>SRMA01027160.1:125242-405482 GCA_007224835.1 Danionella cerebrum | reverse complement strand
AGACCAGTCACGTACCCTCACCGTTCAGATCTGGACTCATTTCTTCACCAGAAGTGAAGTCTTGAGTCTCTTTATCAAAACGGAAGACAAAGAGTCATCCCATAAACAAGGTTCTTGCACACCGTCTGAGGTTGTCTTTGAAAATCAGGTATTGACTCATTTCAACATCAATCTTTAACAAGTTGGCTGAACAAGGATTACTGGATTATTTTAGCATAGAAGCATAGCACTGTTTATTAAGCAAAAAGCCTGATTTGTGGAGCACCGCTGGTCTCGTCTGTAAAGCTGGACTGGAGTTTGAAAGAGGCACACAGTGTCTTGACTGATCTGCACAAGAGCTCAGTCAAATAATTAGCTTTCTGTCTTGTTCACAGCATTCTCTTTAAACTTCTCGATGGTGCTTCACACTGGAGTACTTTATAAACACACGTATCCTTCATCATCATCATCATCATGACCATTAACAATTCTATCTCTCAAGTGCAAACTCATTTCTTTTGTCGGTCACAATGAACCAATATTATGTACGGTAACTAGTTTTGCCAGATATTAATTATCAGTTAAAATAAATAACTAAGGCAATTTAGTTAAGTGAAGTAGGAATGACACGACCACCTATTGTTTAATTTTTGTGTGGGTTTCAAAAAGATTATTAGTTTTCATAATTCTGGAATCAAACGAACATTACAAGAGTAATTTGCAAGTTTCAAACTTCAAATAAGAATGTGAGAATAGTCTTTTTTTGTACAATTTTTTTTGTTTTGACCTCGGATCAAACTTCAGAATTCGGGGGACTTCAGAATTTTTATTTTTTCAACACTTTTGATTTTTGTTAAACAATCGATCCTAATTTTATTTATATAATTACTGTGGAAAAATAGACTTTTAAAGGTTAAGAATAATCCACTTTTTGTCAGTTTTGAAAAAACTTTTTATTTAAGCGACGACGAGAAATCAATCTTTCAATAGAAGAAAAAAAGGAAAAAATGTCAAAACAGTCCTGTACTCTGCTAAACACATTTGGGAAATATTTAGATTAAAAAAATGCAATTTCAAAGGGGGGCTTTTAAGTATTAATCTTAATTTAGGAAAAATAATTGTAATTTTTATTAGAACACCTATTAACAACTTATTCCACCAGCCCACTTTTTATACTTTGTTCATTGTTACTGGTCATAAAACAACACACAGTTAAAATGGCTATATAGCATTAGTTTGCTAAATGGTTTAAGAAAAGACGATAGTGAAACCTTCTTAAAATGATCAGATTAGGTCTTGTATTACCCCATCAATGTACAGAGTTCAACGAACATTGAGGCAAAGAGGCAAAGAGGGTAGTGTTTTGTAAAATAAACAAGATGACACACACTCTTTTCAAATCAGATAAGTTCAGAAAAGGGGCCAAATTATGCCATTTTTAAAGCAGTTATAATAAATGTTTGAGCCCTCTATAATAGCACAGCACCGTCTGTAACTTTCTGAATATAATTCGTAAAAAACATTTTTGAATCATCTCATATTTTTGCCAAAATGCAGTTCACCCCTGTTCCTCCCACGGTCATTCTTTTGCCACGCCCCTTTTCAGTGTCTGTGTATGCCAACGTGTTGCGCGAGATAAAGTTAATGAATAAAAACTTTGATCTACTTCATGCAAATACTGTAGGGGTTTGAAACGGGAATGTGTTTCTGGTAATTCCTGGTGTTAGAGCATTGTAACAGAGCCATTTTGCTGGAGAAATTGTAAAGTGCACCACCTCATTTAACCTCTTAAGCCCTGAGGCCTATCTTCCGAAAATCCTATACTTTTGCTTTTTAAGGCATTTCTCAGCTTTTACAAGGTCTAAACTGCAAATCTTGGTATCAAAATGAAGATAGGTTCTTGGGGAGTGGTGTGGATGAGTTAATTTGACAGTCAAGAACACTGGGTAAGAGTAATTGTTGTTGGAATGGCCAAAAAATGAACTCCGCCTAAAAAAACAACAACACATGTTTCCTCCAATATCTCCTTATTTGACTTATAACGAAGCAAATAAACACAATCAATTGTAACAACTACATGTCAAGAACATCTGTAGCAAGTTTGGTGTCCATACTACAAGAAACTAATATTCTGTAAAGGTTTTGATTGAACAAAGTTCAGGCGTAATCCATGTTGGCACAGTTTGGCACAATAATTGAAATATGGAAAAAATCTTGTCCAAAGCTTCAGCTACTTTCATAGTCTTCTTTTCTTGCTAACGGGACATGATTTCAGCAAAAAAACTCCTAAAGAAACGCTGTAAAAGGGGGGTGGAAGCTCATTTACACCATCTTGCTGCGCTTTTGGGAACCTTTCATTCACAAACGCTTTCGACGTTCGAGCTTCTGCGTGTCCCTACCCCCCGACCATCTGTCCAATCCGGGAGCTCTAAACATCGTTGAAAAGCTCTAATTCTGAGGAAGCCAATGAGCTCAACCATTTTGAGACGGACAGCATCGCCGACGAATCACATGACGAGCAGCGTGGAGACTCCACCTCTTACGCACGGAGAGTCATTCCATATTTGGTGACGTTATGAGACCACGGAGCTATCGACCAGACATAACAACAAACGGACTTTTATCGCTATGGAAATAACTTTTTTGTTGAAAAAACGGCAAAGGTAAGACAAGATTTACATGCTTGCTTGGTTTTTCTGGTGTTTTTTCTGGGAACTTTCGCTCCCTGCTCTGAAATACTTCACGCAATGTAAATGAGTTACATATCGCTGGATTCAGCTGGTTGTTAGCTTTCATTTGATGCCATGGTTTGGGTGTTTCCGTTTATATTGTGGATACATATCGCACATAAACAAAAACTTGGTCATGAGTTATAATCCGGACATGTTGTTGTTTATTTGCATGGCGTTCGAGCTGTGGTTCACCGATATGAAATTGAATTAGATACGTTTTTAGAGGAGTTTCCGCTGAACACAACAGTATTTAATATGTGTGGGTTATTCTCAGGGTTAGTGAGCTATGAGTGAAAATGTAACGCACAAGGGGGCAAGTACCGGGGACTCTCGGGCTTAAGAGGTTAACTGGTTCACATTATGTTAAAGAGTCGTTTGGAACATGGTTCTCTGTCCGATCCGGCAATACTTGACATTTTTGGAAAATGGAATGCAATGGTTACCCCAGGACCCATGATTTAAAAAAAATAAAAATCTCATACCCTTTTTTCACATACTGATATGCCACATCTCTAAGTCCAGGTTTGAAGACTGAAATCCTGTGCCATGTGGTTTTCTGAGTGATCTCTCCTGAAAAATAAAAGATCTTTCAAAAGTGAATACTGAAGAACAGACATGACTGGGTGCACTGGGATGTTTGACATTTCTGATTTTGCAATCTACAGTAATATAACGAAAGAGACAATACGACCAGGTAAGGAGTGATTCATACTGGGAATTTGTACTCTGAATTTTACCCGCATACACACACACACACACACAGCCGTAATCACTGCTGTGCCCAGGAAAACCACCTTATTCTAGGGTACCACAGCAGTGTTTGTTTGCCATATCATTCACCCCACTGAACTTAAACCAGTGACTACTGATCACCAGTCATTCCCTTTGTCTCTGAGGCCAAACCGCCCATCTTTCACACATCACCCCATACATCATTATTTTAATTGTATTAACCTGCTCCCATTGGACTTCCTTCCCCAGTTCGCCACATCTCGTTGGTGGCTATAGAAAAGACGGTGACAGGGTTTCTTCCCTCCAGTTGCCTCATCACAGGGTCCTGACCAACCCGTCCCAGTAACTGAACCTTGTTGAGAGCTCAAAACAAAAAGAAGAAATGTTTCGTTCACAAGCTTTATCTACTGGAGGCCCAGAGCACTACACAGTTTAACTGCATCCAAACAAACTACTTGCACTAAGACGTACTTCTCAATAGAGCTCAGTAAGTTCTTAAGATTAACGATAAAAATACAAGGTTGAAATTGCGATTAGATGTTTGCAATCACGTGAATCATTTTGGAGACAGTGAGAGAGAGTACACTGTAATATTACTGATCCAGCATTTTAAGAAAAAAGTATTCTGCTAATAAATTGTTTAAGTATTTCTCCTCACATCACATTTGTAACATGACGGGTCTATTTTGTCCTGCGGTACATTGCACACTGTGTGCTGTGGCGGCCCCCGACTGTCATACACGGAACAGCACGGCCATGTTTGTGCTCTTGATTAGTTTTCAGAATACTGATAAATGCAGACCGAAAAACGGGAACAATATTATCTCTATAAAAGCTAGTTCGTTCTAAAAGTTGAAACTGAGGCAAGCTTCAGAACAAAGCTAAAACTAATTCATGCATCTACGCATCGAATCACAGGCAGATTTTGAGTGGAAAGCATAACAGTATCAGCAGATTCACTACAAATGTTAATTAAAACAGCAGTTTATCGTTTAAGTTCTTTTAGAAAGTAGAGTTATTTCATGTCACCCGGAGGCAAGGTTAAGTGTGCACTGATGATTAGATCAGAGTTTTAGTATGACGTGAATTGTTACAGAATCTTGTTCTTTGCAAAAAAATAAATTACCAAAATACAAATCGTCTGAAAAAAATAGCACATTGTGATAAAGTTCATTATTTTCTGTAATGTACTGATAAACATTACACTTTTATATATTTCATGTTCATTTACGCACAACTGAAGAAGTTCATAGAGAATCGGTGGGATATTGTGAAGAGAAAGTTGAGACACAAGACCCAACACTCTGGAGGAGCTTAAGGCCGCTATCGAAGCATCCTGGGCCTCCATAACACCTCAGCAGTGCCACAGGCTGATTGCCTCCATGCCACGCCGCATTGAAGCAGTCATTTCTGCAAAAGGATTCCCAACCAAATATTGAGTGCATAACTGAACAGAATTATTTGAAGTTTGTCTATTTTGTATTGAAAACACTTTTCTTTTATTGGCCGGAATACACACGTACATACATAAGATTTTTCTGTGCTTCCAGGTCCTGGCTCTCCACTTTCCCATTGAAAGATAATGGTAAAATGAAACATGTATAGATTACCAATAATGTGGAAAGAGCTGTTCTGTATCCCAAGTTAAGAGAAACCAAATGACTCTATATCTAAGAGCTCACACATGCTTTCGGTACTGTCTTTGTGCTTGGTTTCGTATTGGTGTTTGTATTTTGTGAAATCTCATGAAAGTGAAGTTTTTACGTAAAGCCGTAATGTTTTCTGCGATCCGTTTCACCTCCTCCAACACTTCGCCACATTGCCTCACTCACAAGGTAATTTTTTTACATTTCTGTACATATAACTTTGCATTAATTTATGCAGTTTTATCATTTATTACATTAATAATGTTCAGAATTAAGGACTGAAGAAACTTTATTTGATTTTTCTCTGGTTTTCCATTTTCTGAGAGCTGTTGCACAGATTAGGCATTTTACATGTAAAATTTGCTTCAAGATACGAAAGCCACGCTGGAACAGATTAAATTTGTATCTCGAGGTACAACTGTGTATGCATGCGCGCGCACACACACAAAAAATATATAGCTGGTAAATTTCAAAGATAGTTAATTTAATGAGGAATTCACATATTAAGTTTATCCTGTTAACTTTGAATTATCTAAATGTGGTTATGACAATTTATTTTCAAATAGTATTTTAATTAACATGTTTAATTGAGAATTTGGTATTTTTATGTGTAGTTTTCTTACTAAGTTTTGTGAACTCTGACTGAAAGTTCAACAAATTAGTCTGATCACTTTTGAGACTGTTGATCAATAAAACTGTTATATCTATTCTTGTTACATCTATTCTTGATTATTTTCCAAAATCATCCCCACTATGTAGGGGGCTTAATCTGGGCAAGGAAAAGCTAAACCCTAATTCCGAGGTGAGGTTGAGAAAGACTGTTTCAGACAGCCCTGATCTCAACATGACTGACTGTAAATAGATTATATGAAAGGATGCGCTAAAGCTACCTCCACAGTTCTCCAAAATGTTTGGAGCAACCTCCCAGCCGAGCTCCTTCAAAGTCTTTGTGGGAGCATATGTAGAAGAATTGCTTTTCGCCATGCACTTTGTTCATTGAATGAAAACGTGTTACTGGGTGGTGTGATAAGAGGAAGTATTTAATTTACAAATGCATTGGGTAAAGGCACGCAGTGTATAAGTGTTATTGGTGTAATGTATAATGATGGTGTATCATTTTAGAAACTGGGTCTAAAGAGAAAACCAGTACAATGAAATTTCATAGAAGACGAGGTTATCAACCGAGTGAGGGACTTACATTTCTCCAAGGTCATGCCGGTGCCCGTGGTCTTGTGTCGGACAAGCTGCCTCAGTATCTGTAAGAACACAACAAAACGTTCAGCCAAAACGATACTCGCACACGTGCGTAACTTACATGTGCAATAACTTCACCTGTGCAGAGACATTTCTCAACATCTTCTCGAGTCTGTTGTTGCTTGGGTTTGCTGAAGGAGCGTTAAATAAGGAGAAACTAGCTTTGTTAAAATAAACAGTACTACGTAACGATTAAAAATACCAAGCACTTTCTAAATGATTAATTGAGTTACAACAGCTGAAATGTAATGTCACATAAGTTTTCGGTTTCTGCGATGAAACACGCCAGTGCTATTTGCTACAAAAGACGCTGAAATCCTTGCAATAGCAAATAAATCCGAATTTCTAACAATGGTTTGTAGAAATATTTAACCTTTACGATAATCTTTCTCATCAACGTCCCGTGAACACCAAGAGAAGGGCCGTGAACACCACGCTGTACACGCCGGTGCGTCTAGAGAAACAGTCCCCCTGTAGCAAAAACGACTAAACATAGTTCCGGATTCTTACGTGTTACACGTAAATTATCCAGTATTCAAAATTATATCAATAAACAGGGTCAAGGGCGTTAATGAAACGTATTTTAAATGGCAACAAAACACCAGTATTTTATACTCGTCAGTTTATCGCTGCTGTTATGCAGAATAGCTAAAATATCACATAACCCATGGTCCCAATGTTTGGCTCGATCAGACTTTTTTATTTATTTTTCGGGGGTAGGGGAGGGGGGGTACTCTGTCCTGTACAGAGTAAAAAGTAAAATGTACCAGCTCGGATGTGTGACTATCAAAGGCAAGAATTTAAATAATAAACATGTATTTTGGTTAAAAAAAATACACTTAAACACACATTGTTATAATATACAGTATTTTATTTTGAGGCGTAGGCGTCAGAGTTCCAAAAGAAGGTACTTCCATATATTAAGAGACCTATATAAAATGATGGGTGGATTTCTCAGTAATACTTAAATCACAAAACAATATCATGTATGTTCTTCTAGTGTAAGATGATCTGTCAACTACTCCATGCAGTCTTCTGTGGAGTCTGTGTGGACCACCCTTCCTTCAATGTTTTTTATAATCCTTGGTTATTTTACTATTCAGATATTTTAGATCATTATTATTATGATTAGAATCCTGAGTAAAATGACCGAATACTGAACTGAACAGTCTCTGTTCAACACAATAAGACACAAACCTATATTTCAATTAAATCATACATGCAGTTTCTTCAAGAAGGCATAAAAAGAGATGAATTCAGAAACACTGTTTTTATATCTCAGGGTTTCTCCAGGATGAGGCAAAGAAGTTGAGACAGGAGGCGCTGAGCTGGTTGACTGATGGGATAGTGACTGGGAAGTTTCTCCTCGAGCTCTGACATCTTCACATAGTACCTGTAATGATGACCATTCTGTTTATATCGTGACAATGGTGAAATCAAAAATCTTGAAAAGAAGCAAAGCTAAAAACTAAACATGCAATAACATTCATGGAAGGACAGAGTGGGGTGTCATTTCATATCAAGAACATATCCATACTCCTGTGGAACCATTTAAACTCTTTTGTTAATCCTGAAATATCCATGTAAACTGATAAGTGGTTGTCAGATTTTAATCTGTGTATATCTTGAGAAGACAGAGAACAGCCATCGGATGTCAAATTGCATTTGACTAAACTGTATGAAACGTCCAAAAATTCCAGCTGCGCAGATTTAAATGTTGACTCTTTATCAACAGATTTTAATTGTTGATTATTGACCCTTTGATGGTTCTCCGTCAAGAGAAAAAAAATGTGTCTTCTATACATGGAAGACTTTAAAAAGAACTATTAGGGAAGCCTTGCCAGGGAGGCAGCATTACGAATATCAGATCTTCAAAGTATGACATAGTGTAACTTGAAGTTTAGAAAAGTCAATAAGAAGACAGGGAAGTGATGTACACAAAAAAGGTATACGAAATAGAAGAAGAAAGTCAGTGAGCCAGACAAGAAAAATACATGATGTGCATTTGTTTCTTTCACACCCTTCAACTAGATCAGCGATTCTCAACCAGTGGGCCGTGGGACACCATCTGGTTGGCTGCAGAGGCAACCATCTTTTAAAAACATTTTTTACTGAGTAATCATTTTAACATAATTGTTTGTGAGCAGCATTACAAAGTAACATTTTAATTAACATTATTCGGCTAATAAATTGTTTAACAAAGCATTTAACATCGCGCATCAATGCCGCAGTTGATGTAAATATGATGGGTCTATTTTTGACGGGTCTCTTAGTGCTTCTGGTATAATATTGTCCTGTTTGATGGAAGCAGACTTCCCCATAAAGATGATGCTTCCAAGCTAAGTATATATGTGTATCATAACATTGACTTAAAAAATAACTGGGCTTCGGAGTGATCTTCATCACTGAAGGATAATTTAGGTATCTCCCAACAGTTTCATTTTCTCTAACTATGTGGTGTATTATGTTATAATCATTTGAGTATTAAGTGTAATATTAAACTGAAAATAAATGAGTGATAATTGTGTATTTCTTTTGTTACTTGACTTTAATCAATAGGATATTTTTATAGACCTGTGTTATCACCCGAGTGCCTTTTTTTCTCTGAGCAGAGGATTAAGACAGTCCACCATTACAGGAAGTGAACGGCTCACGTCCAAAAGGCCAGACGCAAACAAAACCACGCCCCAACTAATTTGCATTTTTAAAAGCATATATAAGGCCAGGTCACAAGGGAGGGGTGTGAAAACTAACGCATTGCGACGGGAGTTTGTCACACGTTGCTGTTGTGTAATGCAGTTAGAACACCCAGATATATCTGTAATGTGTTATTCATGAAACTCTTAGTAAATATTTGGACTTCAAGCCCTCTCCTGTCTTCTCTGGAATATATTATTATATATTCCCATCATCACTCACCCCCTTTCTTCATCTAGATTCAAAAAGAAGGGGAGGAGATAGAGAAGCTTTTAACACTAGTTGTCGGCATGCCATAGGAAATTCATTCATTCATTTTCCGCTTATTTAATTAAGCAGACGCATGTTTTTGGGATTGTGGAGGAAACCAGTGAGGCTTCCTGCTCAAAGGTTGCCTGTTAGAGGCTCACCGGTGACCTTCCTGGAAGGAGTTTGCATGTTCTTTGTGTGCTTCCGTGGGTTTCCTCTGGGTACTGGTTTCCACCACAATCCCAAAAACATGCTGTTGGGTTAACTGAATAATCTAAATTCCCCTTCAGTGAGAATATGTGAGTGATTCTTGCCCTGCGATGGACTGACGAGCTGTCCAGAATGTACCCCCGCCTCTCACCCAAAGTGGGCTGGAGATAGGCACTGGCACCAAAAGGGTAAAAGCGGGCTGGACAATGAATGAATGAATGAATGCTACAGACATTTTAATGAAAATAACTTTACATTGTCAATATATACAGTTTCATTTTTAAATGAAATTCTTTCTGGTTGTGTGCCTCATGATTTTTTCCAATGAGATGAGGAATGAAAACAAAGAAATGATGTGAGCCAGACAAAGCTCCGATTTAACTAGATGAGTGAGACAGACAAAGATGGGGAGTGTGGCATTGAAGCTGGGGAGTGAGACAGACAAAGATGGGGAGTGATATAGACGAAGTAGCAAAAAAAAACTGTATGAATATAATCAAAGCTCAGTGAATAACCTGAATTCCTCCCTGAACGTCGTCCTGATGTATTTGTTCAGAAAGGGGCAGTGCTGCAGACAGCATAACAAAACCTGGCTTCGCTGGTACAGGAGAACAGCTTGAGAAGGGCTGACGGGAAACTGAGGGCCTGAGAGAAGCACGATCAACTGCTGGGCCTGGTAGCCAAAAAACGGCATCTGGCACAGACAGAGAAAACAGCAATCAATTTCATGAGGATCCACGCTAATCTAGAGAGTAATGTCACGGTTCAGTATTCACCAGGAATGGATGTGGCTTGAGCAATCGAAAAACCCAGCCAATGGTGAGGAAGTGTCCCAGAGCAGGAGTGCGACTAGCCTGTAAATCACAAATGAAGACCAGTCCACAGTTAAGAAGATCTGGGGATGGTAAAGAAGTCTCCATGGCTAAAAAACAACACAAACACAACATCTATTCAACATGAACGTTGAGCTTGGTTGACATGCTGTGGAGTCATCTTAGGGGAATACATTGGACATCATACATCAACAGATGATTTTTTTGATTCTGTAGAATATTAGTCAATATTTTTCAGGCATTTTTCATCAATGGGATTTATAATGTATAGGAAAGATATGATTTCAAATAAAGAAGTCATACGCTGTGCCACCCTGCCTTTGTGTAAAGCATCAATGTGTGTGTTCTGAGGGGCAACCTCCGGCTAGAGATTGACCAACTTTGGAGCAGAAAAATTCATATTTCCACCCCTCACTCCAATAGTTTTGGTGGTCTAGATGTAACACCAGATGCAGTGTGAAACAGGCGTAACACTTACAGCCTTTACAGTTTCAGCTTTAGTTATGACACTAATTTTAATTAAATGTTATAAAATAATACTATTGAATGTGGTGTTAGTTATTACCTCCTGACAGAGCACAAGAACCTCAAACAGCAGTGCAGATGCAGCATCCAAATAGTCCGCCTGCAGACGCTGAAGCTGCAAAGCACATTTCGTTATTGATTTTAAATCAAACGACATTAAAAGGGTCATGAACTGAGATCAAAATGATTAAAAAAATAAAGCTACAGGGAACGTTGCCGGACTCAAACATTTTTTAAACTGCTTTAATACCGCCAATGACAAAGTTACCAGAGATACAGATCCAAGTCACTTGCTGGAGAGTGGACCTTCCATGGTGTACTATAACACACAGCTCCACCTTCACTCTAACACTAACAGTAAAACAAAAGGAAAGGCATTATATAGAAGTGAGAATCAGTGTCTTAACATAAACAAGAACATTACAAGAAGTCACTCTGTTCCAGGGTGTAACTTACAGCTACTATACAACTGTTCTATATACTGTGTAACAATGAGCAAGCCAATGTTCGGAAGATGCTCCATCATCAACAAAAAGACAATGTTTTTGGCAGGGTGACACAGTGGGTAGCACTGTGGCCTTCCAGTTAGAAGGTTGTCAGATTGAGGCTCGCCGGTGACCTTCCAGGACGCAGTTTGTGTGTTCTCCCTGTGCTTGCATGGGTTTCCTCCGGGTACTCCGGTTTCCCCCACAATCCCAAAAACATGTTGTTAGTTTCATTGAACAATCTAAATTCCCCTTAGGTGTGAATATGAGAGTGAATGTGGCCCTGCGATGGACTGGCGACCTGTCCAGGGAGTACCCCTCCCCCCGATTCTCACCCAAAAGGGAATAAGAGGGTTGGAGAACAAACATGAGTAAAAAATAGCCCAGTTCATGACCCTTTCATACTGTAAGAATGAAACAAGCTCAGTTTACAGTGAAAAGAAGCCTCTTTTGTACCTTAATGATTGCAGATTTGAAGCCATTGGTTGAGTTTGGCAGCTGAAGATCTGGATCACACACTAAAGCCAGCAGCATGTCTGCTGTACAAACCCCTCTATAATAAAAAGAACCACTTTCATTAAAACAAGCTTGAATGAGCTCAATGGAGTCATATCAGAGAGAAAAAAATTCTCTCACTGTTTAGCTGTTAGCATGCTGAGCCTCTTCGGTTCAATCTCGGTCTCCCTGAACATCAGGCTCAAGACTTGTACCACTAAAGTACAAAGTCTGTGGGAATGAAAGACATGAAAAAGTTCATTGTTTAGGCTTACCTTTTTGCTTTATTCTAAACACCAATTATATTAGGGCTTTACTTCAACGATTCACGCAAGGCAGTCGTCGAAAGTCTAAAGATGGTTGTTTAAAATTTGCCATGTGTGTTAAGAGTCTATGTCTGAACAAAACCATATAGCCACCTAGAGTGTGAGTTATATCGCCACCTAGTGCCATTGTGAAATATCCCATTTTCTGTGTGGTTTTATACTACTATTTCAGACTGTGTTTAATGTTTGATAATTGGCACACTAATGTAAGAGACCAAGAACAACAAAAAATTCAATTGGAGTTTCCAAAACCAACAGAAAGTGAACTATCTTGGGAAAAAAAGATGCTTTAGAATGCTTTATACTATAATGAACTCATCCTAGAGATTGTATCTGATCCCTTCAAAACTCAAGCAGTCTTATCTTAAGATATGTGGAATGTTAAATTGCAAAGCTTTTTTGGCTTTGTTAAACTGTGTACGCACATCGGCCGTTAAATGTTGACACAATACCATTAAGAGGAAGTTGTCATAACTCAATCGGTCCCCAATTTACAAACTATCGGTCCATGTTAGAACACATCTACAACATACACCCTCAATTATAGCACGACCAGGTGGTCACAGGAGGAACAGCATTTAAAATTGATAAGACACTTCTATTTGAACACTTTTGACATATCTGACAAGAATATTAGCCAAAACAGTTCCAGAAAACCCTCATAAATATTTAGACTGTTCATGTCACCTAGGGGTCATAACTTTTTCAGATTTTGTTTCATTTTTTAACTTGCCTGTATTGTTCAGTAATTTTAACGCTTGAATATATTTTCCAAAAAAGGATCGGTCGTAGTGCACTGTATGACTAATTGGTCACAGAGAGGCAATAGCGCCAGAGGTGCTCGAGCCCTTTGATCGCTGCTTGCAGATTTAGTTTGGTTTTGAATTTTCTCCAAGATTTGAGTCAACAGGATCAGTGTTTCTTTTCAAATGTATCCATCACTGTTATTACTTGTCGACTATGGTGACACACTCAATGTGACACATCGTCATTTACATGTTTTTCCTGTCACTACACTCCACACCAACTAGAGAACCAATTAAGTGAAACTGGAAGATCTTTCATGGCACACCTGATGATTTGATGTGGCACAAAAGTGGTTGGGAAATGAAAATGCCCTGCAATGGACAGGAGAGCCCTCTTTTTTCTTGCTTTTGCTTCAAAAATCCCTAGAAGTAACCCTTATGCCCTAAATTAGGTCATTAGAAATAAATGAAAATTCAGTGTAAGCTCAAATGAGAGGCAAAAAAAAAACATTTTTGCAGCAGGTAGCCTAGAACCATTTACCTTTCCCACAGAATATGGACATTTTTAACCAATTGCAAGCTTTTCTTATTGTGAGGCTTACAGGACTCTGTCAGTTGTGTGAACTCCTTCCTGCTCATGCTGAGAGCTCTCAACCAGGGTTCTCACCAGGAATGGATAAAGGTCAGGTGACTGTGAAGTAGAAAATACATATCTTGGTCAGTTGCTTCACTAAAGTTTCCCGTCCATATACAGTAGATTGATATTTTATCATCGGTCATGTTCTTAAACCCAAATGACCAAGTCTGTTGTAATTGAGGACATTGTTTCACCCAGGTGTGTGATGGAAGTAAGATTAGAATGACTACAAAACAGAAAGAAGAGGTGGCTCTAACCCTCCAGAAGAGTTTCTTAATAGTGTGGTTTCGACATGTGGCTGTGTGGAGCTCCTGCAGGAGTAAATACAGGCTTTCCAGGCTGATGTTCTCCTGGAGCATCTCTCCACTCAACTGTGTGAACAGGAGGCTCGTCCGTTCCCAACTGGAAACAGAACACCAAGCTCTTAACATAAGCGGTTTTCATTCAACTGATGAACATTGGCAAATTCATTGGAGCGATACCTGATCTTGTGCTGTTTCTCCTTATGTGGAGTAGAGGAGAAAATGCCACATCTCTTCCGGTACAATGGGTCCAGCATAAGAGTAGATCGCTGTAAAAAGTAATCAGTATAATCACTGAAAAAAAAACCTCATTATGTAGATTAAATAATGCTTTATACGGAGTAAAAATACCTTTTTAATTAGAGATGGCCCAAATAAAATCTGAGCTTAACTCTAAGGATTGTACTCCGTAGCTGTTGTCCACGAAGCAATGTTTCCTGAAAATTGTGCCAATGAGCAGTATATAAAGAAGGGGGCCCAGGATTAACCCCTGTGGTATGCCTATAGCGGAGGTCAGCAACCCGCAGCTCTAGAGCTGCATGCGGCTCTTTAGCGCTACCTAGTGACTCCCTGGAGCTTTTTCAAAAATGTTTGAAAATGGAAAAAGATGGGTGAGGGAAATATATTTTTTTGTTTTAAAATAGTTTCTGTAGGAGGACAAACATGACGCAAACATTCTTAACGTTTTCCAGTGCTGTAAAAATGTGTAGAATAAATATTAAATGTCAACATTTCTGTCAACGAAGATTTGCGTCACTGCGACACATGTTTCTATCAGCAGAAGGGGATGCCAGGTTGTAAACAAAACAAAAAGGTATATACTTTACGTTTTCAAAAGGCTGCTGTTTTATTTTTATAAATGCAGGATTCGTTTTATTGCACTCTGTTTGTTGAGGGGCACGTTATGCACGTTCCATCTTGTTGTTGTTTTTTCGAATCCTCAAAATAAAAATGACATCAAAAATCGGATTTCTTTATTGTATTTCTTTAATTTCATAAATGCAATGAAACATGATTCATCAATATTGTAATGAAGTTAAACTTGAGGCGGCATCGTACAACAGAGTAGTCACGTGGTGCGTCATTCTCTACAGGATGCGCTGCAGGGAAAATAAACATTTGATCATGAAGGCTCATTATGTATTTGTAGCCAACTTAGTCATTTTGACAGTAGGCTAATATAGATACATACAGCAAGGGTTGCCTTCATTATAAGGCTTCTGTAAGGCTTTTAATTTTTTATTTTTGTTTTTTTTTTTGGACCAATATGGCTATTTCAACATTTTGGGTCGCCGACCCCCGGCCTATAGTAACCTTGAGATTTGGGATTACCATTTCTTGTTCTGCATTTATAATTATTCATTCATTCATTCATTTTCATTCCCGCTTATTCCCTTTCGGGGTCACGGGGGTCTGCCGGTGCCTATCTCCGGCACACATTGGGCGAGAGGCAGGGGTACACCCTGGACAGTTCGCCAGTCCATCACAGGGCAACATTCACACACATTCACACCCAATTAACCTATCCGCATGTTTTTGGGGATTGTGGGGGAAACCGGAGCACCCGGAGGAAACCCACGCAAGCACAGGGAGAACATGCAAACTCCTTCCAGGAAGGTTGCCCTGCATTTATAATTATTTTTTTGAAAATTAAAAGTAAAACCACCTCTGTATATTTCCAGATTGGCCAATGGAAAGGACGCAGACAGGTCTAGTGGAACCAATATTGAAACCAGGCCATTAAATGGTGTTTAAACAAGCCTTCCCTTTTCTAAACTGTACATGGGATCAAATCCAGAGAGAAACTGTAAAAAAGGCTGTTTGTATCTAAAAAAGGTTTTCAGATGATCAACTACAACTCTTTGTGTCAGAGCACTGATCACCTGAGCACTTCCTCACCTATAGTTAGAATTTGGAATATATACTAGAATAAATACTTGAACAAAGAGTCGTAAAAGCTTTAGATATTGTATCGAACCCATGGTACAGTTAGTGATAAAATAAAGTACATATAGCCAAAGAAGTTGTGAGTGACATGTTTACATACTATGATGTAGCTGCTCCAAGAACTCTGGAGATGCAGGAATATTCTGGACGATGGAGAAACAGCATAGAGGTGAAGTTCTTCCTCCTTCTCTTCCCCCTCCTCATCTTCTTCTTCCTCTTTATGTGCTGTAGCTCTCCTTAGGACTCTGCTTAGGACGGAACTTCGCTCATTTTCCAAGATGCTGGGCCATGGAGATGCACTGTGAGCCGGGGAGGATTCAAAGAGGCCATGGACGTCTGGGTTTGGACAAGAAGCTGAACGTTTTTTTGGAATGAAGTGTCTTCCCTCCTCCTCGTCCAGAACACCATCACTAATAAAGGAAATCATTGATTAGACATATCTTTGTTCCACTTTTCCAACAAGCCATATGAAGATTAAGTGGTTTCCCATGGGGCTCTGTTCGTGTAGCTGAGACTCAGAAATGTGTTTAACAAGAACTAATGGAGCCTCTCGGGGGGAAGCTGTGAGTCAGAAACGCTCAGCTTTCACACTGGTCTCAGATCAGAACATCTTTAACGTCCTCACACAAGAGATTTAATTGGGCGTTTATTGCTTGGAGGTTTGTGTCCTAGCAACCATGAGACGCTCATGTAAAGACTTGAAGCATAAGACAGTATGAGGAGCCTGAAAAGAGTAAACAAACCAAATGTTACACTTTACTCCCGTTTCTTCAACTGGACGAAGGCAATTTCAAAATGTAAAGGTTATTGTGACTGAATGGAACCTTTAAGTGAATAACTAAAGAAACTAACTTCATCAATGAACTGATATATTCATTATTAACTACACATAAAAAACAAGTTGGATTAGGTGCCCATATGCGATGAAGCTGGTGATCTTCCTGGAAGGAGTTTATATGTTCTCCCCGTGCTTGCATGGGTTTCCCAAACAATCCCAAAAACATGCAGTGAGGTTAAATGAATAATCTACATTCCCCTTAGGTGTGAATGTGTGTGTTGCCCTGCGATGGACTGGCTACATGTCCAGGGTGTACCCCCGCCACTTACCCAATGTCTGATGGATATAGGCACCAGCAGACCCCCGTGACCCCGAAAGGGATTGAGCGGGAAAGAAAATGGACCTGTCGATGAAATCTGACCTACAACATCTGTGGATTTAGCTGCATAACAATCCACCATTTGCCATAAATATTTTAAAGGGACACTTTAACCCTAATCCCCAAATAAATTCTAGTGTTTTACTCTTTCTGAAGTTGAGTCATTCTATTGAGCCATGCTCCAGATATGGTCATTGCACTTTTAGCATAGCTTAGCATAGATCATTGAATAGACCAGCAGTATTTCAGTAAAAGTCTAGTCTCACAACAAAAAGATTTACAATTTGAAAATAAACAAAAAGAAATAAAAAAGCAAAAAAATGATAGATATCAGAGTGCACTGTAATTTGGGGGAGTAGGGAAGAGGGGTTATCATGTGAGGTTGCTTTTCAGGACCTGCTTCAGTGCCAGAGATTTAAAATAAGTCCATGTTCCCAACATCGGGGATCAGTTTGTGAAGCTCTAACAAGGTGATTCAATGTCCAACCCCGAGTCTTTTCTCTTATTTTTTATTTATTTTTATTTTTTTTACAAAACCCCTTCTAACTATTTTGAAGATCGCTAAAACAAAATCTACATATGATATGTGATGTACGCAAGAACTTATGGGTTCTTAGATGTAAAATACTGGCGGTTATCTTCTCCAGCATCTCTGGAGCCTCTGCTTCGACACGGAATGTCGACGGTCACTAAGCAACGCAGCTCATCAGGCAGAGCTCCAGCAGGAGAAAGTGAGCAAAGCATCCGCACGTTTACGATTACAGCGTTTCCATTATTAAACACACCAGAGTTGCTAAGCAAACCCCTCATCAAAACGAAGTCTGTGGCCTCTGTATTGAACATTCAGTGGCTGTAAAAGGCTGTGGGTCTGAGATAAAAACTGAGTGAATGTGGAAGGACCGAGTGAGAGAGAGAGAAAGTTGTTACTGCCGTTACCTCATAGATGAGTGTGTGACTCTCCATCTGGACGACTCACTAACTCCTGTAGAAAAGCAAAACACACATCATTTAGATTCCATTCAGCCATTTCCACAAAAATAACCTAATAGACAATTTGTTTGACAAATTATTGTGAAGGTTGTAAATAAAAAAGGTATTCTGCCATTTCAGATGGTCTAACATTACTGAGCATTCAGAGCTGAACTCAGAACACCTTGTGCTCTCCCTCACATGCAGAGTCCTGGTCATCCTCCTGCAGTAGTTAAGCTGCTTTCACTGCCCTTCACGGGAATCTCAATAGCGGAGTTTCAAGTGCTCATCTCTGTCAATTAAGACTCACACTCCGACACACATGTGGGTCAGAGCCAGTGTAAGATCTACCTTCTACTGCATCATTGGAGCTTCTGGATTAACACAGTTTCCTGCAGCAAGTCTATCTCATCACTGGTTAGATTAGTGCTCCAGGACAAAGGTCAGGGAGAAACAGCTGAGCACTGGAGCTCGAACAAGCTCGAACAAATGCTTCCATGAATCAAAACTCTTGCCTCACAAGATGTAATGAGTTACTGATTAACTATTGAAATCAAATACAGTAGTGAATTCCTAGAGAGCGTCCTGAGCGATACCTCGCTGATTACCCAACAACAACTTATTTATTAGATTAAATCAAAGAAAACACCTGCTTGGACAAAAAATTTATGAAGAAAATGTGAACATGCGTTTGATACTGAGACAGTTTTCATTTGTTCTTAAATCATACAGAGCAGGATTAATAACATTTTCTTCTCTGTTTTTCTCTTTCTGAAAGTATTAAGGCAATTAAGAATTAAGAAGTTTTTGGTATTCGGATTGATGCCTTGCTGTCTTTTTTTTTGCACTCTGTATTACTTTTAACGGTTGGAAAATTAAAAAATAATGGTCAAACTCTAAAATTGTGGTTTATACTTTAAATTAAAAGATATAAAAAGTCTTTTCATGTCTCTATTTCTTTACAAAAAAAGTATTTCTCACTATTTTGAGTTTAAAGGCTATCAAGTTAACTAAATAAATGTTTTTGGGATTGTGGGGGAAACCGGAGTACCCGGAGGAAACCCACGCAAGCACAGGAAGAACATGCAAACTCCTTCCTGGAAGGTCACCGTCGAGCCTCGAACTGACAACCTTCTAACTGGAAGGCCACAGTGCTAATAATGCAATTTTATACAATATAATATATACAATTATTAATTAAATAAAATAAAGGAAATCACAATTAAAACAAAAATCAAAGCAATAAATAAAATGATATAAACAATTGAATTTAAAAACATTTAATTCTACAAATATGTGAGACATAGATTATGGAAATGTTAATTACTGCATTAAATTTGTAATTAAATAGTATATACAAAAGAAAAACAACTTTGTGTGAAATTAAATGAAGTGAAATTATATTAATAATTTTATATTAAAATAAAATACATAAATGAAGAAAAAAGTTAAATAAGTTATTAAAAAAAATAAAGGAAAGTGGAAACAATTACTAAATACAACTAAATACAAAAATTATTTATTCAAATAAAAGTAACAAGAGAATGCAAAATAAAAAAATAAATGCATCTATTGTCAGCAGCACACATAACTCTCTGTATTTTCTTTTTTTTTTATATAAAATGTATAGATGATGGCAGCTGTTGCAATTCTTCATTGAATCTCATTGGAATACTGTTTTGCAGTTGTATGTATTTTTCCTAAGTTTATAGAGAAAAAGTGGCACTTTCATTGAAAGGGATTGGGAAGCATCGTTGTACACTGCACTTTCTGCTGGAGAACTGTTAATGAATTCCTCATGAACAGCTCATTAATTATTGAATCAAATGGTTTCATTACCCTGCAGGGAATTGCGTGCACTCGAGTTGAGTCCTCCTGATGGAGATACATCTTTTAAGCTGAATCTTTTGGGTCTTTTGCTTTTCTTTGCAGAATACAGAACACGGATATGCTGTGATCTCTCACGATGCCTTCCACTCAAGAAATCTGGCAAATCATTGATCTGTAAAAAGAAAAGATAACTACGTCAACATCAAAATACTGAAACTTCTTCGTACGTACAGTTAAAAATCAACGGAGGTCAAACGAAACAGGACAGTATTACTTTCAGAGAATCGACCGCATTGCTCTGCAAAGCCTGATAAACAAAGAACACATTTGGAGGCTGAATGAGGTGGATGCTTTGATTTGTTATAATGCTTTTGGGATGCATTGGTATAACCAAGCTTCAAATCCGGCTTTGGATCTGATCCTCTAAATATGACACAACTATAGCATTCCTGGACATCAGGCAGGAACACCTGCAACACAAACATTGCTTCTTTGTTTCCCTCATGGATCTTTTCAGGGCCTGTCAACTAAATCTTGTAGATGCTGTTAGAATTTGGTAGATGCTTTCACCCAACGCGACTTACATGTGCAGTTTTTACTGGGGATCGTCTTCTGACTCATGCTTTGAGCTGTGTGAGAGCATAAGCTTCCCAAACAGAACTTTACTAAGCAGTTTACCAGCACAGGATAATCAAACGCCCCAGCTATAATTAGACTTGTCTTGTCACCAAAGCTTAGCTGAAAGTCAAGCCTTATCTGACCTTTATAATGCATTAGTTCTGGGGTGAGTGAGGAATAATTCAAAAGTAATCAATACATCAACAGAAATGTATCTGTGGATTGATTCATATTTGATTGGAATTTCAATTTTAGAATAAAGGTTTCTGTCCAGCATTTCTACATAAGGATTTAAATTAAGTGATTTTAAGCGAAAATGTTCTTAACCAATCTAATAATGTATAAAGAAATCATGGCCTAAAGCACTGACCCTATCTCAAAGAAATGCAAAACTACAGTGTGAAGTCTACTCTTAAAGGATCGGGAAACACTATATTCATCCTTTTTCCAGAAAAATATATTCGTATTGCACCTCATTTTAAAAGACTTCTCTGCATTTTTATCTACATTTGGAATGGAACCTCAAACCCCCAGAACCAGTGTCTGACCTCACAGATGTGCTTCTGAAATAACAGTTAGCTTTCACACAGGAGCGTATTTTTCTAATTAAATGAGCAAAATAAACTACGTTACCCAAAGACATGATTTTGCATTAGCAGTGTGGCGTTTGTTGGGACATTCCTAATTTTACATAAATTCTAAGGTGACACTATAATAAAAATTGGTGCAAAATTTAAAAAATCTATAATAAACACAAATCTAAAGTTTTTTGTGTGATAAAGATGCTTTTCACATGTACTTTTAAGATCTGAAAAATGCAATATTCTCATTATAATACATAATACACTCTTTAAAAAGGTTCTTCAGTGCTTTCTTACAGGTTCTTTGCAGTTTTGAAGCGCTACATACCGGTAGTACTAAGAACCCAGGCTTGTTTTAGTTCTTCACTGAATATAGCGCCTTGTTAGTGTATAACTGTTATGGGCTTTTGATAACTGAAAATGGCAAATATTAGCAAAGAGTCAGTTTTTGCAGACCACAATACTGGAAAATGCATTGTTCTTCATCAAACTGTTATTCGGTTGTTGGAAGAAGTTGCTGTTGGAGGGTGTTTTGGTACCATTCTTTATTCATGGATGTGTTTTGGGACAAAATTGTGAGTGAGCCCACTCCCTTGAATAGGAAACAACCCCATACATGAATTGTCTCAGGATGCTTTACTGTTGCCAAGACCCAGGACTGATGGTAGACCCAGGACTGAGCTTTTATTCTCTGCATAAACCTTTTCCAAATGCCTTAATCGGTAAGGAGCTTCATCTGAGAATATGTCTTTGCCCCAGCCCTCAGCAGTTTATTTGCCATACTTTTTGCAGATGTTCAATCTGAACCCTGATGTTTTTTTTTTTTTCGGAGAAAAGTGGCTTCTTTGCTGCCCTTCTTGACACTTAGGCCAAAAGTTCCAAAAGTCTTCGCCTCACTGTGCGTGCAGATGCGCTTTCACCTGCCTGCTGTCTTAATAGCCACAATATCCTTACCTGTGAAGACATTTTTATGCAACGCAATGTGTTTCGTTCCAGGACACCATGGTTAACAAAGGAAAAATTATAAGCATTATCCTCTTCTTAATATTTCAAGTCTGCACTTCTAACCCAATCAGCCTGACTTAATGATCTCCAGCCTTGTGCTCAACAAGACGATTACAGAAATTATCTCAACAGATAATTTAATGACAGCATAGTGGAAAGTTGTTTTTCACGATTCAGTTAAACTTTTAGGCACAACTGTATATTGTGCCAAATATAATTGTTAAATGGCATCAAAAAAGGTTCCCCTATGATTACGAGACAAACAACCAGATTAGGTTCCATATATAAATATATATACCCTTTTAAACGTTCTAATATAATCTGGGATGCACCTATTTAGGTTGTACGTATAAACATTGCCAGAGCCACACGAGTGAATACTGTAATAGCAATCTAGTTGCATTTCCTCTTATATTCTTTGATTGCTGTGCAATTCTGCTTTTAAATATTAGGTTATTTTTTTTAATTGTTTATCATGTTTCGTTTAATTTTACTCTACCCTATAAAGCAATAGGCACCACGAAGAGCTGACGCTATGTGTGTGTGCATGGGAGACTGACCAGCTCGATGCTCGTGATGTGTGTGAAGCTGAGCGCCTCTCGCAGCGCTCGCGGGGGATACTCGCTCAGGTACACACGCTCGTCGCTCAGGATAACGTGCATGAAAGCCTTCTTCACCGACCCCGACACCACCACACACGGCTCGGACACCCGGATCCGCTCGTACACATCTCGACTGGTGTTCCGCTTCAAGAAAGAATCTAGTTTGCTGTTGTTCCCGAGGAGCTGTCCGTCCGTGCTGCTTCTAGCCATGGGAATGCCACCGTTAACACCACAAACTGTCTATGAGTATGAGCCATTTTGAAGTCATGTTGAATTGGATAAGTTTGTCAAAAATTAGTTTATTGACGCTTAGGTGTCTCATTGTGAGGTGTGCTCTCCTCCTCTCTGGGTGCAACTGTAATAACCGTCTAGAGACAAGCAGCGTTCTCTCGCTGCGCATGCGCAACCATTGTTAAGCGCTGCGTTGTAGCGTGCTAGATTTGTGACTTCTGACTAGTAGGTAACGATGATTTTTAGAGCCAATCTTAATTGCCAAGTTTACTTAATTTAACGTATGTCATTCAATAGGACAAGTACTAGTCCATTTTGTGTACCTTTGTTTGTTTTTATGGCTCCACCCTTTCTAGTGTTTAACTATCACAAAAGTAGATTTAATCAATTAACTCCAGAAAGGTGTGCAAAAAACACCTAGATAGGGGGCATTGAATGCTTTTCTGAACGTTCACTCTGGAACAACAATATGACACACGCTGTGAGTTATTTTGACACTATTTATACATTATCTAGACCAGAGGATGTAAAAAAAGTTAACTTTTTTTGTTTGCTCTCAATCACATACTTAAATGAGCTGAAAACACACTTTTTTCCCCACAGCATTTTATTCGTAAAATGTATTTCAGTCGCAAAATGCATTTTATTCGAAAAATACATTTTAATCAAGACATGACAAAATAAAATAAACCCTGTAGGCTTTTTCATGAAATACATGATTTTTTTTCACTGACTCACCTTCGAACATTCGTGAGATAATGATGCTGAACACCAGCTCGGACAAACGAAGGAACCACGTAGGGGTTAATTACGGGTTAACCACTAAACGGGTTAATTTAACACTGTTGAATCAACTCTGTAAAAATAACACTGGCACAGTGCACCACTTCACTCTAAATGTGTTAAAATAAATTACAGAATGTTAAAAGCAACTCAGAAGGAGTTAACACCCCAAAATCAATTCTCAATTTTTTGCTGTGTGCAAGTAGAGATGCAAGATATGTAAAAGAATATCATTACTCATTATCTAAATGTTGTCACTAGAATGCCGTTAAATGTATAGTACTGTATGAATAATTTTTATGTTCTTATGCTTGCTTTCTAAATATAAGAGTAGGCCTTTAAATCCATCTGGTACAGGTAATGTTAATTCGATTGGTTTACATTGGGGGACATTAAAGTGACGAATGCAACTATGGACATTCTGGTAGTATATCGGCAGGTTTGCACACATCAGGGCTTAGCCCCTGGAGGGCTTCTCGTACATTGCATGGGGTGAAAATGGAATAGAATAGAATAGAATTTACTTTATTAATCCCTTTGGGAGAACTTTTTGGGAACTAGTACTAATGACACTAAATTTTCACTCGCGGTAATTGGGAATAGATACTAACATTATGTGTACTTCAGAGATTCGACAGGATATTAGACAGCTAATAAAAGATTTTTCACGATGTTAGCATTTTAGACGACGTTCACTTTCGCTGCAATCGCTGACCGTGTGTACACCATGTGTTCACGTCACGCTTGACGCATGCTAATGAGGCATGATGGGAATCATAACGATAATAATTTTGAAAGCGAACTTCAGTTTAACTCGCTTTCTTGCTGGCTCGTGTTCGCTGCATGTATGCACTTATTTAAAATATATTTTAAATATCAAGATAATAATAATAAATAAAATGTCGCCCCAAATTATAGGGGGGGCTTTGGGATAGTTTAGGGAGGCTGAAGCCCCCCTAAATTAGGGCTAACGACGTCACTGGCACACATAATGTTTATTACATTTTTTTTATCAGAGCTTTTTAGTTGTACCTTTTAGGAGTGCCTTTTAGAGCCAGTCACTGTTCATCTGGTTTAAACTATGTGTGGCTTATGTTGCAATTAGGGATTTTTTTTTTTGTAAATTGCTCTTAACATAAAAATTCCAAACATTTAATGTAAAATGGAGATCCAGGTTTCTGGTCCTGAAGTTCAATAATTTCTGCTTTCTTTGTATGTTGGTGTAGAATGTTGTCTCTAAAGTCTTTGAAAATTGGTTCATCCATTCAATCACTCAACTGCTTTTCCCCGTTTTCAGTGTTTAAATGCATTGGTCAAACTCACATTCACCATTAACTTATCCTCTGTAAAGTTTAATTTATTAATTAAAACATTTTAATGAATTGCATTGAAGAATGAATACAATGAAGAAAAAGAAATGATGTGTCACTTATTTGTTTCTGATTTGCATAATAATGACTTGTATGCAAAGTTACTGTCTGACAGTCAACGTAGATGTGAGGGAGATTAGAGTGATTAATTAATCAATCTGAGTGATCAACTTTTTATTAAAGCAACATTGATAGATGCTGTAATGGCGTTTGGAGGAAACGTTATACAACCTTAACTCTATGTGTCATAATCTGATCCCGAATCAGATGCAAATGCACATCCACCACCGACACCTGGCCTCGGCATCCGGGGCTTTAGTCCATTAAATTAAACTCCAGAAGAATCAATAAATACATTAAACCTTTAGATTAACAAGCCACTAAAATGACTTCACCACGCCAAGACCAATCAGAGAGAAACACTGTGTGGAGTGTCTGCTTTTATTGGCTGATTTGTTCTGAAGTGTTTGTGCTACGCTGCCCGGATTGAGCCAGAGACACTTTGAGAGAAATTATGGATATTAAACATTTTTTCAGCTAAATAAAGCCTCAACAGAGATTCCCATTTCCAAGGAGCCACCGGCTGAAACATGTAAATAAAAAAATGTAAAATTCATTTTTGTCACAACAAGTTGTGACCGTGTGAAGTGGTAACCCAGAAAAGAACTCAAAAATATATAAAAAATGAAGGCTGCCCCTACTGGGATTTAAACCATTGTCAAAAAAGTAACCACGTCATCACATCAGATTTCTTACAGGTTGCTTGAAATATACTTAGCAGGTTAGTACTCTTGAATCTGTAATTATTCAAGGCATATCAATGCTTTCAAGTTGTTTATTAGGGTCTGGACTGTTTTCATGCTCAAGAAACATCCCTGTTCACCACAGTTGCATTGGTTGATGGATCCCATTTCATTGTACCAACTTTATTTATTGACATTACATGTGCGTGCTGCTAGCTCCTTCTTTGCCTCTGTTTGACTTTCGCACATTTGTTTGATTATGGCTTGCTACTTGTACCATTCTTCATCCCAGCTAGGATGTCCCAGAAGACTCGGTTGTAGATTATAGCTGAACATTACCTTCTGGCTGGTCCTGCCAAGACCGCTGTTCAGCATGATTTCCACATTCAGCTGAAGTTTTTAACAGTCACCTCCTCGGATTCTGTCAAAAACCTTGTGAAAATGCTCATGCTAATCTAATGTATAGGATTACACTAAATGGGGGTTCATTTAGATATAGATATAGTTTTGTGCCTACCTTTTCTCTTTGGCATAGGTTCATATTTCGCCACCAACTCTATCCTTGGGGAAAGGCGCTTTCCATCGTTGCGAGAGATGCTTGCAAAGTCTCCTGTTCATTTTATGTTGTGTACAACAATCTTACCTCCACTGTGTTTAATGTTGATTTTTTTTCTGTTCATCATCAGATGTGAGTGAGCAAGAGTAAACTCCCCTTCCCCCCATTGTATCCCTGGGTTTTTTTTTTAATAAAAAAAAAAACAACATAATGCATCAGGCTACACCGTTACACAGGCATAATTTTTGATTACCAAATGACATTTGAGAAGCACATGGGAAAAACTGTTTGAATATTTCTTCTTGTGCATTTCTTCTTGAATAGTTCTCCTTGTGCAGTCAAACCCCAGCAAATTATATAAAAACAACTCTACAGCTTGAAACTCAGGAGAGCCTACTTCACTCCTCCTTTCATCACCCTCCACTGGTGACAGATGGAACAATGTTCCCAACTCAATTATAAAAGCTGAAATTCTTTCCAAAATTTAAAAGCAACTAAAATCCATTCTGCTAACTTTTTCTGATAATAACTTCTATCCTCTTCTATGAATAAGTCTGGTGATTGATATTTTATGACAAATTTCCTGCCATCCCTTCCAATTTGCTATACATTCAGTCATTCCTTTATTTTCTTTACCCTTCATTTTTCTTTTCTTTTCTTTTCATTTACTTACTGTTACTGTTGTTCATTTTAGCATTGCTGGAAACATTACATTTGTATTACTATGATTCAATATATTTTATGAAGAGAAAAGTCAAGATACCTATGCAGTATCTGAATTATTTAATTTAAAATTAAATCGAGTAGAAGTATGAGTTTTAAAGACTATCAATTCTCGTTCATCTAAAAAAATCCAATTTCAAAAAGTTTCCTCTGGAACCTTCCAGAGATTTCTTTGAGGAGAAAATGTAAAAGAAATATAATCCACAGAGAATGTCACAGGTGCAGAACGGTCTCTCTAAATTGCTCAAATAATCACAAATGGATATGTTTGAGGCAGCACAGTGGCGCAGTGGGTAGCACTGTGGCCTTCCAGGTAGAAGGTTGTCGGTTCAAGGCTCGCTGGTGACCTTCCTGGAAGGAGTTTGCATGTTCTCCCTGTGCTTGCGTGGGTTTCCTCCGGGTACTCCGGTTTCCCCCACAATCCCAAAAACATGCGGTTAGGTTAATTGACTAATCTAAAAATACCCCTTAGGTGTGCATGTGTGTGTGTGAATGCTGCCCTGCGATGGACTGGCGAACTGTCCAGGGTGTACCCCCGCCTCTCGCCCAATGTGTGCCGGAGATAGGCACCGGCAGACCCGAAAGGGAATAAGCGGGAATGGAAAATGAAAGGATATGTTTGAATCTGCTGAAATAAAACATTCAAACAATCCTAACCCTGGAGAGTTTATCAGTGTCAGAATGAAGTCCTCAAGCCTAGCTTTGCTCTCTATTTAACGTCTTGTAAAGTGTCTTTAACGGCTGCAAGCTGATACACATGGATCTGCAGCTAACCAGCTCATATCCATAATATTCATATCTGCCTCAAAAGTTGATCAAATCTGCAAAAAAAACTTCTAAAATCGGTTGCTTTATTAACCAACATTCTGCTCCTGTAGTATTTTAGAAATTACTTTGTGACACATCAAATCTAAAATAAATGCTTGGTTAGTAGCAATGTGCATAGGTCTCCTCATGATACTGTGATTTCAGTTGATTTCTACCCATTTTTCAAATCTATATGTGTTCTCACATATGTATTTTAAGCATATTGAAGGGTTTGCCTGATTTCCATAATGTCTCACAGAGTGGAATAGTGTTCATTTCAGTTTCATAAGAAAAGGGAACATGACATCATATTGTAAGTCGGCCAACTGAAAGTGGCTTAGTGTCATTTGCATCAGATGAGGATCCTCTTAGGGAAGAGCAAGAGCACCCTACATATCTTAATTCAAGTGCACTAGAAAGTGTCAGTTCACTCAGAAGTGCACAGTTATTGCCAGAGGTGCTGTGGTGCACCATTGGGATAAGATGGAAGTGCTGTCTGATTGTTGGGGTTTTCAGAAGTTGGAGGCGGGGAAAGTCTGAGGAAGACGGGCACACTTGGAGCACTGGGAACTGTTGGTGTGGGCACCCTCTGCAGGACCACATGAGGGTACATCTGTGTCTCTGAGCGATACAGGCCAGGAAGAGGTGCTTTCAGAAGGTTTTCCTGACTTCTGATAGAAAAACACAAAAATATTATTTGATCATTTTCACTTTTAACTCAAAAAATACAGTTTCAGACTTTTTGAACCATTTCTAAAACATTTTAATGGCCATTAGTCTAATGACTAATGTCTTTCTCATGAGATGTATCCTAAGACACTTTTATTTAAGTTGATTTTTAAATTAGATTAGCGATCAATTAATTAATTACTTATAGACTTGCTCTAATTTAAATTTAAGTTTATTCTACTTGGAATGAGTTTATCACAACTAATGACTCAGTGAATCAAATGTTCTGATTAATTAGGTTATTTGAGTCTTTGAATACACAACTCATTGACTCAAATGAGTTCATCACAACTATTGACTCAGTGATTCAAATTTTCTGATTAAATGAAGTCAAAACTAGCGATTCGCTTTAAACAAATAATTTGAGTCAGTGAATCTGCAGGTGAAAATCTAAACTAGAGACTCATTCTAAACAGATTATTTGAGTCTTTGAATACGCAACTCATTGGCTCAAATGATCCACTTGAAATGATTTTATTACAGCTCTTACCTCACTGAATCAAATGCTCTGAATAAAGTAATTCAAAACTGGAGATTCACTTTAAACAGATCATTTGACTCAGTGAATCCATAGGTGACAATTTACTGTCTCAAGTGATGCATTCGGAATGATTCTTTTCGCAGACTTAAGTGAGTCATATGTTATGAGTGAAGTAGGTCATTAGAGACTTTAAGCAGATCAATTGAGTCAGTAACTGTTCATTTACTGGTTCATGTTATCAAATCAAGGCGAATCAACAGTGTTGACTCACTGATTTGACAAACCAATTCAACATAAAATAAACAGCAAGGGTCCTGCCTTTTGTTTGGTTATTTTTGTACTCTTACCTGAAGTATTATGCCTTTCACACACACCATGGTTTATTTTGATAATTACAGCTTTAGAACTGTGTACTATCTCACCTCTGATATCCACGGTTATCATAACCAGTCAAACCACCCATATACACAGGGCTCTCAGGGCTCAAATGGGGGTCAAGGGAGAGATTGTAAATTTTAGGAGGTGGAAATGCTTCCCAGTCTCCTTCATCTCTCTCGAGCCAGCACTCACTCCTCCATGATGATTTACGCTTGCCTCTTTTCCTGCAATAAGAAAAATCTTTAGACGCGTCTTTATAATAAGCTCATTATTTCTAACCTTTTAATTTCTGATGAATACACACGAAGGATATTTCAATAAGTAGCATACCTGCTGCGTGTGTGTGTCTGATTTTTGTTCATGCGCTCTTGCAGGCAGCAGATGATAAAGGAGACAGACATTGCGAGGATGATAATACCACTCACGACTGATGCCAACACAGCAACTCTCAACCCACGGTCCTCTGGTCTGGGAATGGCTGCCACAAAAAAAGGATGCTATTTAAATAATAGAGAGTTCCTTGGTTGGACATTTGCAGGATGTACATACATATATATGGCAACAAACTGGCCACTGAGGGGCGATGACACTGCTTGCAGCTTTATATATTTTTTCATATATTAAAGTTGCAAGCAGCGATCGAAAAATGGCCAGTTTATTGCCATTTGCACTATGACCAATACGTATACAGGATATGTATTCAAGCTAGAATTGTCAAAATTACTCAAACATACCATAAAGTGTCATGGCCCCCAGGTAGCACTGAGATTTTGTTTTTTTTTTTGATGATGATGATGATTTGACCAATATTATAGTCACAAATGTTTAGTAACAAGAGATATCTTATCAATGCTAAATGTTGTATTTCCTGTGGCAACCTGGTGGCACTATTCTTGAGAGTGTACACTACATAATGCGCCCTGACATGAACTATTAACATAGATTGGAAATTTGAACTGATCAGACATCTTAAGGAGTTAAAACGTCTTCCTCTATGTGGTGAACTAAATGGTCGACTCTCAACCAATACTTTAACAAGGTCAAAAATGAGTCGATACAATCTCGAGGACATTGGACATGATAAGTAACATTTATTTAAAGGTATTTGAAAAATAATTAATTTCTGGTCGATATTGGAAAGTTGTACTTCAAACACAGCTTGAAATAGTGGTACAGAATAGCCGAAAAGGAATATTCCACTATGTGGCATTATACTACACTATAGGTTGCTATAGTGATGTATTCAGACAGGGACTCTTAACAGATATGGCCAGCTTGAACTTCCTGCTTAATAGAGAAATATTGAAGTTCGACAGAACACCAAGCAATGAATTAAAAAAAGCTTCGCAATTTACCATCCCATATGTCTAAAAATAAGACTGATGGAATTTGGTGGTGAAAAGATGAAAACTCCTCTTCTTGGGGTTAAAGTACATCACAAGCGAAATTGGGCATAGCTTATAGGATTTTGCTTTTGAACTTTCTTTAAATTTTCTAAACACAATCTGTATTGCTTACATTTAAGTCTTGGTACCCTACATGTGCCTGCCGAACTTAATTTGCCTATGACAAACTGTTAGCGCACCATGAGATGAAACATGTTAAGTGGCTCTTTAGAAGCCATTTGGCCACACCCAGTTTTGGTACCCTTGTCAGATTTCAAGCACATTTAGGCCCTCAAAAATGCACCAATAACCACAAAATATTACAATTACAATGATGTTCTACACTTTTTGGTGCTCTAGCCCTTAATCTTTCTAAACAAAATATCTGAAATGTGCAGACAAACCCTCGCAGTCAGGGGGGTAACTGCTCCATTGAGCCTTGCCACTGAGCACGATGCAGGTAATCTTTGGTGTTCCCACCAGCTGGTACCCCTCCAAGCACCAGAACTCAAGCTCTGTGGCAACTGACATCCCAGTGCCCCTTTCCACATAGAATGAGCCTCGGCGGGGGGGCAGGAGTGGATCACAGGTCAGTCCTACACAAAACACACAAAAACATCCATATATCTGAGGGTTGAGGGTTTGAATACAACACAGCAAAAGCGATTTTTTTACTTGTCTACCTGAATTAAACAGGAAATTGTTTTATTTTTATTTTATTTATAATTAAGGAATTTGGTTTATATTCATTCTATGCAAACATCACACATGAAAAAGAGTGTGTTCTGCATGAAGTATATGAAAATGTTTTTTATAGTGTTTTTTAAAGCTGCCCACTGCTTAATACAATGGAAAAAGTTTTCTGCATTAAAGAAGCAATTTTTTTTCAGGAATGTTACATTCTATAGTATTTAGGGTCACAGGGTGCCAATCCCAGTTCAAACTGGTTCAACCTAGATATATATATTGTTATTATTTTTTTCTGATAAAAAGAAAAAAAACATGGACAAGCATTCAAATATAGCAACATAATTCCTGGGACTTCTCCATTTTTCTCTCAGTTTCCACAGACCTTCACATTTCTGTCCCAAAGTCCTCACTTCTACTACATTCCCACAGTAGCTTCAGCACCTTGAGGTTTCTCCCAGTCAGCATTCATCCCTCTCCATTATCAACTAACAGTGAGCTGGAACTCATGTTGACTGTTCTGGGGTCAGTGTGAGATGAGGTTGGCAGGAAACACTGGATTGTGTTTATTGTTCGCACCAGTTCATTAAGCTGGGATTAACTGCTCCCACCAGAGGCCATTGCTAGCACGAAGCAAAACCACTCCATGGCAAAGTGATGAAAACTGCCATGTTAATGTTATTTTTAACTTTAAACTTTAATGCCACACAACTGTTTACATGGATCCTGGAGAGGGAGAGGACAATAAAGTAAGAGGAGAGGACATTAAAGTAAAGGCAGAGTAGAAAATAGGAAAGAAAGATAAGGAGCAAGGAGAAGAAAGAAGACATGAGGAGAGGGGACAACAGCAGAGGGAGAAGAGGATAGAAGAGGAGAGGCAAGATCAGATAGGATGGAGGAGGTGCAGGCAAGGTGATAAAAGATGAAAGAAATTAAAAATGTAAAACACACTACTCAAAAAAGTAAAGTCAATCACACTTTGGTGAAATCTGAGGGAGCAACACTGACAATCAATTTAAAATGAGATAAAATCGACCACTGGTGAAATTACAGGCAGTCAGCAATAAATGATTGGTGCTCCACTTCTAAGTTTGTATGCTTTCTGATGTTTTGGTAACTTTTTAATGCTGGCAGTGCTATTACTCAATGCCATGGGGTTAGGTGTGGAAGAAACACAAAGGACTCAAAAACAAGATGCTCAGATTTGTTCAATACTCAGAGAATTTCAATGACCTGGAGGCCTGAAGAATTACTCAGTGACTGGTTTCAGTCACAGTCAAGCAGCATTCAAAGCCAGCACAGCTCAGAGCCAGCACTGCACTGAGTACCTAGCAGCTAGGAGACAGTGGGGGGCGGAGAGCTTTCCAGTTCCTGACAACCACCGTCTCCAGATATGGATAGAGAGAGTTAACTCACAGCTGGGGGAATAACACAGACAGGACAAGACTCTGACTGAAGCGAAACTGTCAATCAGGTAAAGATGAACCGATATCTTTGAGAGTTTGGTAAGAATAGTCATACAAGAAAGAAGGAGTAAGAGGGGTTTTAGAAGAGCACTTGATTAGAATCCAATGCACAGCAAGTGGCTTCTAATCAAAGGGCAGCGGCTGAAGCCCTACCAGGAAACAGGCCAGTACATCAGGAGATATTGAAGAGGATATAGGAGGGCAAAAAAGGGTCACCAAAGCCAGGTTGCATCACAGACTGTGCAAGAGTTGGTGGAAGCTTTAGCCAGGTCTGGGAGGAGGTCCATTGGGAGACCATCAGCCACCTTCTCAGGGGCATGCCCAGGCATTAGGGAGGTCATACAGGCACATGGAGGAAACACACACTACTGAGCCTCATTTCGACTTGTTTTAAAGTATTAAATCAAAGTTGAATCAGCATGTGGTGTGTTTTCCACAGTTTAAGTGTAATTCAAAACCCAAATCTCCGTAGATCAATACATTTGGTTCCCGGTTGACATTTTGTGTGCAATTCGTTGTCAGCACATATAACTATGTAAAGAACAAAGTATTTTGTTAGAATACTTCATTCACTTAGATCTATTCTCATTGGTTATTTTAGGATTCCTTTATTTTTGTTTCGTTTTGTGTAAACTGGTAGAACAGAATAAACAAGAGTAGAAAGTAAAGCCAAAATCAAGAAATTAATAAGAGATTGCCAAATAAATGCAGAAGCATTACATTCCAAAACAATAAATAATCCCACAAATCCCCCAAAGTTTTTTTCCCGTGCTGAAAAAAAATCTGAGCTTTATTTTTGCTAATAGGATGGTTAACCATGGATAGATTAATAGATAAGCAACTCTCCTGTCACTTTCATTTTCTTGTCTGCATTCTGTCTGACTCACTGTCCCTTCCACTCCTCTAGAGCTTCTCTCAGAATAGCACATGATTAAATAAAGCATAGGGGTGTGCATTAAAGATTGATGAGCACAGAGTCCCGGTTCTGCATTCCAACCCACACTCTGCAGACTGCCACACACACTCTCTCCATGGGTTCCTCTTGTCGCCGCACCCAGGTACATAGAAGTGGAGCTTCTCCCACTGTGTGTGGTGACTGTGTAATAAGAACTCTCCTCTTCTGACCTCGCAAGCTATTTCCGTCCTCTCTGGATTTCTCTCTATTACTCAGTCAATTAAGTAAATCCATTTAAAAAGTGACGTGGAAGCTTGGTGGATTTGTGTTGCAGGTAGTTTGGCGATGTGTTATCAGGGGTCAGTCTATCGGGAGTTTGCTGCAATTGTATATAGAGGAAGTGCATTACAATCAATTGTTCTTTAAACTTAAGGAAGCTTCTGTTAATTTTAATGAAGTTCACATGAGAATTTTATACATTATACATCTGCTAATTTTTGGAAAAATGGTGGGTTCACGGACTAAATGAATCTCGAATGGAGGACGCAGATGACCATGTTCTTTAGCTGCTTATGGCATTATAGGATCACATTTTTCCAATTTCCAGTGCACTTTAGTGAAAGGACCTTGAATCGGTCATTTATGAAATAAAAATAAAATGTAGTCTCCAAAACCAACAGGAAATCTTTCATTTTTGCAAAACCCCCTAAAATTAGAGGTTTCATGTCTCATACTTTGACAAACTCCTCCTGGAGATTGTGTCTGTTCTTCTCCAAACTCCACCAGTTTGTTAAAGACACATGGGATGGTAATTGTAAAGCTTTTTTGACGTTGTTAAACCACTATATCAAAATCTAAATTACATTTAATATTAAAAATGGCACATATGTGCACAAATAATGGATACTGCTTACATACACATACAGAAAATGAAAGTGATTTCCCCCAAATTCACTATTGGCAGAGAAGTAAAATTAAAAAGTGTATACACTCTTAAGATATGGTAGACAATATAGTTATTATATAAAGTTTATCCACAGTCTGCACTGAACATCTCTTGATTGACCATTTTTGAGGCAGATTTCTGATGTAGCTGTGTCTTGTCTGTGTTGCAAGTGTGCATAAATTAAGTCTGCCCAAGCTACAGGCTGATGTAGCAATGGAATCAATAAACGCCATTTATGTTGTGATCCTTTTCTCTGACTTGCCCCCATGAAAGCATGTGCTAAGGGGAAGGGCTGAAAATATGTGCCTTTTAATTGGAAGCTTTATATAACATACAAATATTCATTAGTAAGCTAATAATGACACAACATTCCTTTACTTTAGAAACTGTAGAAAAGTTTTAGGATTTGTGTGAAAAAATGCTTTAGACAGAGAATGTGTCACTAGCAGCAATTCTTCTCAGTTTTTGAAGTCTGGAAGGTTGTTGCTAGATCTTGCATGCTGCCCCCACAGTTAGATGAACCTCCACCATGCTTCACTTTACCTGCAGACACTCATTATTTGTCACTTGAGTCACTGGGCCTTGTTTTTTGCTACTCTTCCTTGAAGACTACTTCTCTGCATAGTAGGTGAGTGTACCTTGGTCCCACGGGTGTCTGCACGTTCTGAGCTGATGGCAGTGCTGGACATCTTGAATTTTTGGGGGGAATTAATTTGATGCATCTGCATCTATGACCCACAAGCACTGCATCATCCTCATCAATCATCCTCATCACAGGCTGTTTCTTTGTGCTTTTTCAACAGAGCTTCTGGGAGAGACCTTGTTGGTATAACTACCTTGCGTCTCGTTGCTATGTTCAATCTTGTCAGCACAAGAGACCTCAACCTCACCTTGGTAGCAGAGTTGGCTGTTTCTCACCCAGATTTCAGCCTTCTGCATAGTTGTGAACTGGGTTTGACATTGAAGACCATTAGCACCTGTTTGTTACAATTGGTTCATCATACACTTGACTAAAATCCTACCTAATAGTTATTTAATTTGGATTACCCTGTTGTTTGCTCAATTAGCATTTTGCATTTCTGAAAGAATTCTTTGTTTTAGATTGTGCTGTATGCATATATGACATAAAATCACATAAAACACTATTTTGTTAGTTTTTTTTTTTTTTGTCGTAATGTTAAACTTTTGGTTGGGCCAGGTAACCCATCACCAGGTAAGCAACAAGGAAAACGTGAAATAATCTGAAACTTTTTTACATCTGCTCATATATTTTTTTTTGTCTTATTTTAAATTTAACCTGTATGTGGGTTTTTACATTTAAATAGAAAGTAGGGTTTTTTCTGTACTGAGAGCAGGGAAATCTGTCCTGGTCATGGTGGCGACAAACACCCCCACATTTCAAACTTGGCAACCCTCAATCGGAACTGACAAAGTGCCAGGTCTCCCACTGCCACGTGGCAGAAAGCAACCTTTGTTTGATTCGGGGAAGAACCCTGAAGGAACCCGACACCTGTGGAGTGTCCAGGTAAAACCAGGTACTCCACATAAAAGCCTCTAATAATACTGTAAACCACACATTAAAACAGTATAAAGCACTCGGCCCACAAATCCCTCACACATAGCTCACAGGAAGTCATGGATAAAGCAGACTTTATATGTTCTCCAATTACAACCAAAGTTTTATTTATGAACAGAATAGTTCTAAAGGTTTTAGAGCAGCCAGTGTGAAACCCTTAAGAAGATTTTACTTTTGAATGCAGCACGTGAGAGGGAAATTCATGATGTATATTCATCCCTCTGAGTGGTTTTGAATGTGCAATGCCAAAATGTATTAAATATGGAATCCAGATTACATTTAAAGTACAACTGCTAAACACATTTAGACATGATTTTGAACCCAAATGTGATTTTAGTCACTTTTTGAGCATTTTTACCCCATAAAAAGACTGTAAATGCCCAAATTACTTAATCAAAACTTAAAATGCATATAGTCTTTTTGCAAAAGCACTGGCGTGAAGCTACACTTTCCTTAAGGAGATGTTGTTTGAAAGCAAACGCTTGTTTTGCATGTTTTTTCAGATAAAATAAAGACATCAGATTCTCAGTTTCATCATGAAGGTATGAAAATATACTAAAAGCTTACGTCTTGTGGTATCAGCAGCCTGTAAGCATGCAAGTGCCACTTAAAAAGTGCATGTAACTCTACATGAGAGAGTTGTTGTACAGACCTGTATAGTTCTTAGTTGTGGCTTCAGTTTTGTTCATCCCTGTTTCGGTGGCTGGTGAAGAGCTTTGATGAAATTCGGGACTCGCTGAAGAACCTTCCAGGGGTGAGGGAGTCGAGGTCACAGAGGTCAGCAAGACACCCCAGCTAAGGAGGTGGAGGCTGCCCCTCAAAGCCATTGAAATTGGCTTTAAAATGAGAGAGAACGTGTGAATGTTAGGCGGTCATTCTGACTCCAGAGTCGCTCCAGCACTCCTCCAGAGGATCAGAGGGAGGGAGAGAGCTCTGTGGCTCTCCTGTGTAAGCTGCTTGTCACAGTGCTTGCTCGACTGCTGCAGCTCCACTGCTGATTATGAGCTGCTTGCGTAATGCAACACACATTCAGAGAGAGAGAGAGAGAGAGAGAGAGAGAGAGAGAGAGAGAGAGAGAGAGAGAGAGAGAGAGAGATGGGCTTTAACATCTTGCTCTCTCACGCATTTCTCAGCCACGCTTTCTCACAGACTATTTTCCATATGTGTGGTGCAATTCTCACCATCTAGTTTTATTCAAAGTAATTGTAGATGAACCCTTACACGTCAATCACAGCGGCTGTTTTGAATGAATCAAACATAATGTAGAGGTTTCAAAAAGATTACAAGTTTTCATATTTTTGGTTTTAAATGAACATTACAAGAGTTACGACAAATAATTTGAAAGAAATGCACAATCGTCTTTCAGATTCATTTTACAGACCCCAAATTACTGCCATCAGTGCCATCTAGAAATGAAAATAAGGGATACCCATTGGAAGTACAAGACCTGTGATATGGATTGTGTTTTCCAAAGTTCTGGCACAAAAAAGCTAAATGGCAGGTTTGGGAGAGGTTGACCTTGTCTTAGCAATTTTGGGAAAATATTAATTTTTATTGTGTCTCTCCCTGGTGGTTTTGGTATAAAACATAAAAACTGTCAGCAGCTTTGCTGTTTGGGGAGTAGTTGCTGATCATCTGGCTGTGTTGATTGAGCCAGATGGAGATATAACAAGGGAGATATACTACAATTTTACATGTTTTTAAATATATTTTGTGTTTTTATTTGTGAAATGAACATGGCTGCTATATCGCTATTTAAGGAATCATTAAAATGAAAGAGAAGTGAAAGTGACATTATGGCCCTGATGAAAAACCTACTTTAGAATTATGTGTGCGACTTTGGAGAGGTAGAAAGTGACATATTTGGTAAATTTATCCCATAGACTCTATCGGTGACTTATAGATATTACATTTTGTTGACTTTTATTGGGATTGTATGATTTCCCTTAAAGGGGGGGTATTATATGTTTTCCAGGCATATAGTGTTGTTTTATAGCACACAATTTTACCTACAGTTGGATTGTAATCGCTGTATTTGTCATAAACAACCTCATAGAACGTAACGCCCTAATATTCATCTGTCTCTTTAAGAGCTCCCTCTTTCTTTCCGACCGTCCCCTTCAGTACGTCATACTCCATGCGCACTGCCACCGTTTGTTTTCCTTTTCCGAGCACTGCTACATTTTCATAGTAAAAATATTAAAATCATGTTTTTGCAAAAAAATATTTGTACAAGCCTATGCACGAGATCCTACATCCGACCCAGAAAGTGAGTTTTCAGCAGAACCGGAGCAAGTACAGAGACTTTTTCAAGACGTGTCTGCTTGGTAAATATCCTCTTGTAAATTTACACCATTTTGTGGCAACATTTTACTATGAAAAATATGCATCATAATGAAACTATGTTTTGCTATGAAATAATACATAAGCTTTTTAACCATTTTTGACGAAGCGTGTCATCCTTGAGAAGTGTAAATAGAGGGCTCTCTCCTTGCATCCAAACATACATCTCCTTGTAGAAGTCATTTTGTAATCCGGAGAACTATAGAGAAAAGCACTCTGAACTAGGAGCTTCGTAGACACGTAGTGAGACCAGCTGATGCTAACAGTAGCTCCCTCAGCCGTATGCGAGTCTTTGTCGGAGCTGGAGAGGGAGGAGCAGTGCAGCAGCAGAAGGGGGACAGAGGCGGAGCTACGCAAAAGGGCCGGGGCTTCGCAAAACAGAGGGTTTTAGCACCCAACAATGTCTACCGCAGGAAATTCAAGGATTACTCAAATATGCATAAATGATTCAAAGACAACATAAAGCTCAATAAAGTAGATTTTGCATAATACCCCCTCTTTAATATAAATGGTCCTTTCCATTCCGACATCTCATTCAGAGCAAGCTACTGAATGCGCCTGTGTGGTGCTGGTGACAAACTCCTCTTTCTCCACTCTGAACTGTGAACTAGAAAAACAATGAGACTCAGAGAAAGCAGCCCTCAAACTCAATCCTCTCAATGTTCAATATCTTCAGCATGAATAACGGCTTGTTCGGTCGAAGAGGGCCTTGATTAATCAAACACCCCAGCCCCGCTTTTAAGCCTCAGAAATGCTTTCAGGTCCTGGGCTGTTAGAACTTAATCTTAATAGCTCCTCTTGCCCTCTTCAGGCCTTTTAACTCAACCCAAGAGCAGGACAGCACTTCATCTTTAGCATAATGGCATGGCGAACCCGCTTTTTTCATGTTGGAGCTTCTGTTTGTTCAGTGTTTGTAGATTTAAACGTTCTGACATTCATCCACTACTAAACCTTAAAAGATGTTTACAAGGAACTAAGGCAACATTGACCAGGTTGTACAATATTAACATAAATTACATCTTTATAAATTACATTTCATCTTACTAATTTTTAACTAGTTTATTTGAGATGACAAAATTGATCTCCATCTCAAAGGAGAAAAGCTCTTTAGAAGCTCAGTTAATTATAAACCTTCTGAACTATACATTAGTGTAGTAACTTCCTTTACCTTTATCATTTTTAACATATTGTGTTTCAATCAAAAGTACATTAAATGTTTTTTTACATTTAGTGACGTTTAAACTAAGAATTTCTGGAGGAGATTTTTATTAGGAGACATGCCTTTCAACCTTTGACATTCATCCGAGTGCCCCTGCTTCCTCCTCACAAATAAATTGGTAAATAATCATTAAAATGTGATTTTTTTTTTGAGATTCTGACTCTCTAGTGGACATGGACCAATGCTGAAAATTCTAGTATAAAAAATTAAACACTAATGTTATTTAGTTATTGACTTCATTTAATCTGTATTAGAAAAATAAGTGTCAAAATACTTTAAATGTACATAAAATGCTTTATAGTACAAGCAACAAATTAGTTCAAATGAAGGTACATCAAATTTTGCAAGTGAGTCAAATTCTTTTTTGAGTTAAATGATGCTTTAAAGTGAGTAGATCAAACAAAATCAACATTTTACCAGGTGTTGCGTTAAAGTGATATGAACAGTTAAATATTTCTTTATTCTCTTTTTTCATTTTGATGGGACAATTTCACACATAGAGAAGCATGAAGGCCATCTTCCTCAGCAGGAGCCACATTTTTCATGCAGAGGATCTTCTGAGAAAAATCAAGGAATGTCTTGGTTAATGCTCGGTTCTGTTCTTGTTAGTTTTACAAACGGCACAGAATCATTTATATAACTTTATAGAAGTTAACTTAGTAATACATTTGACAACTAATATTAACGTCCCAGTGTTATTTGGCTGATAACAGCAAGGGTTTTGAATCTGTGTTTGATATATTACACTATAAAATCATCTGGATGACAGTGATTGGTGCATATTGATATTCAATAAAATAATGCGCACTCAAACAATTGGGAACGGGGCTATATGCAGTCAGAAAGCAGTTTGTGTCGAGTTTAGTTTGTTAAATGATGTTTTGGAAGCTATGTGTTTTTACGTATCCACCTATAAGGTGAACACTTTGCGGACTATAATTTTTTAAAATTTTATATTATTTATTGAATATTTATTATATGAAAGTAATTATCACTCCATCACTGCATAGAACTTTAAGAAGTTTAATACCATGAAAATGGCAAATACACATTTTAGTTAATAATATCAAATCAATATAAGTAGAAATTAGGTCAAATAATATGAACTTTGTTGATTTTACTCAAAATTGGTAAGAAAGTTTTACTTAATTTACTTTTGGAAACACTTGCAAAATAAAATTGTTACTTGTTTTTTTTTTCAGTGAGGTATACATATGGCGAAAATCATCTTTGCCAGTGGGAGAAGATGCACAATTGGTGCCTGAATTCATGCTAAATTGCTTACATTTTTATATCTGAATGTTAAAAGCATTTTTATCTCATGAGACCACACTTAATTTGTACAAATTGCTTCTTGTTGAAAATAAACAAAACTGTATCTCTACAGCACTTTTAGTCTCTCAATATATAAATCTATATATAGATTATATATATAATCAAAAAATTAAATTGTTATATGCTCCATAGAATTTACAAGTGTTACAAGTGTGCCCATTTCTGCATAGAAATTCCATTGTAATAGAGATTACGATTTTAACAAATTAATTGTCATAAAAACTGACTTATAGCTTTTTTATTGATTAACTCTTCTTGATTTTGTTATATTTCATTTAAACAATTATAAAGTGTTAAATTTACATAGTTACTGTTAGTCAATCGCTTGATTTGTGAAGTGTATATAAATATAAGTGGATTTTTTAAACGATTTTTTCAAATTAATACAAATAAAATCGTCGATAACATTTAAAAATGCACATTCACGCTAATCCTTTTACAGACCCTGTTTATCCGTTTCTAATGTGTATTTGTTGACGTTTTAAGAAAATGTAAAACAAAGTGATTTAATTTGAAAGCTTAACCCGCACAGATTTCTATAAACAAAGCGCGGGTTCAGCTTTTTCAGGTTTTAAGCTCCTTTCTGAGATCGAAATATCTGAAATCACGCATTACACAACAAACAAAGAAAGACGTTTGTTTGACGTTTATTTGTTCTTGTTTCCCGTTAGGTGGCGCCCTAGTCTGACTTGAACATTTTAGCTAAAGCCTCCATCACAGAAATTCTTATTTAATACTCAATATAATGCACGTGTTTGATGAATTCCTTAAAGTCATGCTTTATGTCTTAAAATGAAAATTTGAACCTATAAAAAGTGTAAATAGTTATAGAATTGACAAATGTTTACAAGAAAAAAAGTAACTATAATATGCCTATAAAATCCTACATTTACTATGAAAAAATTTGCTTCCACCCATCTTCTCTTACTCAATCAAGATCACAGGGTTCTGCTAGTACCTACCTCCATTTCACACTATAAGCAAAAGGCGAAATAAATCTCTTGTCTAGTGCCATATTCTCTTAACCATTACCACCAGACTGTTCAAATGACCTGAGCATGTTTTAGGATTTGGAGAGCTTTAACAAACTAGAAAAAATAAATAGAAGCATTTGCTAGTTCCTTTAGTTGAAAAAAATATTTGTTCATCTATGTATAGGTTAAAATGCACTTGCATAAATATGAATAAGTCAGATGAGTGAATTGAACCTCCAGCATATCGTATCAAATGGATGTAGCAGCTGCAGGTTGTGTATATGTTTCTGTTGTCATTCGTTTTGCTGATTCCTGTTAAATTTCTTCCCTTGGCTATTTTATTAGGTACACCTGTCCAACTGCTTGTTAATGAAACTTTATAATGAGCCAATCACATGGCAGCAGCTCAATGAATTTTGGCATGCTATTAAAACCGATAGTCAGAATGAGGAAGAAGTCTTTGTGCCAGAAGGGCTGTTCTGAGTATTTCTGAAACTTGTAATCTACTGGGATTTTCACGCATCTGGGTTTACAGAGAATGATCTGAAATAGAGAAAATATACAGTTCTGTGGGCACAAATGCTTTGTTGATGCCATGAGGAGAATGGCATCACTTGTTTGTGCTGGTAGAAAGGCAGCAGTAACTAAAATAACCCTTAGTTACAATCGAGGTATCTAGAAGAGCATCTCTGAACGCACAAAACGTCAAACCTTGAAGTGGATGGGCTGCAGTAGAAGATCACTCTGGGTATGTTGGCAAAGAATAGGAAACTGAGACTATAATGTGCACAAGATCATCAAAAGTAGATTATGGAAGACTGGAACAATGTTGCCTGACCTGATGAGTCATTCAGATGATATCACAGGTTGGCTACTTCCAGCCGAATATGGCACCGTGTCATAAAGCACAAATCATCTCAGGTTTCTTGTACATAAGTCCACTGTACTCAAAGTCACCAATAGTCACCATCCAATAGAGTTGGGATGTGTTGGAACGGAAGATTCTCTTCATGGAATTGCAGCCAACGAATCGGCAGATGACTGTGTGATGCTATCAGGTCAATATTGACCTTAACTCTCTGAGGAACGTTTCATTACCTTGTTGAATATATGCATGAAGGGTAATCTGAAGGCCAACGGGGGTTTAAGCCATTACCAGCAAAGTGTACCTAATAAATTGGCCGATGACTTTAAACTGGTTGTGGTGTAGGCGATGCTATATGCATTTATACTCCGTAAGCCTACTTTGTTCCTTGGGCTGTTTGGGTTTACGACTTCTGATTATCAATAATTGCGTACCCTCTTTATACTACTCACTTTGTTTTGCTGATTTCTTCTCCAATTTACGTTTATTCTCGTTCCCTTTAACTGACAAGCAAGTGTTTTTTTTTTACTTGCTGCTTAATTTGTTGCAATTTGTCGATTTTTGTTTGAATTCCTTATTAGGTGTCTTCAGCAGCAGCGAGACTATAAAGTTTTTTCGAAAACGACAACAAGCCAAATGAAGATGAAGTTTCGCTGAAAAGCTCGGGTAAACTTCTAACACAATGTTTGAAATTAGTTTTAATAGTGCCCACCGCGAAGGGGAATGACACATTAGGCATTACTATTAAAATATTGTGTCAAACACGTCAAAAAGAACTGTCATGATTTATGTCTTTGCCTCATCGTTTTCTGTTAGCTTGGTTTAAAACAAGCACCAGCACCGCAGTACTGAGTTTGGGAACCACTGAATATTCAAAAAAAATATGCACAAGTGAGACATTCGTTCATTTTCCAACCCGCTTATTCCCTTTTTGGGGTCGTGGGGGTCTGCCGGTGCCTATCAGCGCATAGTGGGCGAGAGGTGGGGGTACACCTTGGACAGGTCGCCAGTCCATCGCAGACAAGTGACACATGAAAATGTAATTCATGTTAAATAAATTAATTGATTGCTAAAAAATCAAAAAGATTGAACTTCTTAATTTTTCCCACTTTTATACACAATTTTGGGTTGGGTAAGTTAAGGTGGAAAATAGTATACACCACCTTTTTATAGGACTACGCTGCTGGATAGAAATATAGTTTAGCATTTAATTTGCATCTAATTGCTTGTTTTAGCTCTATTGGCACCACGAACAGAGTAGTTCGTGGCCTTGATCAGTTGTGAAATTATGCCCATGCACAAACATAGACATGCTAATGAAGAACATTTTAAAGTAGGCGCTTTTGCTCTTGATTTTATGACCAACCTCACATCGTGTTCTCGCTCATCTCTGCGGGGTTTATTCTCTGAAATCTCAGCAGCAGGTTTTGCATCTAAACGGTTCAATTTGGCGCACGAGCATCTCAACCCCGCGACCCTGCGTCCTTTCAGAAACTCCACATGCTCTGTTCTGATTGGGCCCGCGTCAGAAAAGGGCGGAGAATTGGGTAGATTTAAGACAATTAGCTTTACTGCTAAGTCTCAGATTTCATAAACTCTTTTATGATCTGCGTTGCTTGAGTATTGGACGTGTATTGATTGTGTCATTTGGTGTGTTGAACATAAAGAAGCATGCATCCAAGATAACTGCGTTCCCAGGAGGAAACCTTTGAGTCTTCTGCATCAATAAAAGCTGAAGGGATATAAGAGGGTCTGCACATCACTCTCTGATGGATTAGAAGGACGACAGGCACTTTCAAGCAAGAACCAAACTCCAACTTTACGCGTAAAGTCCATTCACCATTCACGAGGTGGTGCGCGAAAAACTTTCAAAGGGGGAACCAAAGGCATACAGCAGAAAAGTGGAGCTGAAAGAGGCGTTTTACTGAAGATCCCAAGACATCTGTGAGCTGAACCGAGTAAATCTTTCTCTCATGAGGCTGGAAGGTGCAAGAATGGACTTAATAAAAAAAATATGGAGGGCTCGGAAACTCATTTTGGTGGTGATGATTCCATTATCATTGCTACCCCTGCCTCTCATCCACCCGTGCAGCGTGAGTAGAACTCTATAGTTTCCATACGCGCTCATGCGCCCTCAGCGCGCTCTCCACGTGCGCTTTTACGCGTCTTCCTCATGTTTGGGCTTGACCCTGTCGATTGCAGTTTAAGTTCCTTTTTTGTGTGTATTTTCATTGTGAAAATAATTTTACATCTTGCGAGTGTTTTGTTGCGTCCAGGTTTGCAATGTTTCAGTTGTTAACTGGAAACTTGTAAAATCTTGTATAAAATGATATTTCGTTACAGTGAAGATAATTAAAATGCTTACTTAAACACGAGGCGAATATTTAGTAAATTATTAAACCTGTTATGTAAAATATTGGTGCAGTGCGATTTTAAACAAATTCAGAAATAATTATGAATTGCTTTTTTTATTTAATGTATTGTATTGTAGTTAATTGTGCTTCATTTTTATGAACTACACATATATATTTTGTAATAATCATGACAGATTGTCATTAATCCGACAAAACTGTATTTTGCAGGGGAACAAGAAAATAAATTTCATTGAGTTTTTTTAAAAAACAAATCTCAAATATTAGCAAAATATAGTTTTAGTGAAATCTATAAGCAGACCCATAAGCCTAATGTTGTATTCCATGAAGTGGAAGCCTCAGAAAACGCTATAAAAGAACATATGTAGCTATTTATTTTAGAAGGTGTTTCAAATACATTTAAATGTTTGAATCGTCCTTGCCTTTCATTAAATGTGAGATGGAAACCCATGACCCTAACCATGATTTATTAAATGATGAAAAAAAGGGATTTCTGTGCATGTGTTATACATTTTATGTATATTGAGAAAAAAGTAATCAAGTAAGAAAAACTGAAACAAAAGACTTATTCATTCATTCATTCATTCATTCATTCATTTTCCAACCCGTTTATTCCCTTTTTGGGGTCACGGGGGTCTGCCATCTCCAGTGCGCCAGTCCATTGCCGACCTAACTACATTTCATACCAAATTCAACATATTTGCTAGTACATTTGCGCAAACAACGTATGGATATTTACAGAGTTGTGGAGCTCTCATTGTAATTTGATGGAAATAAGCACAACATGGGTGAAATAGGCTTTGCTAACCTCTGACTTTGAGTGACAGACAAAAGCTGCTCCTGTCAAGACTCTTCACTGTGTCCAGTGAGTTTTTTCCACTTCTACACGTCTTTCTCCTTGTTCCGTTTCCTTTTGGGTTTTCTTGAGCCACAGTGACCTCTCACCTGATTGGCTGCTTTTCAGAAGTGCGATCAGAACACGTTGCATTGATGCTGATCTGATCTCAGTTGTTGGTTTGAAAGTTTTTACAGATGTTGTTTATTTATGCATCATGTTGGATATTACTTTCAGTCCAAGATGATCACAGCTTGCAGAGACAATGCGTTGAAATGACACGGTCTTTCTTGACCTTCTTTTTGTTGTGATTGAGGAGATCTCATCCAAAATAGTTTTTTGTAACATTTAAAATCTTTTCAATTGGCTCTGTTGATCTGAAAATATGCAAATCTATTCAAACTATGTTCATATTGATCTCAACCATGCTGTAATCAATAAACAAATGTGGAAACATCTCAGAAATCAGGAAATGTCATTACGTTCTGCCTCGACAGCGGTTTTACACACTTTTAAGATTAGATCACCTGCACCGGATTCTGATTATCTGTTTTTGAAGAGTCAGAAATAAAGGCGTCATGGTCATCAGCTCACAATAATCCCATCTCACCTGTTAATGAAGCCTTTAATCACATAAAGCAATTGTGTAATGATTGCAGCGGAATGTGAGGCCAGTGCTGGTGTTGAAACAGAAGTGTGTCATTCTGGGTCTAAGCCTGTGATTAACAAGAGGAAATGGTCAGTTGAGTTTATCATGGCACTGCAGTGACCTTTAGTCAGAGATCATTTGGATCTGAATGAACTGATGTCTTGAGCAATGATGAGATTAGTCTAGAGCTAAAGAAATGTGCTGATGGACTCTAAGTTATTTATAACGTTTTTTATAATGTTTACCTATATTTAATTTTGGACCAAATAGCTGGTTATATTCCGAATAATATTTAAAATTTACCTTATATGTAATTGTTCAATGTGGTCTTAAACACACATAAATAAAAAAGACGTCTGGAAGATGTGAGTGATTTGAAATGTAATTAATATGTTGTATGTCATATATTTCACATTATTATGAAGTTCTGTGCTTTAGAACTGTCAGTTGAAGTAATATAGCATTTGCACCATGTCAAATGTTCCATGTTGTATCGCTCCCAAAAATGGATTAAAAGTACTTAAAGCGCTATAATATTAATCATAATTATTTTTATTTATAGTATCTTCCTTAATAAATGAGTCATTTTAAAGCTTAACTGCACCACATCTAAGTTTATTTTATCGAATTTGAAAGCTGCGTAAATAGTAAAGACAATTATATTGTTCACTTTTATCTGTTCATGTAGGTCATTAGCATAGTGATAATATGCACTAGTTTACAATTGCCATGCTTCTAGCATAAACTAGCATGTCATTAGCATTATGCTAACATAAAATGTGTGACATTTGAATGATGCTAAGATGAATTCAAAACATTATTCTAGTAAATAGCATCCCTCAGGTTTTAGTATGAACCTTGCATAAATCAGCATCTCATTAACACAACATTGACAAAAATGTTTGTCATTAACAAGATTTTAACACACATTTTAATGCTCAAAACTGTGTTTTTGATACTCTTTTCATGTGTTGGTGTGTGCTCTGTGTGTTTGCCAGGAGTCGTCGTGTGCGTATGTTCTGATCGTGACAGCAGTATACTGGGTTTCTGAAGCCGTTCCTCTGGGGGCAGCAGCCCTCGTCCCAGCCTTTCTATATCCACTGTTTGGGGTCCTTAAATCCAGTGAGGTAAAATGTTGATTCCAGGCGACATTCAACCCCACCCCCTTAGGATTGTTTCACAAGTGATAAAATCCTCAGTGTTTTTGCTCCATCAGGCATGAGAGTTTACAGAACTTGAGTGCTGATCGTTCATTCATGCCATGCTGTTATTCATTCCACACAAGGAACTGCCAAGACATTATGTAAAAGTAAATGCCTCATGTGACTAAGTCCCATTGGCTAACTTGACAAAGCAACCTGTTATCTTAATCATGTTTGATAAACATTCCTCCTTTCCAACCAATCCTTTTGCTGACTGCAGAAATGTTGGTTTCTTTAAGCAACCCATAAACACATGTACTATTTAAGAAATTTTACTTGATGCAACTCAAATCCTAAAATACTTTCAAAGGGTTGTTTTTCACTTAAAGAAAGATTGAAAGAGAGACTGTTCTGAAACAAAAAAAGCACAAGGTCAAACAAGGTTTCAATGATTTCAGATAAATATCAGTAAAGGTTGTAACTGTATGTGTTTGTTTACAGGTGGCATCTGAATATTTTAAGGACACAACCCTGCTGCTGATGGGAGTCATCTGTTTGGCTGCCTCCATTGAGAAGTGGAACCTGCACAAACGCATCGCTCTGCGCATGGTCATGATCGCAGGCGCCAAACCTGGCATGTACGTGAATGTTGATTATTCATTTGCACTTAAAATTCTGCTGTGACAAGTAATCGAAGCAGTAGATCAAGTGTGACTGATGGCCAATCAGTGAAACTTGCCACTGTAAAAAAATGTAATGATAAAATACTGTATTCCACAAAACATGCCATAACTGGAGAATTGACAGTGAACATCCGTTCTTAGTTTTACAGAGCATGACCTTAAATTTAACAGTTAAAAACATGTGAATGTACAGTTTATTTCTATAAATATAACAATACAGTGTATGATCTAATAGAGAAAATACATACATTTGAAAATACACACAAAAATATGTGCGTTTTTTAAGAAACCCATATGAAAATATGTGTTCATATCATACCCATATGATAATCATGTGTTTTTGTAATCTGTTCATATTGGAAATATTGGAGAATAGCGTTTTGTGAAAATAATGTGAAATAATAATCTGTCTGCTTTCTGAAAGAATTAAAGGTAAAAAAAAACTATAAATTATCAACTTTACAACATAAAATTTAAAGCTATAGATGGTTAATAACTTTAAAAAATAAAGTAATGAACCGTAATTATTACAATATACACCTATACACTGGACGGTAATGAACTGTAAATATAACAATTTAAACCCAAAAATTTGACGGCTATAAACTGTTTTTAAAGCAAAAAAATTTTATAATCCGTAAAAAAATGCTCTTCTGATCCATAACTTTTGCCTAGATATCTATAAGGCTGTCTGACCAATTGGTGCTGAGTGTTCCCTTTGTCCAATTACAACGGAGATAATTCTGCATGTAATATTAAGGACATCTGTGCAGTCAGAGCAGAGTGGAACCATCTAACCAATCAATCAGAGCAGCAGATACCCATCTGACCATTCTCAACAGCCATTATTCCGCCCAGTTAGAGACGTTTAAGGCCCTTTGATATTTTTAAACAAGTGCAGGAGAAGCAGAGCATCTAATTAATAATAACAAAGTTGGCCCATCTAATTATTTAGACCCAGGTGGGGCTTTCTAACCAATCTACTATCTGACCAATAATAAGAGGTTTCACCTTAAAAAGAGATTCTAACAAATATCTTGAAATATGAGCAGTGTTGCCATTTGACCAATCACCACTGACAAAATTCTAATGAATAAGAGAAGATTGGGGCCATCTGACCAACATATGTGTTTTTTCTGAACTATTAGAGGAAAAGGAGGCCATCTTTCTAATCAGCCATCTAACAAATCAGAGCAGTTTCCTCTTCCTGGGTGCCCTAAATGGCTTTCTAACCAATCAGAGAAGAGCAGCGTTTTGCAATGATTGATATTTTTATCACAAATAAAATCTTCTTTTTTGTTTTACAGATACATTTTTCATTACATTCCACAACAAAGTTTTGTCATTTTACTGCAAAAACTAAGAATGTTGTGTTAAAAGTGTTAAAATAAATAATAGTTAAAGATAAAAGAAAATTAATAGTTCAATAACCAATAACCTTATTGTGCCATTGTGCTTTTTTGTGCCAGACAAACACTAGCGATCTCACAGGTCTTGTACTTCCAAGGGTTTTCCCTTATTTTTACCACTAGATGGCACTGATTGCACCGATTTGGTGTATGTAAAATGACAATGAAAGACGAGTGCGCATTTTCTCTGATTTTAATTTGAATTACCAACAAATATTGTGTCAACTCTTGTAATGTTTGTTTTAAACTATTAAACATATCAAAGCTAATAACCTTTTTGAAACCTACACATTATATTTAAAATTCAAAATGGAACAATAGGTCGTGTCATTCCTAGTACAAAACAGCAGGTGTGATTGGCACACGAGTCACAGTCTGTATTTTGTCTTTGTATCACAGGCTTGTTTTGGGCTTCATGTGCTGCACAGTTTTCTTATCCATGTGGCTGAGTAACACATCGACTACAGCAATGGTGATGCCCATCGCAGAAGCCGTGCTCCAGCAACTTATCTGCACTGGCATTGCAGATTCCCTGGAGTACTCAGAGACGCAGGATGAGGAGAGCGGTCAGTCAAAAGAGCACAGTGTCAGTGTTGGTTAATATGAGCATCACGGGGGGAATGCATGTTGAATGTGATTCTTTTCTCATTCATATCCTTAGCAGAAAAAGAAGAAAGCCAGGAGTCAAGCAAGAATCAACTTGAGCTTCTAGAGCGCGAACATAAGTACAATAATTGTTCTCTGGAAAAATGTGGTGTGTTAAAATACATTGAATTCTGACTCCTATATTGCTTTTTATTCTAGTGGAAAACATGAAGTGTGCATGCTCAGTGAGGTAAGATGCCAGGAAAAACATGTGTGGATGAAGACTGGGTTTGTTTGTTAAATTATGACCATTTCAAATGTGTTTGTTCTGTAGGAGTTGAACGGTCTATCGTTGAAGCCTGGTTTCGGACCTAACTTTTGTAAAGAATCAAATGGATATCTACCAGAAGTGAGACCCAAAGTTATCTATATATTACATTTCCTTTCCTAAAGTGAAGTTTCTTTCCTAAAATGCTGGAATTCGATCATGAACAGGCTCCCATTAGCATTCCAGTGCCAAAAAAGCCCAAGATCAGGAGGGACTCGCTATACCCGACCAAAAGAGACCACATGATCTGCAAGTGCCTTTCTCTGAGCATCACTTACGCTGCCACGATCGGCGGACTTATCACCATCACCGGCACCTCCACCAACCTCATCTTCGCTGAGCAATTCAACAAGTACGTATTATACATGATCTTAGACCTGAACACGGTGAAAAAACACAGCTGGGATTAATTTAAGCACCTATCAATCCGCTTATTCTCATTTCCTGCACATTGTACTTTTCTTTGTGCAACATTCCTTGGCCAAAGGTTATGTTGTACTGTAAGTCCATCGGTGGGGTATGTATAGAAACACGAGTTTCACAGGGGAAACAGTGGGTCACTTTTCATTCTTCAGCTGAGGTGACAACTATTTTTATCACTGAATTTAGATTTTTCCAGACATGATCAATGGAAAGTGCTTACTAGCCTCAAGTCAGCACATTGATTGGTTCTCAGTATGTTCTTGAGGCGTTTTCATCATGTGGAAAGTCGACATTTGACCTTAGAGCTCAAAGCCACATGCTTTTACTGTATGGGATGTAAGCTATGTAATATCTCACCACTAGTGGCCACTTCGCAACAATAACAATGTCTGTGTTGATTGCCTGAAGCGCAGTCTTTGAGCAATCCCTTGAAGTAATCCCCTGCGTACACAGAATGGCTTGTAAATCACAGAATTTCTGTGCCCAGAATACTCAGTACACATACAGTCAGTGAGAACATAGTAATCATTCGTAGAAATCTTAGAGAGTATTTTCTTAATCAGAAAAATTATGAATAGGAAATCAAAACCTCATTGACAGGGAAAACCTATCAAGACATGCAAGCAGGAAGCATAAACTAATGAAAGGGTTACAGAATAATAAACCTACAAAGCTCTCAGGAACAGAACTTTGGCAAAAACATACAGGGGATGAAAACATACAGGATCAAAGTTTCACAATTGACCGGCAATGGAATATTACAAAGAAAGCCTGTAATGATAGAAAATGATGAGATACAAGTGCAGCCACTGGTTGAATAATGGGATTACAAGAGGGTAGGGAAAGACACATAGACCAGAGAGCACATGGCCATTGGAACCTGGCAGCCATGTGCTTACACAGAGGATACCACACTTCTCCGCACTGCTGACACAAGTGGGACTATTTAAATAAATGGGATACAAAGTCTTTCATTTACCCCCTCACCGTCCTTAATTATGGGTTAATTTATCAAGTTGTTTACTATTATTATGATAATTCAGTATTAGACTAATTTGAGTGAATGAACATATAATTATGTCTTCTTTTTCTTTTTCTTCTTAGCAAAATTATCAATTTTGACTCGTCCTAGGTCGTTTGCCTCGTTGGTACTGCAACCAAAGTTTGACATGACAGCCATACTGGTTGTGCTGAAGTGCTATGTCTTTTCAGACATCTACCACTCAAGGAATTCTGAAAAATCACAGATAATGCTGGGAAATCATCCATTGACTTTGAATGGGCAAAAACTTTGTAAAGCTAGAACTCAAATTCACCATATTTCGTTTCACAATATTTGTCAAAGTTAAAGATCTCTGCCAGAAAATACCAAATATTGTCCAAAAGTATTTGAACCCTAGGCTCTAGCTGAGGTCAAAAGCTCAAAATTAATGTTCTCAATGCACAGAAAATATCTTCAAGAGTAAGCATAGAATGGAAATGGGGGTTTGGTTATGTTAATCATAATAACAACTTACATTTTTAAATGACATCACAGATCACTCCATAGTAACCGAACTCTATTCCCAAGCAACAAAATTCTTAAAACTCAACTCTAAGATTTTAGCTTTGGACAATAATAGAAACACGGACGTTGGTTTATATAACTCCATTGCAACCAAACTATTTACCTTAGCAACAAATGTGGCATATCTCTATCTCATCTTTGGAAAATCATAGAGAGTTGTTTATATGACTTTTTTTGGTATAGGGAACATGGTATTATGTCACTGACACTCCATAGCAACCAGACTGTTTACCATAGAAACCAATTTGGCATATCTCTATCTCATCTTAGGAAAATCACAGAGACATGGGGCTTGGTTCATTTTACTGGTAATGACATGGGGAACATTATATTAGGTCACTGACCCCTTCATCCCAACCAGACTGGTTACCATAGCCAGCGATATGGCATACTGCAATCTCAGCTTAGAAAAATCATAGAGACATGAGGATTGGTTAATTTTACTCATATTGACTTGGGGAACATTATGTTATGTCACTGATCCCTCCATAGCAACCAGACTGTTTACCATAGCAACCAATCTGGCATATCTCTATCTCGGCTTAGCAAATCATCGAGACATGGGGAACAGCTTATATTCCTCATTGTGAAAATAGTTTTAAATGTCACTGGTACAAGCTAACATGAAAGTTTGCATGTAGTTGCCATTAATCTACACTTTTTAACCTTTTTTGTGCATTTTGAGGGACAATGCAATGTTTATGTTTTTTAAAAAGGTTGTAAGAACTAGCTTTCTATAGTTTTAATTTATTAAGGTGCAATCCCAATGACATTACCAAAATGACCATGAGCAAATGAACAACTTCAATGTGTTAAGAGTGTAGCAATAAAAGTGCATTATTTCACCACAAGAGGTTGCATTACATCAAGCATAAACCAATGTTTACATAACCAGCAGGGTGGGGCTAAGAATGTTACAGCCTAACTGTGTCCACAGCCTATGACTGATACTATAAATGTTATATCTGACCTGTAATAACATCACTGGTGACATAATTGTGGAATGCTAAACTTTTTTTTTTTTATGTTCGCTCAACAACTGAAATCTGCAACTTTTCACATAAAGTAAAGTCTTTTGAAAAAAGTACATTGCAGCTTAATTGTGATGTAAAAAAAGTGTACCTGACATAAAAATGTACTTTTACATTGCATTGCTCTTTCATCACTAAGCTATGATATGAATATTGTTTTTCAGTCGATACCCCGAAGCAAAGATTATTAACTTCGGCACCTGGTTCATCTTCAGTCTGCCCATCGCTCTCATCATGCTCATACTCACTTGGATATGGCTCCACTTTTTGTTCTTGGGATGCAAGTAAGAGCAAAAGCAGAGATTTTTTTAGTTGAACCTGTACCTGTGATATGACCTGAGTTTGTTTTCTCCACACAGCTTCAGAGAAACCTGCTCCCTCAGCAAAAAACGCAAAACCAAGCGAGAAATCCTGTCTGAGAAACGCATCCATGAGGAGTATCAGAAGCTCGGTCCAATCAGGTACAATCTTAAACTCGTTTTTGATAGAAAAACATTTGTGTTTTAAAGAAAGAACAGTTTCAGATTCTCTGAAGTTCATTTGGTACTTTGGATTGAGATTGCTGGTTATTCCTTAGCTACCCTGAAGTGGTGACCGGTGTCTTCTTCATCCTGATGACCGTACTGTGGTTCACCAGAGAGCCTGGCTTTGTTCCTGGCTGGACATCGCTCTTTGAGAAGTATGTTGACCATTACTCGTTCAATAAAATTGACTTTCATTTCTTTCCAAGAATGAGTATCCTACTTTTGATGTATACCAGTCATAAAATCCAATCCCAATTGAACTGATACAAAAATTAAAAGTACTTATCTTAACAAGATGTTTGGACGTTTCTGTACTATTTGGTTTCACACAACTTTTTTTTTAATCTGTGTTCTCAAATTCTAGGGGAAATCTTATTTATTTACTGGGTTTGAATGCTTTGTTTCATTAATAGTTTAGCAGTTAACATTCGTCTCACTGACCCTAAATAATACTTGTTTTAAGAATATTTAAAAGTAGTACAAACTAACTTATATATTGCATTGTATAGCTATGAAATGACAATAAAAACAGAGCAGTAATTATTTAAAAGAAGTAGCACCGGAAACATTTTAACACACAAACATTTAAAAGTTTTTGAACATTGGAATCAGAGGTTTTAACTGCAATAAAGAGTGAAGTCTCTGGGAGGGAGCTGTTGGCTTAAAAGTAAAGAATGGAGGATGAGTCCATGAAGTTTATCCATCTTGCAGATGCTCTGAGACATTCAAATTATTAATAGAAATGGACAGCTAAGATGTTTAAAGTCTGATAAAAAAGGGTAAATTACCAAATTTCTATATGTAACACAGTACTGTCAAAACGTATTCAAACATATCAATTTTACCGTAGTAACACACTTTGCTATCAATTATTGATGAGACAGCAGGTTCTACTATGACTATTGTCTGGCTTACAATCAAAGACATGTTTGAGGCTGAATATCAAATTGGGGAGAGGATTTTTTGGAGTAATTTCAAATGTCAAAATTGGAATCAACCACCACGCCTTTAAGGTTTATATGCAGGGTTCGAAAGTAACACCCGCCAAACCGACAAAGGCAGGTTAAAAATCATTTTGGCCAGTATTAATTACAACTTACCAGCCACTTCGACTGGCGATGCATATGAGCCAATCATGCAAATCCTGAGACGCTCTGGGTCATTTGTCCCCTCTGCCCTATCTTTCAAATTAACACATTTCAGATACCTATTGACAGCAGCATGCAGATTGGTTTGAGGGTCCAATCAGCGACGACAAAAAGAGCGTGAAAATACCAACAGAAAATGTATTATGAGCAAAGAGTTGAGCTGAACGACGAAATAAGCTAAAATCAAAGTGCTGCAGTGATTAGGAGGATGTCAGGATCAGGAAGAGGTGAGAAGAGGAAGGAGGCAGAAGATAAAAAGGATTTTGTGCCCCGGGCAGGCGCCCGTGCTTTAGAAAAGCCTGTGTGCTGGAAAGAAAAACTGCCGAGAGGAATCGTCTTATTAACTGAGAAACGACGAGCTTCCCAACATTTAGATTAATGTTTTCGTGTCAGGGCGAGGCAAAGCGCACAATCCAAGTGCATGCTTGGAATTACCTGCAGCTATAGAAAGAGAGACCAAGACTGTCACAAATATTTCGTTGTAATTAAAATTATTAGCCTGTTTTTCCGATATTTCTTTTTTCTGGAAAAGCTCCTCATTCGTGCCAAATTTATTCATTTAAACCCGATTCAAGCGCAATGAAACAGCTTCTTCACAAAGTACAAGAGAGAAAGAGAGAATTACTAGCACCTACAGAAAGAGACAGAGACACAGACTGTGACAATTTTTTCTTTTCATTTAAAATTATTACCCTGTTTTTACAAACCCTGTTTTTTTTGGGAAAAACTCCTTGTCATTATTATTCATTCATTTAAACATTTTCCAACCCGCTAATTCCCTTTTTGGGGTATGGGGGTCTGCCGGTGCCTATCTCGCACATTGGGAAGAGGCGGGGGTAAAATTAATTAGTGCCCCATCAATTTAGTTAAATGCAAATAAAACACATATGTTTTTCATAACCATTTATTTATATGAAAATGAGAAACAAGTAAAGACATAAAAGCACAGCTCTCTGTGTGTCTTTACCCAAGAACCCAAGTTTCACTTATAAAAAAGAACCCTTGACAAAATCATTATTTATAATACATTTTTGTTATTGAAAAATAATAAACCGTTTATTATTTATTTGTCTTTTTTTACATATATTTATTCTATAGTCACTTATTTAGAGTCATTGGTAGCAGGGGGAATGCGACAGAGGCTGGGTGTCTAAAGGGTACGCGGCTGGAAAAAGTTTGGGATCCACTGGTGTATATTTTTTTATCTTAGGTGTAGAGATAAGTATATAACAGCTTAGAACTGTATAGTTTGTTGTGTGTATTGCACTTTCCGTGCGATTCTTTCATGCACTGTTAATAAAATAATCACATTTTCTTTCAGTGGCATTGTCTATGTCTAATTCTGATTCCACTGGTGATCAAAAAAGTTAATTTGGAACCCTGTTTATTTGCTTATTAGTTAGATTGAACACTTCGGTGGATACAGCAGAAATACATTTAGAAGGCCCTTCCATGTTTTCCAGGAGTGTTCTGATTCTGTGTACTCTATACATTTTCTTAAGGAAGGGCTACAGAACCGATGCCACAGTGTCTGTGCTACTGGGCTTCCTTCTCTTCCTTATTCCTGCTCGCAAGCCTTGGCCATCTGCCTTTTCCGGTCAGAGCAAAGGTTAGACATCATGCTATACCAAACATATTTGATTTATCTCAGCATCTTCTTTCCTGTTATGATATCATGTTATAAGCTGATTCTGGATATGTTGGTGTAGCAACACTAACAATATGTTGGTGATGAAGCTTTTTTTTTGTATTTGGCTATGGTTAATAAAGTGTCAAGCTCAGTGAAGTGATAAAATTAATAATAGGTGAAATTAATTCATTGGTCAGATAATCATTTTTTGATTTGTAATCCAGGATTCCCACCCAGCCTTCCTCAGTAAGGCTGACTTCTATTTCTCTCACTTAGCACTTCCCTTTATCCCTCCCCTACACCTACAACATAACCCCTGAAAGCAAAGGCTGAACATATATGACCATGAATGGGGACACCCCTACGTAGCAGTGCACATCAGCCAAAGGGTTCTGAAAGAAAAAGTGAATCACTCATGAAAAACACGAGTCTAATCTGCCCGTTATTATTGGGCTAATAATAATGAACTATTCCGGCAACTAGCGATTTTTAAAACTTTAAAGGATATAATTGGGACACCCCTTTGCTTACCAAAGTGGAGGGGTAGGGTTAAGCTTTAAAATTAAGAAGACAAGTACACCATCCTGACTCTAGAAATATTTATTTTGCATTACTTAGCTGATGCATAGTTTCTCATATTTAATTACTTTATAATATAATGAGGTTAATGTAATCATAACATTTTAACTTGACTTTTATCAGTGTAGAATAATTGTGTTGTATAATCAGATTTTTTCAATTAATGTACATTTAAATTTTCATTTAATAATGTTTTATTTTATATGATTTATTTAGATTTTATTTTATCATATTGAAATTATTGTAATTAATTTAATTAAACTTTAGTTAAATATTTTTATTATTGTGTTTTTTGTACTTCACGTTTTTATTTAAAACACAAACAATTTTACATATTTCATTTTTATTTGTATTAATTTACATAATTAATTAATTAATAATTAATTTATATGCATTATATTTAACTTAATATAATTTTATTTTTTGTATTATATTACATTTGATTTCAGTAGGTTTTTATTGAAAGCTGTTTCATTTAAAATCGTTTTGTTGATGATTACATTGAATTACTCATTTGATTATTATTTTTTGTGTGTTAAACACTTTGAATTATTGTTGTGTAAGGTAATTAGCTTTCTTATAATTGTGCCTTGCTTCGTCAATTTAATGTCTGAAACTGCTTGAGGAATAAAATCTAAAGGATCTAACTCATTCTCTCGGTCCTCTGTGCAGGGGAGGAGGAGGATGAAGAAGAGCAGGAGGATCCTCTTGCTCCCATGATCACATGGAAAGACTTCCAGAGGCTGATGCCGTGGGAGATAGTTATTCTGGTGGGTGGAGGATACGCTCTGGCTGCCGGGTGCAAGGTGAGCCGAAAGGAAATGAACCCAAAAGGAGTTTCAACTCAACACAAACTCATCATCTTTATGTATTTACAGGTGTCTGGTCTTTCCATGTGGATTGGTCGGCAGCTGGAGCCCATGAGTGGTCTTCCCCCATGGGCCGTGACTCTGCTGACGTGTCTGCTCGTCTCTGCTGTCACCGAGTTCGCCAGCAACCCAGCCACACTCACCGTCTTCCTGCCCATCCTCTCAGCTCTGGTCAGAACACAAACCTGTCTATGCACACACCTAGGTGCACAACACTTACTGAATGATTGTGTGTATTGCTCTCAGTCAGAGACACTGCAGATGAACCCCTTGCACACCCTCATCCCTGCCACCATGTGTGTGTCGTTTGGAGTCATGCTGCCAGTCGGAAACCCGCCGAATGCCATTGTGTTCAGCTATGGACACGTGCAGATCAGTGACATGGTGAGAATTAAACCTTCATCCTGTTACATCAGCGCTGCCTCAACTGTGCCAGGAGGCAAAGGCCAGAGCTCCCAGCGCTTGTTTATGTGCTTTTGTGAGAGTATGTGCACTGATCTGCTGGGATCAGAACAGAGTGTCACTCACTGGGGCAGATGCAAAAGTACAGGGGGAGACGGAATAGTTTGTCATCCACTTGTAATACTCCAGATACTCTGGACCAGGAGTGCCAATAGCACCGGGGGCTGAACTGGAAAAAAAAACATTTATTAAACACACTAAAACTAAAAGGATAAATAACTTTAAAAAAATACACAATCAAAAAAAAAAACCTTTTTTGGTGCTAGGTACATCTTCAAAGTTTCTATTTGGAACCAACCGCCAAATGTATGAAAACAATAAACTTTGGCATGATGCATATGACCAGAAACCTGTATACCGCACATAACAAAAGAACTACTTAAGTACCGCAAGAACCAAAAAGCCCATAGCTGTTTCCATATGCTAACAAAGTGCTATAACAGTACTTCAAAGAACCACAAAGAACCAGCGAATAACCAAAAATAGCTTTAGGGGTTATTTAAGTAATATATATGTATATAATATTTTTACTATAATAATAGTAAAAATAGAATAAAGGAAGTGGCATTTTAATTTATACGTTACAATAACTTCATAGGAGAAAATGTGTAATTAGTATATGTAAACGGATGTTTCAGGTTCATCAGAGCAAAAAAGCAATTAGTATTTATATAATTTTTTAAGTCTTTTAAAAGTCTTTTAAGTCAGGGTACTCTATGAACCGATTTTTCCCGTCCCTCCCATACCAAGATGGCGCCATGACGACATACAGTTAAGCCCGTTATCAGATATCTACAAGAAATGGAGAGGGAGTGTATTTCATGGTACAACACTGGCACTTCGTACAGCTACATTTCCAAAGATCAGTATGATCTTTCCAGGACCTGTTTACTTGTGTGTGTAATACATTTGTGCAGAACATCTTAAATTGAGGGACATTTCTACACTTCGCTGTGGTCTACAACCACGGTAAGGCAAAGTCAATGCATTATGGGATCTGTAGTTTGTATGTAATGGATTGTTGCGTTATTACGGAGCCCCTAAATTGTCATAGCGGTAGGAGAAAAAAATTTTAGTAAGAAAAAAAATCAGGGTAGGAAAAAAATGAGACTAGGCGAAAAATAAAAAAAATAGATGGTAGTAGATTGAAATCTAGATGGAAAAACGGTCAGTTGAAAAAATCTGGGTGTAAAAAATATTAAACACTAATATTAAAACTCTTTTGCATGTATCTTCGCGAAGGCAATGGGGCTAACAGTAAGTTAACATATTTTATTTTCTAAAGTTGTTTCTGTGTATACTAGGACACACACACTTCTTCTATTCCTAGTTTAGACTGTGAAACCTGTTGAAATGGAATATGAACAAAACCCATTTTTATTATTATTAGCAAAACAGTTAATTATATTATATTTATTTTTACAATAAAACCTTAATTATCCTTCTGAATACTACACAGTCTAATGCAACTAAAATAAAATCAGTTTTACTTGTGCAGCATGGAAGAAAAACAAGAACACAGCAATTATGAATTCAAAAGCTATTTAACAAATAATGGTGGAAAATATTTAACTTTTATCAAAATGAAAGAACACGAATAGAAATTAAATGCATAAGTTAAGATTTTTACTCAAGATCTCTTGTTTTTCCAGGTAAAGGCTGGCTTTGGAGTGAATCTGATCGGAGTTTTCGTGGTGATGCTTGCAATCTTGACCTGGGGGGAGCCTCTCTTCCACCTCAGCCAGTTTCCCTCTTGGGCAATCACACGAAACATCACTGGGAGCTTCTAGTTGTATTCAGGAACTGAGGACATTGGTTTTACATTAAAGGAGGCACATGCAGAAGATCAAACATCGTCCAGGCAGGAAGAATCTGTGTTGCATTGGACATGAAGGATGCAGAACAGCTCACCATCTTAAGCTCCTAGATAACAACTTTAAGTATAGTTCAACAGCCAAACGCACAAGTGTGTGCCTTCTAAACACAACCAGCAATGCTTGTGAGAATGTGACACGTCTATATGCTTTATTTCCATGTCTAACAAGTGTTGATATGTTTGTATTATTTACTTGATAGGTTTGAGGGAGTCAGCAATCATAGTTTCTTACCAAAGTGTTCCTTAAAAAATGAGACCTGGCTGGTTACAATTCAAATCAAAAATCTGCTGTAGAAGGTGGCCATTAATCATTGTACATAAAGAAAACTAACATTTTGTTACCACCAAATTGTAGTAATGATCAATGCATTCCTTCCCAGAAGCACAATAAAAGAGGATTTTGGTAATTTGTTTTAATTGTCAACTTTGCACATCCATACCGCACAGAGAAATGATTAAATATGACAAAATAACATCTCAATCGTTCCAGTGCTCATTGTTGCTCCTCGACTTTGGTTAATTGAAACCCATCCTTTTCTAATTTCTCCTTGTACTTCAAGAAGTCCCTTCGCTTGTCGAAATGCTTCACCTGCGGTTCAATAAAAACAACAAATTAACCCGAATCCCTTAACAAAGGGAGATGGACAATCAGCATTACAACAATCAATAAACAGCACCTACAACAAACTTCATCTACAAAATAACACTTAGAGCTTCTATATTGCAAATGTATCTACACTTCTTTGATTTTGGAGAAAAAAAAACATTATGCTCTGAAATAAAATGTTTATTTAATGTATAAAATGTTAACGAAACTTAAATTTAGAGCTAAATTGACAGCAACCTGTTGTGGATTTATATCACAGTAAATATGAAATTAACTCATATAAATACCCCTATCCCACCCAGAATAGGTGATATAGATATTTCGCACTCTTTTTTTTTAGAAGTAACGGATTACTGGAACTTGCTGGCATCACAGGTATTGGACTTTTGCTAAGATTACACTACTTTACAGAATTATTACCAGCACTTGAGGACAACTTAAATTCTTGTAGGCATACAAGTTTAAACAACATGTAAATACATTCTATTTTAGCACCAACAACTGGTAAATTTGCAAAGTTAACCAACCAGTTTTTAACCGTTAGTTCCGTAGTAAAACGAAACACATTTACATTTGAGTTCTCGTTTAACGATGTAACTTCATTTTAAATTCACACCCCTTGGAGCATAACTTCAAGGTTATATTAACAATATCAAGCTTTAATGACGGTGGGTAGCACTGTGGCCTTCCAGTTTACTAGGAGTTTGCATGTTCTCCCCATGCTTGCGTGGGTTTCCTCCGGGTACTCCGGTTTCCACCACAACCACAAAAACATGCGGTCAGGTTAATTATATAATCTAAATTACCCTTAGGTGTGAATGTGTGAGTGAATGTTGCCCTGCGATGGACTGGCGACCTGTCCAGGGTGTACCCCCGTGTCCCCAAAAAAGGGAATAAGCGGGTTGGAAAATGAATGAATGAAAAAAGCTTTAATGACATCTGCTGTCATAATAACTAACTAAACACTATTAAGGTGCCATTGCTGCTACACCCAGCCTCAGAATGGTTTATAATGAGATATGAACTCACCCATTGAGCAGGACACATTGCCTCAAAGTCTTTCTGGAATTTCTCGCAGGCAGGAGCCTGATCATTGTTGACATCCAGGCAGTTCCAGAGCAGATCCCTTGCGTCCCAACAGGCCTTGCGTTGAACAGCGTTAGGAGCGCTCATCTCTGCATATCCTCAATCCCTCTGAAGATTTGCCAGGTTACCACTGTCTTTGGGCATGAAATGACACCAAATTAATGACAGCAACATAAATAGTAAAGAAAATGTGTATGTGGAACCGATTACGAGTGACAGTAATTTCTATTAAAGCACGCTTTAATTATTGATGGACATGAAGGCGGTGTGGAAAAAAATGCATAATATAAAAACGTACAATACGCGATTCATTACCTCAGATATTTGGGTAAGGTTCTAAATAAAACTGTTTACTAGCTAGAATTAGAAGAGTACAGACTTCCAAGGACGCGTTGATCCTGTATGAAGTTCTGCAAATACACATGTCGCTTTCTGATGACGTTACCTGCACAGGAGTTTCCTTCATAAGCGCGAGATGGCGCAGTTGACCCAGTTTGGAAAAACAAGTCTCTTTATAAAAATGAATAATTTCTAATTCTTATGATGGTCTAGCGACCTTTCCAGTGTAACCCAGGTTGTTAATGAATGAATGAATGAATTTCCAATTCTGAAAATAATAGCTTCTATTATTTAATACTTTGAAATTACCCAAATAAAGCCAACCAGAATTTGAAAAAAAAAAAAAAAACTATTCCATTTGTAATACTTAGTTCCTAATTTATGTGGTTATTTTTGGGGAAGTAGGATATCTTCACTTTTTTGCACTGTAAACGACAATTTATCGTAAATATTATTTAAATTATCCAAATTTCACAGGCAATTAAACTTTTATCTTGGTTTAATTTTCTAATCGATGTTAGTCCAGGGTGTACCTTTCACGCAGTGTGTGCTAGCAGCCGCAGCAATTAAGAAGGTAAAGAAAAGGAGTAGAAGATTTTTATGTATGATATCTAATAACTTCTATTGATATTTATACTTCGGGTGTTTTGGAAGATTATAATCAGGTGTTATAGTCTCAGGTTAAAACTGAGTCATGACTGAACCAGAAACAGCTGGTTAAGAGGCTTGAGAAACAGTTCTGCATGATTGCGCACAGCAACAAGACACAAGGTAGTTATACTTCATCAACAAGGTCTCTCCAAGTAAAATATTTCAAAGCAGACTGGGGTTTCAAGATGTGCTCTTCAAGCTCTTTTGAAGAAGCACAAATAAATAGACAACGTAATGTGTTGTAGATGTAGTAGTCGGCCAGGAGCTGAAACCCACATCAAGGTTATTAGCCTTCAAAATTGAAGATATCCATCTTGTATGAGATTCAGGAAGATAAAATATTAACAGGTTTGTGTGGGAGGGGGCACTATTACCATGAGATTTAGTCTTTTACTTTTAATACATACCTTTGCCTTTTCTCGAAAGTACCTTCCTGGGTCTGACCCTGTTGTTTTAAAAATGAGATGAGGGGAGCAGAATAAAGCAGGAGCATCACCACATCCAGTTAACTGAGTCTCAATCTGTGATAATCTAAGTGATTTAACAGAATTTTTCATTACCTCATTCTCCATTTTCCTATTTTCTCCTGCACAAATTCACCTCTGACTGGTGCAGCACCAATGATGATGTAGAAATTCTACAAAATGGCCATTGGTTTGTTATTCCAGGCTTCCATGAAAGATTCTGGGCACAATAAATCTGCACTCTGGGCTCTCCCAATGTCTTGTATTAAATTGCTGCTACTGAGCGGCATTTATCCGCCCTTGAAAAACAAAAAAGCTATGGTCAAATCAAATGAAAAACTCTTTATGGTTCTCCTCTTGTTTGACTGAAAATATAATCAACATTGTTGCTTTCACCTCAAAATCCCCACTTCTATCTCTCATTGTTACCTCTACAATATTCTGTTGAAATTCCAGCAATTCATCCTCAAAGGATAGAAACCTGCTCTTGTGGCATTTTTTACAGCATCTGAGTGCTATTTTCTCATCCTTTAATGTTTGTGATTCAATGTTCCATTTTAAGTTTCCAAATTGTTGTGCTCCTGATACCAGTGACGCATCCAGGCCATTAACAAACAGGGATTAATTGTGTGTAGGAATGCTTTTGAAAGTGAGCTCCTTTGTCGAGGAAAAGGGTGTCTATTGTTCAACCATGAATTTTAAAGAGAAAGAAGAGAACAAATGTTGTGCCTTCAGATAAACCCTGGAGCATCAAAAAGATTGTTTAACCCTTTAATACAATGTAAAAGACATCTCAGATATCTCCAGAATATCTTTGAATACACCCCCATCCAGGAGTCATTTCATACGTTGTACGTATATTAAAGCAGGGGAAATAAATGTTTGACCCTTTGTTTTCCAACAGACTCATAAATTGTCAGTCTACAACTTTATTGGTAGTTAATAAAAGTGTTCAAAAATAAAACCAAACGGCAATGTTATCTTTTAGTTTTGAACGTGCACAAAGTACATAGGAAATGAAAACTTCCAGGATTGCGATAAGCTTGACACTAATGGGTACTTTTGTGAAGTGTTTACGTGGACTATTGTGTTTTCCTGCTCTCTGTGCTCCACTTGTGTCGATAATTTCATCTGGGTTTGATTTTGATTTTCAATGGTGTGTGATTATGGGTCAGCTTTTGATTTCCTCTATTACTGTTGCTAAGGAACAGAGATGAAGCATAAATTGCAGACGTGCTGTTGAATTTCAGCACCTATTAGTGACCAAAGTGACTCCTGTAATCCGCAGAGTTTTAATAGTTTAATGAGTGCACCCTGGGGAGTGCCTCACCAAATCATCAAATTAGCATTCCATAAAGACTGCAGTCAGGACCACATAAAAGCTTGACGAATGACCCACGATGCATGGCTCGTGAGAATCACAGCAGTCAGACTCCTCACTTATTGTATTGCATGTCTAAGCATTCATTAATATCCTTACAATCTGCTGAGCCACTGGCATGAAGACAACACATCTACGGTGACTGATTAATTATCTGCAAGCTCTACAAGCTTTAGGTGAACTCTATTTAAACCAAATTTGTTTAATTTAAATCCTTGAAGTGTTGATACATTGCTGTGAATTGCAGGATCCGTCTTGGGCCCCATCTTAAAGCTTATGTTGGGGTGGGGTCCCCCTCTCTATCCGGAATTTTGTGGGTGATCCTTTTTGCTGTGCACATTCCAAGCTGCCCCCAATACTTCTCAGTGGGCCTCCAATGCAGACATGGAGACCTTCGTTTTGGAGAGTTGCTAAGGTTTAGAGTTTAGCTCTATCCCTAACTATTCATACCTGGCTTTTTCAACAAACCACGAACCCTCAGGGTGTCTATGTCCCGATTAAAAGGATGCACCTTTGGATTATTCTCTTTGCACCACAATGATGTGATAATCTTCTCAGAGTTTGATGGCATTTTTTTAAAAATTGGAGCAAAAACAGGCAAGAGATGTGCACTTTGCATTTGTCTTGAGACCACATTGGAACCAAACGTATGTTCTTTCTGTGAATTTGGTGACAATCTGTTCTGACATCTTGGTCCTCTACATTGATTCTTTTTGCAGAATCTTTAAATTCAATGGAAGGCTGTATTCAGGTGATTTATTTATTTATTTGCTTTTTAATATTAGATGTCACACACAGGGGTCTTCTTTTCCAGCAAGTGCCCTGTATGATTTGTTTTCATTTGGCACAGAGACTGTGTTATCCTCAGATTAAAAGCTCTCAGTGGTCAACCTTATGGGCCCTTCAGTCTTTTCGACCAAAAAACCCAGACGTCACATTTCAGAGAGGCATTTCAATGGCAACATGTGCTTTGAGGGATCATGGGAGCTTCTTGAATGGCTCTTATCACACTCCAGGGATGCTCAGGGTACTGCTGCTGTAGAATAAACCTTTGTGAGGGTTACAAGTGCATATGACGCCAGGATGGTAGTTATTTATTCAACAATTACTCTTGTAATGTACGTTCATTAATTGAAAATGTATAATATCTAAACACACTTCAGTCTGCCTCGAAGGTTGAAAGTAGCAGCAACAAAAACCGTGTGCAATAAACACTTTCCCTCTTGTAACCCCTGTATAGATCAGTCTGGAGGTGATTATAATTCATTATAGAATTTCCTCATAGAAGTAATTGAATATGAAACATTAAAAGATGTTTCACAACGGGAAAGTGCTTGTGGTCTGGTAAAAGAATGTTGTGATGATCAAGTCAGTCAACATGATACTCAGACGATTTTGTAGCCTTTGTCATAATTATATGATGGGTCAGGAGTGGTACATTTGTTGTGCTTTGTTTGTTAAACGATCAGTGTTTATCTCTTTGTGTGTGTTTTCTTTAGTTATTCTTGTGTTATTTGGATTATTTTTACAAAATGTCAAAGAGGGAAAAAATTGGGGGGCATTTGAAATGGTACACTTGGATACACTCTGTGTTTTTAGTTTAATAGAAATCGAAAAATAGTTGGAGAACTACCCAGATGATCTGTAGTCCTTTGTAGATCTTCACATCTCCAACTTCCAACACAATGCCTTGCAGTTTTAATCTTAAGTTAACTTAAGACTAATGAAGTCACCCTCTAGCAGTTTTAATGAAAGGGCAAATCTAACTAAATGTAACAAAACTATAATTTAAACATGTTTTTTCTGTTGGTAAATTAAGCTCTTTATTATGGGGTGTCTATGGGATCTGTCTATGGGAAACTGCACGTTTGGGGTTTGATACTGCTGCTCTAGTAACTGTCTAGTTCTGGCAACAGGTTTTAGAGCCCACCCGGCCACACAGATAGACATTAGTAGAATATCTGAATGTGATTCTTCTGGTTGCATAATTCAAATATTGATCTTTCAGTAAACAAGCATGCAGGGGATTCACATTGTGACATCGCTGTGGTGATTGGCATTGATTTGCAGAGCGTGGCAGGATGCCAGGAACATTGACGGCTGAGCACAGTAGGATGTCAATAATGTTGATATTAGTCTCCTCGGGAAAGTGTGGACAAAGCATCTGTGAAAGTTACAACCACACACATAATTATAAAACCAAACAGGGACAGAAGAGACCTACGGACATGTGACTCCGTTCATATTGGTTCTAATGACACTTTTAGCAATAAATATGCAAAAAAACATAAATGCATCTATTTATTTACTCTCAATTGTGTACTTAGAGTATCGTTTAGAGTATGAGGACCTCAAATGTGATGCATAATCAAGAGATTCAAGCAACGTGATATCCATGTTAAGATAGCGTTTACGCTCATGCTAATAGTGAGCTTTTCTTCTCCCCATAGAGCTGAACGATGCTTATCTGGGGTAATCCTATCCTCATGTGTGAAGGGAAGACTCTGTGTAATTGTTGCTATATGCTTTATAAGGCACCTTTAGTTACTCCGTGTTGTGTAAACCGATCTTTCTCTTTGACCAAAGCAGATCATGGATTCTACATACATCAGTCAGAGACTAAAGATGCCATTGATTCAATGCCGTGAATCAGTGGAACTAATCTAAGCATCATGATTGGCCAAAAGCCTCAGCACTCCCTCTTCCTCTTTAGTTTCACAAGTGACACAGTCCCAAGTGCCGTGTTGCCTTGCTGTGACCCTTAGCTCTGTCTCCATCTTTCACAAAGTCTCTTTTTTTGGTGCCTTTTGTCCTGCTCCCAGTGTATTCTTGCCACTAAATGCTCCCTGTTAACAATGCTGCTGCTTTTTCTGAAAAGACAAGACCCGGATCTCTATCACAGGGTCACTTTTTTCAATCCCAAGGAGTGGTTAATCACAACTAGGCACTGTGCATAGTTGCATTTTTAAGTTTACACAACATTTTCTCCCACATCTAAAAATGCAGTATTAATATCTTACTGTAAAGTTATATAAGTGGAAGAAATGTTATATTAGACCCATCATCGGTCTTTGTTTTGCCTCTTTAATTTGTTTTATAAAACTCAGCACTTTATCCTTAGCTCCTGCATTTGTGTTCTCAATTCCCCGCATTGTGACAGGTTCCTACTGATAAGGCAGCATCATGGTATTGTTGACTTTTAATGCACTTTTTATACTTAATATGTGAGTAGTAATAGAAGTGTATTTGTTGTTAGACATTCCGTTTTGGGGATGCACGTAGTATCCAGTGAGAGCATACGGTTCACACTACCAATCATTGCAGAATGTGTCACTTAAAGGAGGAGTTTTGTACAAACAAGTTATAAAATTACTCATTAATGGCTATTAATTAATGAATTAATTAATGAGTGCTTTAGAAACTGGTAAAAAAAAACATGTTTTTGATCTTGGATGTGTTTCAAACTGTTGCTGGAGACTTCAAAAAACAAAAGAATCATTTTGTAAAATGATATCGCCTCTTTAGTTATCGTTAACACTCGTGTTGCTTAACAAGGATTCTCCTCATCAAAAACAACAACAACAAAAAAAAAAACGCTGGACACATATACACATATTAAACATTAAACATGATATTAAAAATAAACGGTTGAAAACAACCCAGCGAAGACTTTCGATGCCATCAGATTTTAAGTACTGTTTGTATGTCGAGCTCCTCATCAACAGGTTTTGTTGAGGCTAAACTGAGCTCTGCGTACAATGGGCTCCTCTGAAAGCTGAAGGAGCTGTATCAAGCTTCCTCTTATAAAAGTGTCCAGCAAGTGAAGTAGCTGCCCTGCATAAATTATGCTAATTTGAGAAAAGGATAAAAACAGGGAGTATGGAAACATAGTGTTCCTCTGAGGTTATTGGGGAACAAGATGAAATCACATGTTTGAATAAGTATAAGAATCAATATTTTTTTACGATTGATGGAGGGAGTAATATCTAGTTTTGTCTTTTAATCTGTTTGGGCAATTTAGTAGAATTCTGTATCAAATTCACTCTGTTTTTGATGTACTGCGTTTATATGAAGTAATATAAGTAATATAATTTAAGTCTTACGAATCTGATATTTGTAACCAAGCAAAACACATATCTAACCCACCACCCAAATCATCTAACTCTACTACAAACCACTTTTTAACAGCTTTAGCAAGCAACCACAGTAAAGCAGTTTTTGGTGCTTAAAATATATAGATAAAAAATGAGTTTCTGTAAGTTTATGTTTCTTTTTTCGCCGTTTGCCTTTCTTTATAGGATATTATTTATATCAAGTGGCAACCTCCTGATTTTCTTCAGTATATGTTGTAGGACGTGGCTAGAGCTACAATTCCATAACTGGTAACTTTAGGCCGGTGTCAGTAGTGAGCAGATTCTCATTGACTCCCAGGTTGAAAGTGCTCAAGTTTTGACCTTCATGAACACTGTAAGGAGGTGATTTAATTATTTTACTTTTTGTTAAGACTTAATCTTCCAGCCGTTTTGTTACCTCCATGTCCTGCCTCCACATACCGTGCCTGAGCAATTTCATAGCTGGATTTTCCAAATTTTAAATTTTGTGGTCACGTGATGCATATTGAGCCACCACAATGGTGAGGTCTGGTCCGTGAGCTTTTTTTTTGATCACTCAATATGAAGAAAATGTATTGCTTTAAAGTAGATCACCCTGATATAATTTAGACGAGTTATATAGTAAATTGTTCATTTTTTAATGATGCTGTTTTGTGGGCTGCCTCATAACACACGCAATCGCATGGGTGAAATTCTTCACTGTTCAGGTGTAGTGTGACCACCCCATTGGTCTGTGTCTGGTCCTGCCCCTCCCTGACTGTGTCCCTCCTTTTTACTTTCACACCTGTTCCTTATTTTCTTGGTTAATTTTATTATAATATTGTCTGTGTTTCTTACTATCAGCTAATGCTCCTCATCTGCGTCCTGTGTTTCACCACCAGAGAACAGCAGTAATCTCATGTTTTTGTAGTGCTAGTGTCTGCAGTTTTTTGTTGTAATGGAAGACTCTGTTAGAGTTTGTTTATGTTAATCCGTAAGTTTGTGTCTCCTGTATCAAGTCTTAGTTAGTTAGGTTTCCCCCTTGAGGGATTTTCTCTTATGTTTATGTTTAATGAACTTTAGTTCTACTCCAACTTTCATCCACAATCCCATAAACATGCTTCAGGTTGATTGAAACTGGAAATTAGGAGTGTGTTGCACTGTGATGGACTGTTGACCTGTCCAGGGTGTTCCCCCGTATTTCATTAAAAGTGTGCTGGAAATAGGCACCAGCAGACCCACATCACTCTGAAATGGAACAAATGGGTACAGAATGTTTATATACAGTGGTACCCTGAGATACGAATGCTTACAGTTACGAAATGTTCGAGATGCAAAGAAAAATTCGAGATACGAACAACTACAAGCAGTTCTGCTGTATTTTCCGCTTGACGTCATGACGTCATGGTGCGCTTCTGGACCGACTCGCTTGCGCTTCTGGGTGCTGGTACACTTCAAAACACTTCAACAACACAGCAAAACATTATTTATAATTTACCAATAATGTGCTATAACAAATGTTAGTGTCAAGGTGTTGTAAATTATATAACGTTTATAACGTGGAAAGTGCTGTTCTGTAGCGAAACCCAGTGACACGTTCTCAGAAGTTCTCTCTCCATCTGTCTGCGCTCGTGCTTGAAACCATGTTTGTGTTAGTAATTCATGAAATATCTCGAGAAAGGTAACTTTCATATGTGGTTGCGCAATGTTTTCTGCCATCCGTTCCACCTCCTCCATCACATGGCTTCACTCAAGGTAAGGTTTCACATTTGTGAACATATTGCATATTTTGCTTGTGTTTTATTATCATTTATTACATTAACATTGTGTAGATTTAAGGATTGAAGAATTTTTCTCTGGTTTTCCATTTTTTTATCTATTTATACTGTTGTTTTTGAGAACTGTTGGAAGGATTAGGCGTTTTACATGTAAAACTTGCTTCGAGATATGAAATGTTCGAGATGCGAAAGTCACCCTGGAACGGATTAGTTTCGTATCAATCGTATCAATCTAACTACGAATCAACATGTGAAAAAAATTAGAAAATTATTATTATTTTAAGAGTGACTCTCATTCGATTGCCTTGCCGAAACAAAGCCAAAACAAAAACAAAAGAATCTTGCAATGTTATTAAACATGGCCTTTTAGTTTAAGTCAGATTCCAGTCCGTGCACGCATTTCCCGGTATCCGTACCGTAACCAGCGATTGATGAACATGTGGGCGGTGCGTGCATCCAGTGTCTCCCCGCGCACGCCGCAATCTCACTCACACAGACCCTGAATGAAGCTCTAGCGTGGGAAAGACGAACCGGATACGAGAAGCGCCGACATGGACGCGCTGTAGCCTTACTGCCATCGCTTTATCAACGATTAGCGTGCGTTTGATGCCCGAAGATGCGACGGGTCACCCCGCATCTGTTGATCGCGCTGCTGTGGATCACAGGTAACAGTCATAGTAATCAGCCCCGAGTGATGCTGCAGCCGTCTTCTCTGATTCTCATTGAGCGTGGAAGACCAAAGTTGCGCACTTTGCCTTTTGTGTGGCTTATGGCTCTTTTACTTTAGGTCATTGTGGCCGTTTAGCGAATGAATTTTACATGTGGGAAACAAAGATTTTGCAGCACATCTACAGGTTAAACACAACGACTTTCCTCAAAAATCTTGTATCCAAAGATTACAGGTTGCATCTGGCTCAATATAAAGGATCAGTTATAGAATGTGTCTTCAACTTGCAATACTGTAGAGTTATCAAACAAGAATACACAGATTAAATGGATTATAGGTTGATGATGTTGATCTTTGTCTATTATTTGTCTGATAAATACATTAGTCAATGTTTGCACAAAAGGAAAATAATTTGAATGCTTTACAAGTGCAAGTTTTCAAGTACCTCTTTATAAATGTATGGAGTTCTATTGCAGTTTCTCGTATAATTTTTTGAGGATCTACAGTGGAAATTTCTGAATTAATACTGGTTTGTTTTGACGTATCAAGACTTTGTGGAATGGAGATTTGCACTGCATATTTATAATGTACTGTTGAAAGTGTATCCGCCATCAAGTGAATAGGAGGTTGGATGAAAAAAAAAAACGGAATAGGAGGTTGGATGGAAAGAGGGGCCAACTTTTCCTGAATTGGTGACACTTTCCTCTAACACTCAAGTCTTTGCATATATTTCAATCAGGTGATATGTGCTCCGTTTTCACTTTGCCACTGAAAAGTAGTTTTATTTGACCTGATAATGAGAGCCATCATTGAAATTATAGTTAGTGTTAGTAGCATTGCTTTAAATTTTTAATTCTCCTTGCCTATTGGCAGAGCCTGGTTCGAACTTTGATTGGAGACCACAGGAGCCAGGTCTCTTTTAGAAAAGTCCAGCAGGAGAGTCCTAATGTCCCAGTGCAGGGAAAAGCTCCATTATTCAAATGAGATGTTAGTTCAAGGTTGTCAACCTGAGGTCATAAAAAGTCACAGGATGTTCCTTCGAAGAGAGAAGAGGGCTGAACACCATCATTCTCAAATTTGGCCACTGTTCTCTGACCATAAAACCATCTCTCTCCGCTTATTGGTTACATTGCTTATGGTTCTTTTCCAGTACATCATTCCATATGGGTTTTTTGCACCTGTTTTGACAAGGTTCCATAAACGAGACAAATCAAGCTGAGATGGGACTATTTTCTCTGTTTTGAGCATAGTTGAATGTACTGACATCAAAATCCCTCAAAATGAAAATCAAATGCATTAATCTATGGAGGTCTGCATTTGGAGCCAAAAAAAAAACATCTAATCCAATTTTGATGCAATGTCATTAGAACATGTCAAAATGAGGCTTTGAAGTGTGTGTGTGTGTGTGTGTGTGCGTGTGTGTGTTTGTGTGACCTCCTCTGCCTGTATGACCTCTGTACAATGCTTGACCAGCACTTCTTGAACTTGTTCATGCAGTATAACTACCTATTGTCTTGTTGCTGTGTTCAGTCTTACATGACCTTGGTAGCGTCACCTTGGTAGCAGAGTTTGGGTGTTTCTGTTTGAGTTCAAGACTGGGGTTAAACCTATGCGTAACATTGATGATCATCATTGATGATGGTATAACAAAAGCAAATCTAAAGCTTGAAGAAACTTTATTAGGATTCTATTCAGTGCTAAATTTGGAGTTTATTTTATTAAGTTGGTAGCTTTCAACGTGACAAAATCTGTTATTCACTAAAACTTATGGGAGGACTCCTTTGTTGTGGGTATAAGATGTGGAAAGTTTTTTTTTTTTTTTTGGTTCAGTTCAACTCAAGGACGTTCAGTTCTGTGCTCGTGCTGCTCACTTCCCTATGATGCTCCAGTGATCTCTCTGTCTCTGTTCATCCTGCTGAATTAAATGTAATTTGACATGCTGGGGGAAATATAAAGCGCTGTGTGTTTGCCTGCATGTGTCTTGAGCCATCTGCGTCTGCGCATGCTGGGACATAAGAGGTCAGTCTCCCCCAAAGTTGATCTCAGCTCTGTCACAATACTCTGTTGTGCTGTCTGAATCGTGATGTAATGCTGTCGATTTAGATCAGTGAGTCCTCATTCCTCCATTCCATGTGCTTTGAGCCATTTTTGTCTCCGTGTTGGCACCAGTGGCAGGGGAAGCCCATGTTTCTGCTGTTTTTGTCTCATTCACCATTAATGGCAGCAGCAGGAAGAAAGAAAGAGTGTGTGGTTCTGCCCAGGAGATGGATCGATTCTCACTGGGGTCACCCTGGCATATAACTAAACTAGAGCCAACACGGGCACTGCTCAGGAAAATGAGTTCAGTTTCTCATCATTATAATGAGTGACAGGATGAGATTGATTTACTCTGATTCCACACAACAATCCACAGGCAATTCATTATCAGAGCTTCTCTGACAGTGGCAGACATGACCAATCAATTATCACACAATTCACATCAGTGTAATATTTTATATTGCCTTCTGTTCTTGTTAAATATCCATTAGATAAATCCAGCCAAATTTGATCTGCTCCAGTGTCACTGCGCCTTTAATCTTCACCATTCTCTTCAACACAAATGAATGGGTTTTATTGTAGGGTATGGTAGCATGTAAACTTAGAGTTCAGATCGTCATGGACTGATTCACTGGTTTTTGGATCAGAAAAATGTACCAGTACTTTTCCAAAAGTTCATAGAGTATTCAGAGAGGGTTTATTCAGCACGTGTGTCACTACCTTTAACATTATCTCAGGGGGAGATGGAGAATGTGTCTTTGTTACAAAGAGGGGGTTATGTTTTAACAGTTGTATGCAAAAAAATTCAGCACACTTGTTGTTTGCCAAGACTTAAATAAAAGTAATATTTATTGTGTTTAAAAACTCAACAGGAAGTCTGGTTTTTTGCAAAAACCTCTAAAAATGACCACTTTTGCTGGTGTCATACTTTAAAGACGCCTAGAGATTTCATCTCTACACCTCCAAACTCCTCAATCTTATCTTAAGGCACATGGAATGTTAAATCGCAAAGCTTTTTTGACTTTGTTGAGAGTTGACCTTTTGCAAAAAACAGGAAGTTGTTAATAATTCAGTCATACAATGTCTGATCGGGTTCAAATTTGCTATGCGTGTTAAGAATACATGTGTAAACAAATCTCTATAGCAACTAGAGCATGACACGGGAGTGGATTTTCACTCCTGTCCAATCCCACTCCCCGAAAAAAAAAATCCCATCCCATCTCAATCCTTGACCAGTGTAAAAAAACAAATCCTGTCCTGTCGCACTCCTGTTGAACTGAATCATGGTCCCATCCCACTCCCACTCAAAATTACTCCCACTCCCATCCAACTCCTGCCAGCTTACAAATACCTGTAGTCTTTTGGAATGGATTCCAGTTTAGACACTGGTCACACCATGTCCATCTCGGTTGAATTAGAATCTTAGAACCCCAAGAATGTACAGCAACAAGGATTTTGAGATTACAGCAACTAACCTTAACCTATTGTGCATCAACACAAAAAGGTGATTTTTTTCAGCTGTGGAATATTGTATAGTTCCTGAATGGTATTGTATATTGTATAGTGTGCCAAAAATGGTGGGAGAATGTTAGCAAATGAGGAAGAAAAGACGCACTTGCGCGGATGCGGAAGAAGAATCACGGAGAGAACACACAAAAAAAAACAGTACAATCTAACACAAATAAACCTATTACTACTAATAATTCAATGCTTATATTATTATATGCAGTATAAATATTATATTTACATTGAAATCTCTGCTAAAGTGTTACTAAAGCGATCACAGGAAATCAATCACTCATCTGTCAATGCTCTCCTGCGCTCCTAACGAAAGGTCTGTTTCTCTTTGTTGTTTGTCGCCGGCAACTGCTTCAGTGTTAAAGGGTTCACTTCTGTTGGTGACCCGGGAAAAACTTTGTTTGGATTGCTTAATACAGAAAAGTATAATTTTTACTGGTGTTCCCGCTCCTGCCCGCTCCCATTGATTTTTATTCCCGTCTCATCCCAATCACAAGATTAATAAACAAAATTTATCCCATCCCACAGGAATCCTACAGGAATCACGAGACCCGCGGGAAATCCTGACAAATCTCATCCTCTAATAGCAACCTATAGTTTCATTTATAGCACCACCTAGTGGCATCATGGAATGTCCCATTTTTTGACATTTTATTCTGCTATTTCAGGGTGTGTTAGAAGTACATGCTTCAATTTTAAGTACAACTAGAGTTTTATCACCATTAAACTCTGTGAGGTTCATCTAAGGCCCTCTGCAATGTTAAATTTGTTGAACAGGTCGTGCTTGGTGGATTGCTGAATTTTGATGTTTCGCTAAAAAGCAGGAAGTTGTTACTAACTCAGCTATGTAATGTCTGTTCGTGATGAAATTTGTCTCGAGTTGACTCGACAGCACCCCCGGTAGTGTAATCCACTCCAAATGTCCACTCACATGCACAACAGGATTAAAAGGTCCGTATAGTCCAAGTCCCATTTGCCACCATGGAAGCAACGGTGCATTACAGGAGGAAAATAGAAAGTTTCAATGCAAGTTTCTATGCAAGAGGAGCGGCAGCCAGGCATGCCAGCGTCTCCCTCAAGCAACCGGAAGTCTTGGCCTGTATTATGAAGTCATATTGACTGGCTGGCCAGCTAAAATTAGAATTAGTTTGTACCAATCCTGGGTTTTGGGTACTATGAAAGGATCTACGATGTAATCAATCTTTGTCACCCTGGTTACTTATGCCACACGGCTAACCTGCTCCTGGGCAGGTTATGTTCCGGATTAGAGATTGCACACTTACATTCATCCAATTGGCAATGTAAAGTGACGTAACACACCAGCGTCGGTAACAATGCTGCACCTTTTCTTCCCAATTCTGTGGATATTTCTGCGCAAATTATTAGACGAGCACTTCGTAGGGAAAGATTTTTTAGAGATAAAATCTCTTCCCGACATGTAGTTGCATGAAAGATACAGGTTCCCTGCTGAAGGAATAGCTTATGCATTATATTTTTTTGTGAGCTGAAAGCGGCTCAATGTTCTTGCAACGCCCATAGTTCTTACCTTCGCCTGCTGACCAATCAGATCAATCCTAAGTAAAGCTCATCTGTATGCAGATCGGGTGTGCTGTCTGACCCAAAAATGAGAGCAGCAGACCCACGCTGAAGAACAATGCAGAAAATGTTTTTTTTTGTCAATTATAATGTAATCTGCATTAGGGTTGGGGATGTCAAGCAATTTGGGCATCAACGATGTCCAGTGTGAAACATCATGATGGACGATGACATCCCAATTTACCAACCTAGAATTGTTAACAGACCCAACGTTACAGAATAAACACATTATGATTTCAAACCTCTAAAATATTTGCATGAATTGGATCCAAACTTTGTTTATTAACTTTATCTCATGCAAACAGCGCGTTAGCATACCCAGGCACTGAACTGCTAACACGTTTATGCTAACACGTTCATTATTTCTACACGTTCATGGTGGATTCATTAGCTTGCAAGGTAATAACACGATGCAATTTGGACTTTATTTATGCCCGTTTCCAGTCTGGGTGACACACAGAAAACTCTTAATTCTCATTTGAACAACTTCATGCCATCCTATTTGATTTGATTTGTCAATGGCAGCCAATTGTTGAACCACATTATTGGTACAGGCCGTAGGTGGACATATGAAACATTTAACAGCATTTAACATTGATAAAATACTTTATCAATGTAAATTTTGCTGTGTGAGAAATGCTCAAAAAAGAAACAGAACATTTATTCTCGTTGATTGCGTCACATGGTGATTATGACATTCTAAATTCTGGTATTAATTTTTTTCATTTATTAGCCCTATTTTTCTGAAGTTTTTCCATTTCAAGTTTGAATACATCTCGTAAATTAAGATTGGTCATAGTGCAACAAAATGCCCTCCGAGCTTCCCAAGCCCTTTATCACTACTTGCAGCTTTAGTGTTCATTATTTTTCTTTGTGCATATTTGTCAAATTGCTTTTCACTGCTAGCCAATACCTTCTTTAGTTGTGTCCTCAGCTGTGGAAACTCTGTATGACCTTGTAGAATCAATCACAGTTTTTAAAACCATAAACCTTAGTTCAAAACCTGTTGTCCTAACATTGGTGTTGAATAGACTCCACTCTCCCATTGGTCCTTTTGAAAATTTCCAATCAAGCCAATTAAGGGGCAATTAGACCAGTGGGAGAGTTAAATATAGGCAGAAACAAAAGTGACTATGTGGAAGGAAACAGGAACAAGAAGTTATGGCATTGTTACTGAAATGTATTCTATACTAAAAAGAACCTCTAGAAGGTTAAGTCTAGAAAACTCTAAAGAGGGCTGTGTGCATATTCCTGCTGGTGACCCTTGTGACCTGTTTTAACGTATAATACCCGTAAACACTGGTACTCACAAAGGCTTGTGACAACCGCTTACCTTTTAGCACTGTATATGACAGAGTGCTCTGATTTTCAAGAAGCAATTACATGCCAAAGTAATTCATTTTCTTATACCACATGAGATATTTTGGCATCTTCAGGAGCTGTCCTATATACGTTTTTCTTCAATAAATTATCCCTGGCAAATTGGCATTAATTATTGAAGATATGGCCTATTTTATATTCAACAGTGCACCCTGTTTTAGCACAAAAACAGTGCAACTCCACTGTGTTTTGTTTATTAGGACACAAAGATAATTATGAATGTCATTTTAAATCGCATACTTTTGCTGTAAGGCCATTTTTAACTCTTGGGGGAGTCTGTGGATCTATTCACAGATCACTGACTGTATAATATAATATAATCCAATGAGCATCACAATAAATGTTTCAGTCTGAAGGCTAGAATCTCTGTCGAGAACTAAAGCAGATCTGCTTCAGATCCAATTTGACTGTAAGGCAGCTTGAGGCAATTTCATGAGTGGTTATGTCATCCTACATGAGCACTTGCATAGTCAACAGATGTTTTAAATTCTCATAGGTTTGAATTACATTGTTTCTGAATATGAAGCACTACGCTTATAGAAATTTTATTTTGAGGGAGGTACCTAGTGTATATCTAAAGTTCTTTAATTCAGCTTCTACACTGTACAAAATTTGGAGTGTAATTTACTTAAAAAAAAAAGCTAGGAATGTTTTTTCACTGAGTAGTCTTAAATGAATTTCCAAGTTAAAACTTAAACACAAGGAACAGTAGCTTTGATAAAAAAATCTCAAGTAAAGTTTACTCAAAATTTTCCCGTAAATGTTACTGTTTATATAGATATCATCTCAAATTATAAACGATACAATTGAAATTTTATCATACACTTTCATCATTATTTGACAGTAGCAAAATTCCTTTATTTTTAGATTATATTGTGTTATATGATAATATGCACTCAAACCAAAAGGTACTCAGATGATAGCAACCAAGATGCTAACAATGAGCAACTTAAGCAGCCATAATGAGCAAATTCACATAAGCTTACAGATAGCATTGACTTTTGCCTTATTTAAATAGTTAAACTGGGAGAACCCTACCCAGTGAATCGAGAACCTCACAGACGATTAGTGAAAAAAAACACTTATAATGATATGCAAAAATGATAATGCCGCTATGACGTAACTGCACGCTAATGTCTCGTGCTGATTTAGCACGGATGTTAAAACTCATTTTTACAAGTACTGACTGTTGAGATTAAGGTCATATATAAAACTTAAGACAACTGTTGTTCCCAAATAAGTTTGAAAAAACAAAGTTAAGATTACATTTTAATGTTATTCAAAAGCCTGTTAACAATGTTAGCATGAATGCAGTTAGCATTCACGGTCAAGAAAAGAACGGGTAGACACAAACCAGGATTGCAGATAGCTTTAAATCTCTACACTTTTCTGTAAACATACATTGATTAATTAATATTATACTGTAGACATAATATGAGCTTGTCGTTATGAAATTCACATCAGCAGTCATCTCTTTTCCTTTCCTTGTGAGTGCGGCAGGCAATGCCGTATGCGTATCAAGAATGTAACGGTTCATGAACCGAACTGAGTAATTTTCACTCAGAGTTTTTAATGTTTTTTGGTGTGACTTGATTAGACAGCAAAAACTAAGTAATATTATTTAGCAAATTGTATTGAAACGTACTTAAGTATTTTTATTAATATACATTACAAACAAAACTCATGCAAAGTGCTGAAGTGTGCATGCCCCTTTTAAGTAAAACCACATATTACTATTTTTAAAACTTACATTATTGACGCAATATTTACTTAGTCCGAAAATCGTTTTTTTACAGTGTATATCTGTTTATTTAGGATTTAAGTGCAGAATTTAGCCCCATTTGACACTTGTTTACCACTCCTTTTGATTTGCAATGTCTGTGGAAAGATTAAAGGCGTCTTGACTTGGTATCAGGTTTTGTTGACTGAAGTTGATGTTTGTGCAGAAGTTGGGTTCAAGAGCTTTTGAAGGCTTTGATGTAATATTTATCAAATGCCCGAAAGTCCTATGTGTATAGTTGATGTGGCATCAAACAACACTCTCTTTAATATCCCTTAGTATACTGTACATACCATCAGGGCTTAAAGCGGACAAGAAGAAACTCTGACTGGGATTCTTTTACTCATTTAACAAATTTCCTATTAACCATTCATTGTACAATTGACTTGCATTTACACGTCCATTACCTGTTGACCTTTAATCCCCCTAAATCTCCTCCAGCCTCTCCGTTTCCATCTCCTCCATCCTTTCCTCCTCCTGCATCTTCAGCCTGTTCACATGTACCTCCTGACATCTCCTCCATCTATGCTACCTGTCAGAAATATATTGATGCATGACATTGTGCTTTGCAGGGGTATAGCTGTGGATTCAACAACCATTTTTTCTGATTCATAGTCTAGTATTGGTTTAAGGATTCATCTCAGTTTCTGAGCTATTATGTATGCTTTTATTTGCTTTATTTGTAAATTGTCCATGGTTTACATTGCTCAAAACTGGAATATTGCATAAAATATTTGTGAATAAAGCACTGTTTCCATTCAACAAGTCCAATCGTCACTTCCTGATAAACGGGACCAAATATCAAAGAAAAAGGCAGGAGACTGCTCTTTGGAAACGCAACCGGTCGAGACAGGAATTTTAGAATGACAAAAAGCAACATACAGGTGTTGTGCAATGAAATTGCTCTGTTGGTTAGTCCATTACTGCTGCCTCATCGAGCCCCAGTTCCATCAGAAAAATGCATTGCCGTTGCATTGCATTGGGATTTATGCGTTTCCTTTAAAGTTTATGCACATTATTTCTGATCAGTTTATCCTAGTTTATCCTACTCTTAACCGACCCACTCAAAGCACTGCATACCATGAAAGGGAAATGCTATTGTTAAGGATCAAAATAGTACTGTCAGGGTTTCCCCTGCACTCCTCATTAATCACGGATCCCTAGCACCAGTTTTCTCCTCATTACTATTCACTGTCTCCACTTGTACGCTTCATATTAATCTCTGTATTGGAGTGTCACCTTCCACTAATTTTCATTTTCTATCATAATATTCACAGGATTATCCCTATGTGCTCATTGGTTTACCCATCATATAGCCAAATTTCCTTAGTTCTTCTTCACCTCTGTGAAGAATCTCTTTGGTTTTAGTCCCTGTGTGGATGACGGCACGATTAACATTGGACACCAAGAGAACTTTTGTTCAAACAAGTGAGGGTGAAACAGTTATAGATAGTAATTGACAGTTGGCAACAACAAATCTCATTATCGATTAGTTGTCATGTGGTTTTCAGCAATGAATTGAGAACAGCCACATGTGGGTAAAAGAATCCTCAGTTAAAACTTGTTTCAACAAATGGGGTAAGATAATTAGAGATAAGATAATAGCTTATCTCTAATTACCCTTGAGGATCGGGTCATCTGTTCTCCTCAGGGTTAAGAGCTATGCCTACCTGCAAGCTTCCACAATCGAAGCGTTATTGGAACAATCACCTTAAAACTATATGAGATGAGTAGCCAGGGGCTGTTTATACATTCTAAGAATTCTCCAGTTCTGCTGAAGAAAGAATATTGCCCTTAAGCTTCCTCAGAGCAAAAGAGATTTTCTCAGAGGATGTTGAAGGGCAGTATTCTTTCTTTCTTTTATCTAGTAATACATATAAATTAGTTTCTAATAAAAAATGTTTACTCATGAATATCATAAAATTCTATCTGAAGAACGGATAAATAGAAGAGCTTATGACAAACTAAAAAATTAATTAGCACAAAAAATATCGTTATAGCTGTTCTTGCATTGCGCTCTGCATTACCACTCAGTACCATCAGAACATCACCATGTTTGGTTATAAGCCATTGCCAAACCAAATTTGTTGGTTCATCTGCTGCTGTGAAGAGACATTAACTAATAAAAATGTTCTCTACTTGTTTCTGCAGGTTGGCATCAACAAAATTTGGCATTTCTGCTAAATATCCGTTCCTGTGCAAAAACAAATTCAACAGTCACCTGCCTCCTCTTCTGTGTGTTAGCTTAACCCAATTAGTTAGTGGGTGGGGTTTGGAGTTTTTTGATGGAGGATGCCAGAAAATAAATATCACATCAATTTGCAAATGTCAAGAATGTATTTGGTACGGAAATAACACTGTTACACTGATCATAATATGGTCTTTTTAATCTTTCTTTTTTGCTTAGTCTATCAATTCATGGAGATGAAAAATTTCAAAGCCTCTAGAATTCATAAAATTCTTTTATACATTTTTGTAGATCATTTTCTTTACTTTTATATTTAATTTTTTTTTTTCTTCTAGTAGATACAGACGAGCCATAAGATTACATCTCTGTTTAGGGCACCCATCTGGCCAGCAGCCGCCCTGGTCCACATACAGAAACACTCATTAGATACAGTGCTTTATGAGCCACGGCGACTCCTGAATCAGTTTTAAAAGCCTGTTTTTATTAGACTCTTTGCACCTGTCACCAACTATATGCTTGTTCTAAGAGAAGCCTATTTTATCCTACAACCCATTCTCTGCCTATCTCCCCACCACAGCTCCCCAGATTTATAATCGAGACTGGAGACGGGAAGAGCGTAAAAATTGGGTTAAACTCTGCAGAGAAAGCAAATGGTTTCCTCTTGACCCCAGGAGGAGGATGTGGAGTCTGTAAGCTGAATAGAATTAAGCGTTGGCTATTACTCAGTCCAGCAAACAGATGCTGAGCAGAGGAAGCAATGCCTGGCACCTACTGAAGAAAGATCAAGTGTTTAGGGTTCAGTTCCCTTTCCGCAGGGGATCTGACCTGGCAAATGAGTCAATGGCACCGGAGCTTCCACTGCTCTTCTGGAACTTCCTCTGGCTCAGCTTAAACTTTGTAGTGGGGTGCTTGAAGAAAATAACACTAATTGCTGTCTAGTGTCATTCAGCAGATTTATACAATATTTTCAGACTGTTTGATGGACAAACTGGCTACTACTTCAAGTACATTTCACAAATTTATATTTGTAATCAAAGGAGAGGGATTCTGCAGTAGATTGGTTTTGGCACTAGACCTAAAAACTTTATTTTATTCCTGTTTTTCCAATGGTTGTGTTTACATTATTATTTTATCTAAGGGACTTCCAAATGAGTCAAAAACAACATGCACTTTGTTTGAACAATTAAATGTTAACAATAAATGCCATAAACAGTTAGTTATTGATGACTTATTTACATTTTTAATTAAACCAAAGTTAACCAAGAGTGTATTTTAAGGTTTTACCTTTTAATGTTTGTCAGATTTTCACACATAACAGCTTGTTGTGACTCAGTACCCTGTGTTTTTGGGGGGGGCCTTGTACATCTTTACAGAGGATATTTTAGAAACTTAGTGGAAAGGAAAAGGCTCAAATATTTCCGGACCCAGCACAGCAGCTTAAAAGTGAGGAGGCACCAATGCACTCTATTGAGTGTCCTTGTAATTACCTAGCAACAGCCCGAAATATCCTAGCAACCACACACTGAGATCCAAAGCTTCTACAATGAGCAGCTTATTTCTTCACATTTACATTTTTGTTGCTTTTTCCAAAACAGATAAAAACGTAGAAGCATTTGGCCCACCTCTGATATGAACATCTGCCCACAGTCAAAGAAATGATCAGTTAAATTTTCATCGGTAGGTTTATTTAAATCGTGAAAGTCAGAATAACAGCACAAATTATTTGAGGAGGATCGTCTGTGTCTTATATATGACTAACTAGCTGAGATAAGGAGCATCATTTCATTTTATATGAAAGGCACCTGTCCACACAAATACGCTTGGGCATGGAAAAGAAAGAGAGCAGTGGGGAATTTAGTTTATTTAGGCCTCTGTAAGCATTCATTTGTTTATTTATACCTGTTTATTCTGTCATGGGCACACACACACACACACGCATACAGTTCAAGCCCCACATGGGCAATCATTTAAAATAAAGAAGTATCCGTTCCAAGGACCCCAACCTCGAGTGAGAACAGCAATCAGCCTTGCCGTTAATGATGTCGGGCAATTCATGTCTGCCACCTCATCTCCCATTGTGGTGACCCACTTATGGTCGCGATCTGGTCTCTGTCTTTCTCGAGGAGTTTGCTCCAAAAGTTCCGCTATTTCATCGTCCACTCTGGGTTATGTATGGTAGGGGAAGTGGCGATCCGGGCTCTGCCATTGCTTAAAAGCCAGAGCTATTGTATTTATTAATTTTTTGGGAATTTAGGCTTTATTCATTCATTTGGTATTTTTTTTCTTTTTTATTCTGCACGGTAATGCAGTACACTGAGGTAAGATAGGGAGGAAATTTGACAGTATCAAAATTTGGATACTGTGCAAGCCTACACAATCAATCAATCAATCAATCCATCCATCCATCAATCAATCAATATATCAGATTCCACCATTTCCTGTATGGCTGAGATCAAAGAGATGTTTAATGAGGGTAAAGCCATACCTGAGATGTGAGCGAACCGGTGACCATCTACAAGAAACAACAGATCTCTGAAGAATACAAGTGTACAAGTGCAAATACAACTTTTTTACATTTGAAATTCGTTTATTTTTCTTTTGATGATGCACAGTTCTCATAAGTACTCACTCAAGTACTTTGTTTACCAGAAATATGTATAATAATTGAACAAGGATGAGAGATCCCAAAAGCAGAAAACATTTATTTATATATTTCCCTCTCAAGTTTGGCTAAAATCCTAATTCCTCTGAGTGGAATTCAGATGATACAGCAGTGAAAGTGGTGCTCTGTGACTCCCAGTTTGGACGAGTGTGTTGGGGTGTTAATGTAAACACCCGAGGCAGTGTGGTATGTTTGGTGTGAAAGAGGGAATAAAGCTCCAGCTGTTCTCTGGCATTACCAGCCTCAGCGTTCTCACGCGGGCAACATGTCACGTCCTTCTGACCCGCAGAAACAGCTGCCACAGCCTGCTGCATACATAAGGCACTCGCAATCTTGGATGACTTGGGGGGGGGTGTATTTTTGTCAACACAATTGTCCCAAAATATTGTGCTGTAGGACACAATTATGGTACAATAGGTAGCTACTCTGCCTTTTAGTTTGAAACTTGCCATTTCGAGGCCAGCTGGAACCCTTCATGAGGCGTTGGCGTGTTCTCCCTTCTGTAGTTTCACTGCTTTTGTCATTTCCGCCAGGTACTCCAGTTTCCTCCCACATTCCAAAACATGCTTTGGGGTAAGACCCTAAATTCCCCTCAGAAGTGAATGGTGAGTGAACCTGTCCAGGGTGTATTAGCCTTTCGCTCAATCTAAACTCTGCCTTGACCTGGGCTGGATAAAGTTTCACGCAAAATGATCAAAGCTTAAATTTTTTATTTCTTAACGATTAAATTATTTTTGTTCATTTGGTTCAATATTTCTGAAAAAAAAAAAGCTGCCACTTTTTCCAACTTTTGTGGAATACAGAGTACTTAGGACAATTATATATTGTGCATATTATATTTGTTTTTAGTTTAAAAAATTTTAATAAGTATATGGACATTCTCCAGATCACCAGCACAATTCTTTTGTCAGTATTTCACTTATGAAAAGTTTAATTGAATTATTTAATTGGTTAATTTAATTCATGTGCATTTCATGTTTTTATTGACATGCACAGCATGCACAGAGGTGCTGCCGATTGCTTGAGATATGACAGAGATGCTTTTGTTTGAGGTTTAAATATGATACACATTAAATATTCAAGTGTAATTGTCATGTGAAATTTTACTGTTGAGTATAACAAGTATTTTTGTGTTCTACAGATATTGTCAATATAATATTATTAACTTTTTTTAAATTTTCCCTCAAATGCAAAATAGAACAATATGTTTAGTGAAAACACAGAAAAAGAAACGTTACAATATTGATTTTGTTAAGAGTGAAACATTTATACATTTTTTCAATTCTTGGTTTACACCAATCATATTATACAGAGATAATGTAAATTCAGACAGACATGCTTTTCCTGTGTGCATCAGGTCCATTTTTCAAATGTTTCCTCTTTATAATGTGAATACTTTTAGCTTTAAAACTCCTCCATTTATATTGAAGCTTCCTCATCAATTACTGTATGTCTCAGTTGGCTGTTTAACAACCCTTGACCTCAGAGATCCAAATATAATCCATGTCTTTGGGAACACATGGCATAATTCAATTAGCTGTCACTTTTCACAACTGTCTGCGTTCTGTTGAGACCATGATTCTGCTTTCCATGTGTCCTCTTGAAGCCTGTCATACAGGTTTCTCCATCACCCACCGCTGACACTAAACACTCTGGATCTTGTAGTCTATCAAGTGGAGGGAGGGAACTCCTTGTCGGAAGTTCAGTCTTTGAAAGTCTTGTATTCTATGGTTGGGTTAGAAACATGATGGAATGGCCAGATTCCAGAGACTGCACTAATCCACTTTTGCAGAGAATTTCAGTGAAGGTAGAGGATGACGTTGTCTCCTATGTCAAGCTTGACACATGGTTTCCATCAAAATACTGAGAGTCTTTTCCAGTGAAGCATTGTGTGACTCTAGTAAACAGCTTTCGTCTGCCAGATTGCTCTCATTTAAGAAACTGTGCACAGAACGTGTTCCAGCTGGCATTGTGTTGCACTGAAGTAGTAAAACTGAACTTAATGTTATGCATAGACAATCCTGTTGAACACATCTATCCAACTAGGGATTATCCCGTCTACATACTTTAAAACCCATGATGTGAGTTTTGAACAGATTTCATGTTTCATATTTGAGTGTAACTTGACAGAAGTAAGTGTTAGTGTGGTAAATAATTGGTATAATTCAGATTGGTTTAACTTGTGATCCTTGTGGTGCCTGGTTTATCTGGAGAGTGGTTTAAAATGCCAAACCGTTTGTTTTGAAAGAGCGAGAGAGTGGTGAGAAACAGGATGTGGAATTTGAAGAGGCTCCAGTACAGAGCTTATTTTAATGGCGATAGACTCATTAACATCAAACTGTGAGCCGTTTTAACCAAATTATCCTCCGGCTTTTCTCCCAGTGCCTGTGAAATGGCCTGAAGCCAGAGAAGGTGGAGTTTGAGGATCTACTCTTCCTTACAGGAAGAGTTTAAGCTCCCAATGGGAACAAAAAAAGGGTTTTTCTGCTGGCACTGCATTTACTCTGTTTTAACCCTCCACGACTGTCTAAAATGCCTGAAGTGTCCTTAAGAAATTCTTACCAGTTTATCTGACTATTTTTTCCATTCTGTAACATTTTGTTAAATCTGTCAGTGTTTTGTAAAACACCATTTTTATCTCTACTATAATTTAAAATGGGATGTTTTGGAGTCTGGTTCTTTTATTCATCCTGAGGTGATTCATTTGCTCCAGCTGTTCATTTTTACACCCAACAGTAGCACAACACCTTGTCTTTACAAACATTCAAATCTGCTCTTATCAGTGTGGGAAAGAGTGAAAGTGTCTGGCTTCAGACTGGCACTTACTAGCACTCTCCTACTATTGGACCACTGCGACTAGCACTGACTGGCACTCTGCTACTATTGGACCACTCTGACCAGCACTCTGCTACTATTGGACCACTCCAACTAGCACTGACTAGCACTCTGCTACTATTGGACCACTCTGACAAGCACTCTCCTACTATTGGACCACTCCGACTAGCACTGACTAGCACTCTCCTACTATTGGACCACTCCAACTAGCACTGACTAGCACTCTGCTACTATTGGACCACTCTGACTAGCACTCTGCTACTATTGGACCACTCCGACTAGAACTGACTAGCACTCTGCTACTATTGGACCACTCCGAATAGCACTGACTAGCACTCTGCTACTATTGGACCACTCTGACTAGCACTGACTAGCACTCTGCTACTATTGGACCACTCTGACTAGAACTGACTAGCACTCTGTTGGATAGCATACGACATGTGGCTTCATCTGTTCCTAAAGCACAGTGTGGACACCAAACATTTAAAAGTGTACAGTCAATGTACAGATCAAAATAAATGTTCAAAATAAAGAAATATTGTGCTGTAGTCTTTTCCCTTAATCTATCATGTTGTTGAACATATGAAAGTGTTCCTTATGATCGAAACTGTGGTCCTACATGTTAAAATCTAAAAATGTTCAGAGTAAAGAATTATTGTACTTAACTTAAATACGAAGAGGGTGAAAGTCACATGTTAGAAGTCACCTGCTAGATGTGCAGCTAGACCTTTCTCAAAATTGTGAAATAAGCCCCAAAGGTGTTTACTAGGTGCAGAGGGATTCTATTCGGAAATGCCAGTTAATGCTTGTGGGTGGCGTTATCGTCATATTTCCATTTCATTTAGTTCCATCATAAAGTAAGGGAGATAAAGTTAAAGGAGATAAAGCTGATTTCAACAAATTAAACTTGAAATATTGTAAGATTATACAAGCAGACAACACAAACCACTGTATTAATAGATTTCTTACTCACAAATGGTACACATATTATTTAAAAGCATGTGCATTTTCAATATTTTGAAGAATTTGCTTACAAATGAGAAGGAGAAAGAAACACACTTCCTGTGGAGTCTGTGACTGAACAAAACATAAACAACTATGGCAACACACTAAAGCTGCCATGACGTGGGATCCTCAGTTTTGTAGTCACAAAGAATGCAATATTCAAAAAAAGAAAAATTTCAGCATGGTCATTAAAGGGTGGTTGTGTTCCAATGGAGCGGTTACACTACTCCTGAACAAAGCGGAATGATTGTGTGGGGTTTGAGCCTGCCCGCAAAGCAGTGCCATTTAAAAAAATAATTCACTAAATAAGTAAATTATAATAGGGTGCTCTCTGATCTACTTTAAAGCAGTATCCAAAAATGTCCATTGCTTCATATTGAGTGATCAAAAAAGCTCACTGACCTGATCTCACCATTGTGGTGGCTCAATAACACTTTGAAAAGAGTTTTAAGGAAAAACCATATTGTTCTTGTTTAAATTTGATACTTTTGCCACGTGTCGCAAGACTAGAAGGAAATGAATTGCCGATTTGCCCTGTTCAACATCAGAAAGATCAGACATCTCCTCACAGAACATTCAACCCAACTTCTGGTCCAAGCAATGGTCATATCAAGACTCGACTACTGCAATGCCCTTCTCGCTGGAATTCCTGCATGTGCGGTCAGACCCTTTCTGATGATCCAGAACTCGGCAGCTCGACTGATCTTCAAAGAACCAAGAAGAGCACACGTCACCCCTCTCCTCATCTCTGTCCACTGGCTTCCCATTGAAGCTCGAATCAAGTTCAAATCATTGACGCTGGCATACAGGACAGTCACAGGCTCCGCTCCTTCATACCTTCACAAACTCCTCCAGCTCTACGTCCCCTCCAGACGCCTCCGCTCAGAAAATTAACAGCGTCTCGTGGTTCCATCTCAGAGCGGCAAAAAATCTCTCACCAGGACCTTCTCCTTCACAGTTCCTGGCTGGTGGAATTCCATTGTCGTCCCATTACGGAAAGCTGAATCTCTCTACGCCTTCAAAAAGCAGCTAAAAACTCTACTCTTTCGAGAGCACTTACTAACTTAACCTACTTACTTACTAACCTAACATAAGCACTTACTTACTAACTTAACAAAAAAAAAAAATAAAAAAATAACCTCTGAAGCACTGTTTTGATCTGTACGAGCCCGAAAGTGTTCTATGTGTATGTCTTCTAATCAATCCACTTTGTACCAAACTGCTTGATGTTTACTCCCAATGTAAGTTGCTTTGGATAAAAGCGTCTGCTAAATACATAAATGTAAATGTAAATGTAAATGTAAATGAAATGAAACATTGAAATTTTCAAGACTGATAATGTTACACATTTTAAGTACATTAAACTTGCAAATGAAAGATCGTCTGCTGCTGTACAAACGCATGTTATCTCAACTCAGAGATTTATTTTGTTTGTACTACATTGCTGGAGTTGTCTCAACTTTGTTTTTTAAGTTGTCAAAATTGATGTGACTTTATCAGTTGCTATATCAATTTGAAACTTTGAGTTAAAACAAAAAAATTATTACACATTAGTATACGAAAACTGTGAATACTGATATAACACTACTCACTGCCTACCACATCACTGACACATGAAACCGTAGTCACAATTCTTTAATAATGCTCCATTATTAAGATATTAGCCCTCAAGGTGTAAAATGTGTCTCTGGTGCTATATAACAGATACCTTACAAACTGAAGTTCATTTAAAATGGAATTAATTCTGTGCCAATAAAACAAACGCAATTTCAGCTAAAACTAACAAAATTAATTTGATTACAAAGAAAAAAAATCTGCCTGAAAACAAAAGTAATAAAATAATGACCATAAAAATCGACATTGATTTTAAATACACCCCATTTTTTGTTGATTTAATTTTCAGCGTCAGTTTTGCATCTCAGAGTTTTCATTACGCTCTTCGCTTTCTCATTCTAATTTTTCATTTGCGATCCTGAAAGTTACAATTGTCATTCGGACACAAATCTCTCAAGAGGATGGGGATGACAGTGGAATTAATGAATATTTATCAGCTCATCTAGCACCACAACTAACTTATTTTACTTTAAGCTGGAATGACAACGTTTCTAATAAGTAATACTGGTTCACTTGAAGCAAGACGTTTATTTCACAAATCAATAGGCCTAAATTATTTGTTTTACTTTCAGCATGATTCACTATAAATGTTAAAGAAAGCTTTAATGGGCAACATTATTGTGTTTGTTCATTTCATTAGCTCTCCCACATTTCAGCTTGCAACACAAGATAACACAAAACACATCACTCATGTAAAACATTTAAAACTTAAATTATGGACACATATAGCAGCCCGCTATGTTTTTTTAATTTACCTTTAAATCCTCAAAAATACATTTTGATCGTAGCAGAAGCAACTTTTCACAGCTTCAAAATGCTTCATTGAGCTGCCAATCAAAACTGCCCTAGCCAATGAGGGTGTACCACTGTTATCCCCACCCCCATGTGAGACTGACACATGACAATTGTAACTTTCAGGATTGCAAAAGCAAAATTAGAAAGCGAAAGCGAAGATGCTGAGAGCGAAACTGAAGCTGAAAAGGAAAACAACAAAGAATGGAGTGTATTTAAAATCAATGCTGAATTTTATGGTAATCACTTGTTTTCAGGCTGAATTTTTTTCTTCGTAATCAATTTATATTTGTTAGTTTTAGCTGAAATTATGTTTGTTTTATTGGCACAAAATTAATTCCATGAATGAATGCATACAAATCTGACAAAATTCTCAAAAGCCAACACAATAAATAACTCATTTACTTTCCTGCCGATGACTTACAACCCCAAGTTGAAGCAACACATTCAAATCAGGCTGAAATTTCAGACACAATGAATAACTGTAAGTTTTACTCTCTAAAACGTGTAAAGCTCAATTCAAAATCCAAAACTTGTCAGAGTTCTTTGTGGTAACAAGACATAACACGTAGACACAATGAAATGAGGCTGCAATGTTTTACAGGGTAGGTGTGGTGGAAAATGAGGCAAAAATATCAAGGAGTCGTATTAATTGAAAAAAACACAAAGTATTTATTTAGGATGCTATTAGACAGCAGATCCAACCCAAAGATATTGCGATGGTTGCATACCATGGGCTTGGCAATCAGTCTTAAATACAATACTAAGATGGACTGATCCCAGACATTGACGAATCAAATTAATAGATGAGAAACACATGTTTACAGAAACACGTAGAGTTAGCAGTTTAAATGTTCGAAGCTAATGCCATGACAAATGTCAGGTCGCTTTGTACACAAAAATTGGAAGAATAGTCAAGCAGGAAAAATACTGAAGCATTAAGGATTTAAAACGGTTAAAATATTTATACCTAATGAGAAAATAATTATCTCAACCACATAGGAACTGTTGTGTAAACATGGCTATAGTGGGCGCAGGGAAACAATGCATGCCATTGCTCGTGAGATAAATTAAACTCTCTTTGAAAATATGATGTAATTCTAAAAAATTCATTAAAACATGGTAATAATATGGAACCTTTCTGAACATTTTGAACTGAAAAGCTGCGGATCTAATTCATTGATCTATACTAAGCTATTCCAAAAGTGTTGCTGAAAAAAAGATTTGCTGAATAGTTTGTTCTTTTAATATGTTTCATGTCAAATCTGTGAAATGTTTGATCAACACATAGGACATTCATTAAGATATTACACGTTCTATTTATTCATGAATTTTACTAGGCTGACATTTCATTATTATTATTTATTTTTGCTAATAATGTTTAAAATAACCTTACAAATACTCAGCATATTTTACATGCAATATAGTACTTTTGTTCTGCTTTTTTAAATGTGTAGTTATTTTGTATTTTAAAGACATATTTTATTTAATGTCTTTATGTAATTTTTAATGTATTATTTAAAATGGATAATGCATTCAATATAAGAATGGAAGATGAAAAGATGGTGAATGCATTTAAGATTATTAAATGGATAATGCATTATATAATGAATAACATATAGCTGTTGTCCTTAAACAGGCGTCAGAGGAGCTTGTTTGTGAAGGCTCTACCAGAACAATTTGTGTCTGGCTATCATTGATAAAGGCTTTTTTGTGGCATGAAAGCATTTATTGTGGATGAGCTTCTCTGTGTATTGAGCTCTGAGAAGCAGAGATGGCTACAGCAGGCTTCTGCAGCTCTTTTACTCACTTTCACCTACTGCAAAAAAAAGTTTCACATGGATTTTCTCTTAACCATTTAAATCAGTTCAGCATTTGAGCTCCCACCATCAAGAGTAACCTCCTTAAAACTCCAAGCCAAGCGTTTTTTGAAGCTTATTTAGTTGTTGTTTCTCATTTGATGACAGCTGTGTGTTTATGAGGTCACGAACGCTTTCATCGGGGCAGACGCACCATGTGTCTTTGGACGAGTCTGAACAGGTGACATGGGAGGCACACACAACATATGTGACGCCTTACACCCGTGCACACACCAGATAGCAAAACACCATTAGCTTGAGCGGTGATGGGTGACGCCTGTTTTAATTCATTCCTTCATCACACGTTCATTTAAAGCCCTTTACTTCACTGACACTTGACAGGTCTAGATATGTGTATAATGGACCTGTGATTCTCGAGACTGTTGTGATGTATTTAAAGCTTTACTTATTTAATGCTCCTCTGAATCTCTTGTCCTTCTCTTTTTGTAGATGGAGCGATTCCGCAGCCCAGAGGTCAGCACAGATTCACTGACGACGTGGACTGGTCGTACTCAGGTGGGTACAGCACAAACAAATGACTTCTTTGTTCCAGCAGATTCTGGAAAGCTCATGCCCAGCAGCCCGAAACCCTGGCAGACAGGACCAGGATAAGATGGCAGTAGATGGAGGTGGATAAAGCGGATCAGTGTCCACTCTCCCTTTATACAGAGCTTTTGAATGAGAGCTGCCGCAGGAGATTAACCAAACTCATAGAGAGCACTTCGAGACACTTGAGGCTCTAAGGAACCTGTGACATTCAGGCTTGTTAGAGGCCTTGACTTATGGCTTTTCAATCAGATGCTCAGAAAAGATCTGATTGGGGAATCAGATAAAAAAATACCATAAAGTGTCGTGACCCCCAATTGATAAAAAAATAAGTACCATTTCATTGTTAAATGTTGCATTTTCTATCGCCACCTGGTAGCGCTATAACCAACTGTTTACATTCCATATGTGTTCAGGCTTTGACTATTTATATTTGATAAATATGAGACCAATCAGAATGTGTATGAGTTATGACAACTTCCTGTTTATAGCGACGGCTGCCGAGAGGATGATTCCCCAATCAGGTCTGTCCAAACATTGCCAGTGCTTCTTGTTGTTCTTTATGCTGACGATTGTTTTCTGTTTGGGATCATTGTCCTGCTGCTGATAAAATTTGGGACCTCCCTTATAGTATCGAATTATGAATAAGTATCTTTCTGTATTTCTCAGTATTTAATACACCATTAATCTCCAACTCCATTTTCTGAACTGCAGCCCCAACTGTTCAAGGAATTTCCATTATACTTCACGTTGCCTGCAGAGGCCGTGCATACATGTGCCTTGTTCTCCCATCTGAAGTAAGGCTTTTTGGCTGCAACTCTTCCATGGCGACCAAATTTCGCCAGACTTCTCTGGAGTTTGACTAGTGTATTTGAAACGCCAGTCTGCATTGAAACATTTACCTTGTTGATTCAAGTATAATCATCTTGTATTTTGCTGCAGTCTCGCCACGTCTTTCTCAACCTCACATTGGTAGCAGAGTTTGGCTGTTTTTCACCCATGTTTACACCTCCTACGTGGCTGTTTCTGTTTCAGTTCATGACTGGTTTTCAAATTAAATGTGATATTTATGGTCGCCACATGCCTAAAGTTAGACAAAATCACAAACTTTGTGTGAATGTATCAATAAAAATTAATGCTTGTTCGATGGCAAAAGCTAGTAATACAAAAAATAAACAATTTTTATTTATATTTCTGAAAGTATTCTTTGTAATCTGCTTGCCCAGAGTAAAAAATGTGTCTGAAACCATGTGTCAGAGGCAGGACTGCGACACTGACTGAGTGTGTCTGTTCACAGAGTGGAAACTAAAGGAATTAACATGTGAAAGCTCGCAGATCATTGTGAGGCCCTGCACAGACCTATGGAGAGAGAAACACACTCCTCAGATTTAACTCTGATTGTTTCTCATAAATGCTTCCCTGCTCAAATAAAAGCCATCAAGCTTGAATGCTAATTTCCTCATAGACTCCTGGAACTTCAGCTGACGGTCACACACTGACTCTTTAACTTTGTTTTGTTGTTCTCCTCGAACGAGATACTGCTGTTTTTGCAATCTGGCCATCTGATTAAATTAGAGGTATCCCATGAATTATTCCACAGTGTGTTGCTTCTGTCCCCCAGTGTGTCTCCACTGAGGCGCTTACACTTAATTTTTGCTCCTTTTCATCACGTTTAATGTGTCTTTGCATCCGTTCCTGTGGGAACTTTTAGACTGGCGCACTGGTGCAGATCGCTTTCATTGTGAAAATGACAAAGCATTAACTTTGGGTTTAAAATTCATGGCAAAATGTAATGCTGAAATACGTTCAATGTTTCATGTGTGTTACATTTATATAAAGTGTTAGACAACACGAGTTGAGCTGACTCTGGATTTTTGTCTGATCTGACCACAACGCTTTCTCTTAGTTCTACTAGTTTGAATTGTACAGACCCAAGCTCTATATTGCCTGTCCATTGAGACCTTTGTGAACCTGGCAGAATATCTGCTCTTCATGGCATAGTGTTTTAACAATTGTTTTCTTGGTGACTGGTTGCAGCTGCCTTGGCAGCTTCTTCCTTCTGTCCCTGTGTTTCCTGTTTCTGTACTCACTGGCTCTCCTTCTGACCCAACCTTTCATTGGTTATAGGTCCCCTGGTTATCCCCTGGCTCTTTTTCCTCTGTGTCAAGACTAGAGGCATCCCGTTTGAAGCAGGGAGGGGGATTATGTTAGGATCTGTCCCTGTTAAGTTTTTCTTTTTATTTCTGCGCATGTTTTCCTTGATCTGTCTCACCTGATTTCACCCCACTGTTCCATGCCCCTATTTAGTTTCCCCTGTGGTATGTCTCTGCACGGGATCATTATTTGTGTTTGCTTGGCGAAAGGTGAAAGATCACCCTACTGCTCTCTGAACCTCTATGTAAATTAAGAGTAAGGTTTTGTTTATTTTTACAATAACAGACCCAGAAGTGTGCTTTTACCAGAATAATCCCGTCTGAAAACTTAACTCGGCCAATTCACACCAGCAGTGTTTTTACCAGCTGTCCATCTACGCTGCCAGTATGCTTCTCATCTTAGATAGATTCCCCTGGGTGTCCGGTAAGTCATCCACTCGTTCCAGTCTTGTCCTGCTCTTGGACAGTCTGGGAGGTGGTTGAAATGGTGATCAGGACCCTCGACCTTAAAGAACCTCCGGAGGCCCTTGCTACTAATGCGTTCTTGTTCCCTCATCGCGTTGTGGCTTTGTATGTGGAGGAAAATGTTGCTCCCCAGCTTTCCAATCCCACCACTGAGGAATTTGTCGTTCACCTGGAACCCAGCCTTCAGGAGACTGTGCTGGCTTGGGTTTTCAGACTCGCGGCACAGGTGGGTTGTACTTGCAGCACTGGCCCCCTGGTCTCCATGCAGACATCGCCTGGTGATACATAGGACATACTCGCTGATGATGTGGGCAGTGATTGCCCTGTCGAGAGAGAGAAAGCTGTTCATTGGTTGTCGGATGACCTTAGACCTGACAACCCTGACACCGAGCAGCATGTGGAACTGTGTGGTTATGTATCTGCTCTCCATACTAAGGACCTGGAGTTCAATTTATAGACTATGCAGTGTTGTTGTGTTTTTTTTTTTTGTTTTTTTATCTCGCACCTCGGTAGCCAGGTGTCAAACTGGACATGCATGTTGGGCGCTATATGCCCTACTAGGGCGTCCTGTGTGCTTGACGCTGGGTCTGCTGCCTGTTTTTCTAGTCATGTGTGCCCCACCTGTGCTTCTAGCGTTGTGCGCTCCTCCTGAGCGATTGGCGCTGTGTGGCACCCATGGGTCACACAGTCCTCCTTTGCTGTTGGACGTGTGTGTTGATGTCATCTTTGTTGGATTTGGCTGGAAATTTTCCACGTCCTGTCCCGAATTAAAATGACTTAGTTCAAGCACTATGAACTTTGTGAAGTATGCGCACTGTTCAATGCTCATGTTCTGTTTTTAAGATGTCAATGTTATGTGTACTGTAAGTGGATGTTTCATACTCTTATGTGCCTCACTCCTACCTCCTGTTCCTCTTTGGTCTCTGTTCCTTTGGTCTACCTCCTGTTCCTCTTTGGTCTCTGTTCCTTTGGTCTACCTCCTGTTCCTCTTTGGTCTCTGTTCCTTTGGTCTATCTCCTGTTCCTCTTTGGTTCCTCCTACCTGTAGATCTGTTGGAGCTATAGCCTCTCCTTCTGACCTGTTTCTGGGACTCTATGAGCCTTTGCCTTTTTCTCTCTTTATGGGTCCATTGGTTATGCCCTAGTCTTTTTCCCTCCAGGTGTCTCTCCCTATTAAGTTTTTCTTATTCCTTCCCACATGCACTAGTTTTCCTGATCTGTCTATTTAGTTTCATGTCTCATGTGTCTTGGCATGGAGCCATTATTTGTTCTACAAGAACCTCTATGTAAATATAAAGTGGGTTTTTGTTAATTTTCACAATAAAAGACTCAGAATCACCTCTTGATCCTGTTTCTTGACAATTTCTACAATCCCTGAAATCACTGAGACTTTTGGGTTGCAGGCATTCTGGAGATTCTGTAGTCTGATTGATGGATTGCTTTTGTGTCTATATGTAACAAGATGATATATTCACGTGGCAATAGAGAACACATAACGTCTAGGTTACTTTCATAACCCCACGTTCCCTTTATAGGGAATGGAGACGTTAGTCGGATGGAATCAGAGTCAAAGACTTACCGGTAACTCTATATAACGGGCAAATAGGTTTGCGGGCATAGGTGATTAGCAATCAGCTGGGTATAAAGCCGGGCGTGACCTACGGTCATTCTGCGATTTTTCCGAGGAGCCAAACCCACTTACCTCTAGGCACCTCAGATCCCCGACTTCTAGGGCATGGCACAGGGTAACGTCTCCGTTCCCTATTCCCTATTCGGGGACGAGTTTTTTACAACCTAGTTATGTGTAAACAATCACACTCTGTCATTTAAACCAAAACATTTATTTGTTTTATCTTGTAGTTTGTCATATCTTCTCCTGGAAATGTGTGGTGGGTCTGCTGACATCCGCACGGGTTGGGTTTTCTGAGTGAGAGGAAGCAGCTGTGGATAATGAGCTGGGGTAATTGGCCAGAATGTGGGCATTGATCAGCGTTTCATTATGGAGGAGAAGCATTTAGGATAATTGTTTATATTCTGCGAATATTTTCTTGCTTCAAAGAGGACCTAACCTTATTTTCCAGACTCACTCTTAACATATATTTAAAAAACGAATGAGTGAAAATGTCAGAGAATCCTTTGAATGACTTCAAGCTCTGCATTTGTGCTTCATCCATGGATGTGGTTGCTATGGCAGCAGCCGCTCTCTTTGATTTACAGCATGACTGCAGGTTCAAACCTGTGTCTCGCAGCTAAATGTGAATACCATCCATCAGCCTCAGTGCAGACTCCTGTCTCATATGTCAGTGTTTGGCAATGTAGTTCTGATGTCCTCATGTTTTCAGGGACTTGATTTGTGGGTTGAACATGTTCAACTTTCTGTATTGTCCAGCAGAGGTGGGACTACTTTACAAGTCAAGTCAAGTCTCAAGTCAAAACAGGACAAATGCGAGTCAAGTACCAAGTCAATGCAGGGCAAGTTTAAAAGTTGCAAAATATTAATTTCAAGTCACTTTAAGTCATTTACAAAAAGAGCAAAAAACAAAGCAATAATAGATAACTGCATAAATGTAAACGTATTTTAACCTTAAAATAACCCCCCCCCCTCCAAAAAAAAAGAATAAACACAGAGATTTAAATGTTGATGTGAATTGAACGTTTCCTGTAAAAATCTTTTAAGCCAACAAGAATAAAGCAAAAGAAAAATCTAAAATGCAGAAACTTCCCGGTAATCTTGAAAGCGGATTTGGTTCCTACAGGAAAATGTACCGTCATGTGCAGATCAGTCAGATTGAGTGACAGCAGGGACAGCCAATCATGCCTCAGCAATGCTGCCAGCAACCAACAGATGAACCTAGATCTTAAAGAAGCTTCAGTTTTATTGGTTGAAATGTGAGGTCTTTCTCTCTCGGACACAGAAGCATACGCGACGCAAACTGGCACAGTACGAAATATGAATTGATCATTATTCAAGTCTTTCTGAGTCAAAGGGGTCAAATCCGAGTGAAGTCTTGAGTCACTGGGGTTCAAGTCGCAAGTCACCAAATTATTAAGTCCAGTCAGTGTTTGCTGTATGAGCATGAAAAGTAACTATATCGGAGTACTGAGGTCTCTTCCATGAACAAGCACTTCCCAGTATTCCAAATACGAATACATCCTAGCTGTACATTTTCAGGCTAATTGTCACTTGTGCTGGGGATGTCATACTGTTTAATTTGTCTAATTTAATTCAAATGTCTAATTCTGTTCTTTGTTGCTCCAGTGAATCAAATTAAGACTCAACTTGCTCCATTACCTTCAGTGATCTCTCTCTCTCTCTCTCTCTCTCTCTCTCTCTCTCTCTTTCTCTTTCTCTTTCTAGGAGTGCTTAACCAGAACCTGTGGGTGAAGAAGTACCCAGTGTGTGGCAATGCCAGGCAGTCGCCCATCGACATCAGTGAGGAGTTTAGTCAGGTCCGGTTTGAACTCCAGAACCTGCTGCTGGAGAACTGGAATCAGACCACCACCGCTGAGTCCACCAGCATCAGCAATGACGGGAAGACAGGTCTGCAATCCTACAAGGATTCTCATATGATTTATGTTATATTAACAGGCCCTTATCTCCTGTTTTAGCCTTAAGAAATCAAATAGTACACAAACACTCTAACCTGTATCATGTGTGTATAATGTTATGATTTCCCCATCCAATCAAATTGCGTATAAAGTAACAATGGTCTAAAAATGAGATCTAGATCAAATGTAGCCAATCCAAAACCATCACATGCAATAGAAATCATTTTGCAAGAACAACTCGTTTATTTTCTTTTATTGTTTCGATCGTCAGGAAAATAGTTGAATGATGTATGTAGTAGCATGTATTCTCTCTCATTCTCTCTTTTTTCTCTCTTTCTATTGTTTTGTGCTCTCTGCATCACTCTTTCTCTATTTTGCTTTGCTCCTCTCTTTTTTCTCCCTCTCTCTTTCACTATATCTCTCTTCCTTTCTCTTTGCTTTGTATTTTCTCTGTCTCCCTCTCTTTCTTTACTTTCACTTTCTGTATCTCATTCTCTTGTTTTGTTCTTGCACCCTCTCTTTTCAATCTATCTGGTTCTCTTCTAATTCAGTCTCTCTTTCTTCTTTTTTTCCTCCTCTCTTTTTCCTCCAGCTCGCTCCCTCGCTCTTCATGCTATCTATCTATCTTTTCTTTCAAGCTCTTCTTTTTTCGCTCATCTTTTTCCTCCTTCTCGCTCTCTGTTTCTTCTCTCTCCCTCTTGCTCTTTCTATTTGTTTCTTTCTTCCCTCTTCTCTCTCTCTCTACCTCTCGTCTACTAGTGCTTAGAAACACACTGTGGTGTGGGCTACATTTTAATTAGCAGGTTATAAGGTGAATTAATTTATCTGTGTAATACTCACTACTCTTACTCTTGAATATCTAGATGATGATTTGTTAGCATCTAATGCCTCCATGGCAACAGATATTTTCAATCAGTAGAAAATGTAATCTTCTTCTTGATAAAAGTATCACACCAACATAATTGATTTTACTACAATAGAATTTTTTCCATGTCTTTGTATTATATTATGCACTTCCAGTCCGGCATCTGAATTTGCTTATAAAATCTGAATCACATGATTGCAAACAACCTATTGAAGGTTGATCCTATAAAAAAATGTAAATAAAAAAGAAAAAGATTTAATTTAGTGGAAACGTTAGATTCATACTCTATAGTACCATAGTACTGCAGTATCAGTGCCTTCCTCAGAGAAACACTTTTTAATTAGTGATAGGCATTGAATAAAGTGTGTCTGGCATTTGAATTCTCTGTTAATTTGCAATAAGGTGAGGTTTAAACTCCCCAGAGCAATGTCCGCAGATGAATGCAATTACAACCTAAGATTCATCGCTCAGGAGAGAATGAAACCTTCCCAAATGAAGATTAGTTCTCATCTCACACCTGTGAAGGGCATCTGCTCGCCTTTAGATCCTTTGATAAGAAAAGCTTGAAATGAAGCTATTGAGACGGTTGGAAAGATGGATTATTTCAAAACAATAGCTGCGCGTAACATGAATCTTTATGGAGGCGAGGAGATGGGCTGAAATATGAGCAATTAGGCTTGTTGAATGAAGAGCGCTGTTGCACATGGCTTGCGGTTGTTGAGTCTGTGTGTGTATATCGTGTTTCACAGTGGCGATCAGTCTGAGCGGGCCGTTCTTCATCAGTGGAGGTGGGCTACGCTCCAGGTTTAAAGTGGGGAGGATCACGTTCCATTGGGGCCGGTGCAACAGCACATCAGACGGATCTGAACACAGTCTGAACGGCAGCAGATTTCCCCTGGAGGTAAAGCATATGAGACCAAATAGGATCCGATTTTTTTCTTTAATACGTTTTTTATTTGAATGTAGTTTTACATTAAAGGAAAAGAAAATGGGCAGATTTCACAAAAAAAAAGCGTTTCCTCTCAATGTAAATTTATTTATCCATTGCAGAGATTGCTAATTTTAATGCTGTCTATGGCCAATTTTCTGCCTGCCACAGAGAGATAATCATCTAGAAATTTGGCGAGATGATGCCTTCATAAAGCAAAAGTTTCACCTTTATTATTATTATGTTAATCTGAGCATGTTTCTATCCATAGTTTCAACAGAATTCCTTTTTTAACGGAGCAGTTCACCGTTTCTTTCATTGTTTACTTTATTTCAAAAACATAGCAAAATTTCTATATATTTTTAGTTAAGTTATATTGTCATATTTGAACAAGCCAATCAGTTAAAATTGCAATTGTAATATGTAAATATAATAATATTTTACAAATGTAAAACTCTAAATTTATGCAAATGTAATTGGATTGATATGTTATTATTTAGAATTAATGATATTTATGTGGAGACACTGACCACGTTGATGCTTTCTCATGAAATGATCTACCAAGATAAGAAACAGATAAAAATCAATATTATTTCTATACATTTTTGCAAGCATTTAGATTTTGACCAGTTTTAAAGCATTGGTTTTTACATTTGTGCATTTGCTGGATGCTTTTATCCAAAAGGTCTTACATTTCAAGAAATAAATAATTTAGTCAGTTTTGAGTTTTCCTTGGGTTTGATCCTGTGATATTTGGGTTGCTAGGGAAAAACCACTTACCATTCCTTTGACCACGAGCAAAACAGGTGGTTTTGTCTTTTGATCTTTTGCTCATAAACTCGTTAAACATTAAATCATCTGCGACATAGTGCAGACTTATTTTTTTTTAGCCGCTTGCTACTTTTCACCAAATAACTTGTCATGCAAAGCTGCGTAAAACACCCAAAATCCAAGAAGCACACGCAATAGTCCTTCGGCACCTTTGGGATCTATTCCAATATATATCTATTTGGGATATTGTTATCCGAATTTTTCCAGATCTCACGTCACACTCTTTATTAAGGCCAAGCTGTATCATGTCGTGCAGTGGAAAAGCACCATAATAGTGCACTGCCCCGTGGGTAAAATGTTAGCTTGCATAATACACACTGAAATGTTCATTAACATTGTGCCACTTTGCTGTCACCGCAGTTGCCCCACAAATGCCATGTTTTTGGGGATAAATAATCTAATCTTCACTGGCCCTCTAGCTGATCTCTATTGCAATTGTTGCTATGGAGACCAGTTAGCACTAATATAATATGAAAGTTTAATAAAGTTATATTAATATTGTAATTTTTAATTCCATACCAATCCAAGTTTGAACAGTAGCAACAAAATTAGAAGCTCAATTCGAAGACGCTCCAGGATGCAGGCGACCTGGAGTCCACAGCATCATGATGGTGACCCCTGCTTTAGAGATAAGGTAACAACCTTGGAAGGAGCTAAGGGTAGAGCTCCTACTCCAGTTACAGAGCCAGTTGAGGTGCCTTGAGTTTCGCTTTTTATATCGTTTTTAGAAATTACATCGCTAGGATTTGTAGTTGATTTCAAATCAAATTTTTATCTATCTAAGCTCAAGATATTCATGTGAGATCTGTGTGTGTTTATGCTCGTACACAGATGCAGATATACTGTTTTAACGAGGATGAGTTTGGGTCTATAGACGAGGCTCTGACCAGTGGAGGAAAGATCACCGCGGTTGCTGTGCTTTTCCAGGTAACATTTTCATCCTGTGGGCCACAAACATCTTTATTCATGTGCTCAAATAGTCACTTTTACTGTGTAATTTCACAACACTTTCATCATGAATGGTGTCTTTTAGGCTGGCTTTGAAGACAACCAGGACTACGCCGCTGTCCTTGAAGGAGTGAACAGCGTCAGCCGATTTGGTACAGTTTACCCGGCTTTTTTCACTGTTTAATGTTTAATTAGCTGCATTCAGAACTGATTCATTTTCTAGGTATCATAACATTCTGCACATACATTTTTTACGTAAATGCAAAGAGTACCACACAATAGATGAAATAACACAATAGATGAAAATTAAAATTGTATAAAATTAGTTTTACATTAGTTTTTGTTGTTAAATGAATGTCAGGTCTAAATAGACATACTTCTAAAACGTCTGTCTGCTCCTGTGGTGTAGAAGCATTGAAAAATACTAAATGTGTTTGCGCAAGGGGTCCTGGGTTTGACTCCTGCAATGGTTCTATCAGTTAATAATTACAAAAGTACACCCCCCCCCATAACAATAAAAAGCCTCACTATAAAAAGTAAAATAATAGGACTCTAAAATTTTATTCAGTCTTATTAGTTTTAATTTTATTCAGTTCTATCGTATTAATCGATAAATGCCATTGGCGTCCCTAAGCATTTTATCAGAGCACCACATACAGTGTTTTTTTTTTTTTTTATTTCATTGAACCAACATAACAAAAGTGGAAAACAGGCTTTATGTTGAGTAAATTTCACATAGATATAAAAAGTACAAGTCCTATATAGCAATTTCTATTTGGACCAACTCTGGCTGGAGAACCTGAATCATGGTACTTGACTGGACAAAGTTTTGGTCCAGACAAACACAAAAATTGGCCCAAACGTTTAATAACTTGGTTGTAATGGATGCATTACATGTTGATGGTAGTGGCCACTCTTTTGACTATGAATGTTTTGTAGAACCTTAAATGAGTTCCGTCTATAAAGTGTGCTATAGAAATAAACTTGGATTAGTTTTTTTCTAAAAAAACTAATTCATCCTTGTGTTCATTGTTCAGGAAAGAGTGGCCCTCTGGAGGGATTTTCTCTGCTGGCTCTGCTCCCACCATCCACTGAAAAGTACTTCATGTACAATGGATCTCTTACTGCTCCACCCTGCTCTGAAAACGTGGAATGGATTGTCTTTAAAGACACAGTGAGCATCTCAGAAACTCAGGTCAGGATATCTACCAGCACTGTCACATTGCATTGAAGGGATAGAGAATCTCTACACATAACCTTTATAAAAACACCCACAAGGCAGTTTCTTTTAAAATATCAGATGGTTTCGTTGCTACATTCGCATTAAAACGACATTAAAGTCAGACCACTTTCAATATGCTTTAATGTTTTAGCTGTGTTTAGAACTGTTTGTAGAATTTGTGTTGTGATGTGGCATGATACCAAGCAGTTTTTATTTCCATAAAATAAGATTTTATGGAAATAATATTATACCCAGATTCATTTCTTTAAGATCAATATTATTGCTATGCAATCGTGTCACTTCTGTGTGCATTTGAAAGGCAGAAGAAACGCTCTCTTCTAAAAGTGAAGGGTGTCGAGTGCATCTCATGCTATTCTTGAGCAAATGGAGGCTGTGCATGAATATTTCAGCTGTTCTGACTGAAGCAGAGAAAAGCCCTGAGCAACAGGGCACAATACTTGTCTTCCTCATCCAGCAGCACTTTAAAGAAGCTATGTTCATTTCTGTTTTAGAATTCTCAAGGAATTTACTGAGGTTTCTTTCATCATTTTTTTATTCACTGGATACAGAGTGTAAACATGTCGCCACATTAAATTGTTGAAATTACATTCTCATCCAAAACATAAATAACCAACACAGGGAGCTTTGAACAGTTGTTTTTACAAGAGACAGAAACATCTGCAAACACTCTGTTTGGGGTTTTCCGCCTGGATTTTTGTAGTCTACCTGAAAAGCTCGTCTTGTCCACATGCAAATATGTTTTTTTGATGAAGAAGACACTTAAAGCTTTTAACACAGTTGAAAACTTTACATTTCACAACATTCTTTGTCCATTGCAGCAAATCACTTTTTTCTTTTTAGCACAAACAGTGTATAAATTTGAGCCCATTTGCTTTATGTTGCTTAAATTCTTATTAAAACAAAAGTTTTTTTTAAATGAAACTCAAGAGCCCATGAGTAGTTTAATGATTCATGCTGAAAGTGAAGTCTCTCGTAAAAAAAAAATTATTTCATAGTAAACCATTTGAATTAGATTCAATCTAATGAATGAACCTAATATTATTAATTAAATTGAATGAAAAAAATATTGTTTTGTTTGTAGTATTTTTAAAGATAAATTACCCCTCCTTTCCCCAACATACAGTTTAAAATACAAAACCTAATGATGTATAAATGGATAGATTAACCGTTAAAATGATATCCGATGAAAAAGGTACATTTTCTCCATTACAAAAAACAACAATGTTCAACCATTTTTTTATTCTACAGTATTTTTTAAATCATTCATAGTTATCTGTAAGTGAATGTTTATTTTGTATTTCTTAAACAAATGCTTGGGCCTGAAAATAGGTTTTGATATTTGGTTTCATTCTAGAGTACAATATTGTATTGTATAATAATTGTAAAAATAAACCTTAGCTAGTTTATGGTTTTTGCCTAATGCAGTTTCTTTTTGGAATGTAACCCTTATGATAAACAAGGGTTATATTTTATTGTTATACAGATGTTTTTTTTTTTGTTTTTTTTTTTTTAAATTAACGGTAACGTGGGGTAGCACTGTGAAAAAAGTTGCACAGTTAGAAGGTTGCCGTTTCGAGGCATCCTGGTGACCCTTCTGGAAGTTTCCACTGGGTACTCTGGTTTCCCCCACAATCCCAATTAATTGAATTATCAAATGTGTGTGAGTTGTCCTGTGATGGACTGGCGACCTGTCCAGGGTGTAACCCTGCCTCTCGCCCGATGTGGGTTGGAGATAAGCACCAGCAGACTCCGTGACCCCGAAAGGGAATAAATGGCCATGAAAATGAATGATAATGTGCTTCATATTGTGAGAACACATCACTAAAAGTTTAGTCACCCTGCCTCTCGTTTAGTGAGGAGACACTTTCCTTTTGAGGCCTCCCACACAGTAAAATGCTAAGAGTTAAATTAACTCTACTCAGAGTGTATTTGGTCCCACTCTATATAGAGTTAAACCAACTCTGAAGGAGAGTTATTTAAATAAGTCTATTTGAACTAAACAGTCTATTTTTGTCTGTTTTTACTCTTTCTGGAGTGGACTTGGTCCCTCTATGAATAGTTAATATTTAGTTTGCATTTTCCATGCAGATTTGGAAAAACATGAAGAAAGTAGATTATTAAATTACTCTTTCTCAGAGTCGGTTTAACTCTATATAGAGTGGGACCAAATATACTCTGAGTAGAGTTAATTTAACTGTTAGGATTTTACTGTGCACATTGCTAAACAATCAGATCAGCCATATTGTAATCAAATGTTCTGAGTTCATCTGTGAATGACACACACTAGCAGTATAGCAATATTCATCAGAAGTTTATGCCCGCTGCACTTTTATATTGGTTATTGGTGATCTCTTGGGAATGTGACTAAGCTGAAAAGACTTCTGGGGACACTGAAGATTTAAATATGTGTTTGTAATAAAGAATGGGGCAGTTTTGTATTGTACGAGTAAAAATTTATGTTTATGGAAGTCAAGATTCCTGTTAAAGCTGGGTTTAATTTTGTGCAGCTGGAAGTGTTCTGTGAGGTCATGACCCTGCAGCAGGCTGGATACGTGATGCTGACCGACTACCTGCAGAACAACTACAGAGAACAGCAGCAGCAGTTCATGGGACAGGTGTACAGTTCCTACACCGGCACTGAGGATGTTGTTGCACCCAGTACGTACATACTTATACAGTACATTTGACTCAGGTTATAGAAATACTTTTCGTGTTTTGATGATTTATGCAGATTAAATGTATAGGGGTTATTTCGGCAAACCACTACACTTTTCCAAAATGTTCTTCTTTTTCCGGCCAACAAGATTGAAGTTTAATGTCCAGAGCTGCAGTAATCCAAAACCATAGCTTACAAATTATGTTAAATTTGTAATCCTACATTATTTTAAACTACATTCATAATCCATTTTTGTATTTTACAGGTTTTACAAGTTACACTTATTTTATATTTTTCAGAATCGCTGTAATCACTCTCTGTTAAGATGAAAATTACTTTTTTGGAGGAGAATGTTTTGTGGTTGGCCGGGGGAACGCAACTAAATGATATGATATTAATTAAAACTATGGTTTAAAAAAAATACATTACGAGCAAAAACATGGAATGGAAACAGTGTATTATTGATATTAAACATACTTTTGGATATCAAATGCAATGAGGGACATTACAAAATAAGTAAGTAGTAATGAAATGTTAATCAAGTATTTCAATATGATTATAGAAATCATTTAAATGCATAAAAAGAATCATAAAATGATGATTCTGCTAATTGAATATGTTTTGGAGTGGGCCGGTCAGAGTACAATCATTTATAAGAATGAGGTTTCGATGTTGAAGCATACACCCAGCTGAAGTATGTTACTCAGTTACATGAAAAAAAAAAAAAAACAAATACACAAAAATGAAAATCTAGACACAATGAGTTAAGTAGCCTAATTACATTATATGAGGCTTAAATGTAATTAAAACATAAACTTGCAAAACAGTGAATAAATCTTTTCCAAGAGCTTAAAAGGTTCAAATGAGATAGATATGCAGTATTTCAATACAAACAAAGAAAGCAAATACATTTAAATGTGTATTAAAGTGCCCTTGCACATATAGTGATTGGGGGTGGGCAGTGGGCATGTCTGGACATGTCCCCATAAACACTTTCAGTGTATTAGACTCATTACGGCTCATAAATGATCTTAATAAACAAAGTGATTAAGTATAACTCACTTGTAGGTCAGTTACTGAGAACATCTGTCAAATATCCCCGTGGAACATAAACAGGAAAAACACTGCAAGAAATACGGAGTCCCTAAAGGGTCATGGCTGTAGGTGAAAAAAAATTGATGGTAGAAAAAAAACCAATCAGAGTTGGAAAAAATAAAGCTGGGTGAAAAATAAATTAATGGTAGAACAAATCTGGGTGAAAAAAAAATAAAGCTTGGGCAAAAACTATTTTCCTTTTTTTGTGTTCCCTCGCAAATATACCGAAAGTGAGCTTATGTGCTGTACACATATAAAATTGTGTTTTTAAGTGTAACTATAAATATAAGTATAAAAGAATCTAATCACCAAATGCAAGATGCTTACAGCAGTGATTGTACAAACTTTAGATAATTATATTTTAGTTGTGTTAGACTGTATAATGTTGGACTTTTGAGGGTCCAATGCGTGTTCAAAATGATTTTAGGAGAATGTGTATTAATAAAAAGGTAGATTTAATAAGTATTAATACAAGAGGAGAACAATACGGTGCACCGGAGAAACTTCCCAGTCTGTCTACAGGATGTTTCTGCTCCTTCCCTGTCTCTCAGCTCAAACACGCCCCCCTGACGTGTTTCCTTTGAAACAAAACTGTAATATTCTGGAAGAGTATCCTTATCTCTTCCTGCCTGGGAAGAAAAGGGGAGTCAAAGCAGTCCTCTTTCCCTTTTCCGAGGCCATGTATAATAAAACCATTCATTCTCATTATAGTAAGATCTAACTTTACAAGCATAGGAAGTTAATTAAATTTCCCACAATAATCAGTAGGATAATTCATGTTTTGTTGTAAAAAGAAATATAATAGAATTAACTGTTTGGTTGAAATTCCATTTAAACAGCTTTAACAGTCCTTCTAACAGGAATAGAAGCATGTGCATGTGTGTGCAAGTATACTTAGAAACAACTATATAAAATAAAATGCATTAACTTACTGTTAGCCTCATAGCCCTCACAAAGATACACGCAAAAGTGTTTTTAATATTAGTGTTTCATATTATATTCCACCCTGATTTTTTTCTGCCTACCATTTACTTTTTTTGGCCACCTTTTTCCACCCAGATTTCTCCTACTATTGATTTTTTTTCCCACCTCATCTCATTTTTTTCCTGCCATGAATTTTTTTTTCTTCTACCGGCATGACCTTTTAGGGTCTCCGTACTCTTGAACTTTATAAATAACAAAAAGACAGAGGACTGCAGAGCAACAGCTTCACTCTACAGCAGCTGAAAAGTGACTAAGAATACCAAACGGAAATTTCATAATAAAAGTCCTCATCTCAGGAGCCTTTAGAACAGATGAGATGTGATAGACATAACAAAATCATAGAAGAGTTATTATTCAATAGAGTTATTATTCAGTCAGTCAAATGTTACAATACTCTTTTGTGTGTTCAGTGTGCAGCTCAGAGCCGCAGAACCTCCAGGCTGATTCTCAAAACTACACTGGGATGGTGGTGACTTGGGAAAGACCACGAGCTGTCTATGAAACTGCTATCGAACGCTACTCGGTTACCTACCAGAGACTGCAGGGCAAAAACCCTCCCAAACAGCAGTTTCTGACTGATGGAGACCAAGATGTGGTGAGGGCTTCACAACATCTGCTGGAGTGTTTAATATCACAGTGATGAGTGATGTGGGGCTTTCACTTGGCAGTGATGAATGAGAACTGAAAGCTCAAGGTTAGACTGGTCTTGATGGGTAATTACAGGTTTTGTAATGGGGTAATCTATAATCCCTAAATATGATGCTGACCACAGTTGTGCTTTTATAAAAAGCTCTTTTTGGTTCTTTACTGGTTCTTTGAGCCACTGTTATGGCACTTTGTTAGCATAAATAACCTGCTATGACCTATGTGGTTGTTCTGATTCTGAAGTAGTTTTTTTTGTTGTTTGTAATGTGCTATATACAGGTTCTGGTCATATACAGCATACCAAAGTTACCTTTGATGGTTGGTTCTAAATAGCACCTTTGAAGATAAGTGTTATATGGCACCAAAAAAGGTTCCCTTATGATTATGAGCCAAAGAATTTTTTTTAAGTATATAAATTAGTGGTGGGACTCGATTAAAATTTTTAATCGAGTTAATTACAGGGTTTGTAATTAATTAATCGAAATTAATCGCATTTTAATCGAAAACCATATATTAACAAAACAAAGTATACTTTCTCAATCGAAAAAGCCTTTTTTAGTTAAACAAAAAATGTATTGCTGTTAATATGCCATTCAACAAACAATTGGTCAAAGTGCTAATATAGCTATTCAGCTTTCAAGTGTTTCAGGAACCAAGATTATTCATTTTCTTTGAAAACATTTTTCAGTAGAAATGTAAGCAGTTCACTAAACAGTAATAACTTTCCAGTGCATACAGTACCATACAACTAGGAGGCATAAAATATTTGCAAATTCTTTTTTGCACAGTTTGCACATAACGATACTCTTGTCCGTGGTGCCATCAAGACGTTTTTTATAGCGAAAACTAGCCCCATTTGGCCAAATAAGACGTTGTCTTCCATCACTGATTGTTAGCCAGCAGGTGTTTGTGTGAGTCAGATTTACGGGCGTACCGGAAAAGCGAAAAGAGTAGAAAGGTTCCGCATGCGGACTGTTGGAAAGGAAACAATTAATTGCATTAAAATTTTTAACGCGATAAAATCTTTATAATTAATTGATCGAAATTAACGCGTTAAAGTCCCGACCTTAATATAAATACAAAGTAAGCTATCAAAATGTGTTAGGTCAAAATTACTCGCCTTTTTAAAGCTTTTAGCTTGTCTTAGAGCCTTTTATTCCTTGAAATTGAAATGTGATCTAAAAAATGTCTAAAATTTATGTAAAGGAGAATTATTTGAAAGAATCTTTGCAGAAAATGTAAAAACGTGGGTAAAATCACACATTAAATACACAATTAAATTAACTCTTGTGTAAACCAAGCAATTAATATAATCAACACATAAAATGCCCAGCTAATTTACCTTTTTCCCCTTACAGTATTTCCAAACCGATTTCTCGATGTGGTGCTGCAACCTGCAAATAGAACAAAAAAAGTAAACAAAACTACATTTCTGTCACCATTTATGAACTACAAATATCACATTATTATTATTTTAAACCTATTAAATAGAGCTGTTTGATGATGGGGAAAATAATAATTTTATTTCATAATTAGGAATATGAAATTATTCTTTGCTTTTGGAAACATGTTTCATTAATTATTTACGATATTTTTAACATCCTGTTTTGTAAATCACTTTCAGTATTTGATCTACAGTAATGTCCTGTTTTCCTGTCTCTAAATGAAAAATTAAAAACCTGAGGAAAAGTTTTTTTTTTCTCTCAATTACCAGTACATTGTTTCGTGTGCCGTTTGATTTCATAGGGTAAATGTTTAGCCTTACTATTATACCTATAAGGTTATTTTTGTGTCAAAATGTGACATTGTAAAAGCTGACACTGTATTACAATTACATATTTGTAGATGTTCTACCACTTCAAACAGGCTTTTTTTTACTTTAATCAGATTTTGTCTTAGTTCTCAAGTACACAGCTTGTCTTAAATGTACTTTGTGCCATTTTTCAGTCTATATTAAATTGCAAATGCTGTAATTGTGGCTCACAATAACAAAAAATGTATGAATATATCCTTTCGTATAGACGTGTCTCTTTTTTTAAACTAAGTTATTGTTCATTGTGACATGGATGAAGGCCTATCACCTACAACTCACAATGCAAAGGAGCTGCTGGTTATTCCTGCCAATCCCTCTGTCCAACATGAACTCAACCTAAAACTGGAGGCCTTCCTCAGTCCGGATCCTTGGAGTGATCTTCGATGATTAACATTCTAAGAGTGCAATGCTAAAACAACTCAGTCATGCAGAAAGCGGCTGTTAAATATATAAGTGTAAATGTCATTGTGTGTAACCATCCTCGAGACAGCGCTTCACGCTGCAAAATGTTATCTTTTAACACTTTCACAAATGTTCTTGTTTTGGTTTCCAGGGGGCCATCATCCATAACCTGCTGGCCAACAGTAGCTATGTTGTTCAGGTGGTGGCACTGTGCATGAACGGTTTGACTGGGAAAATGAGTGACCAGGTTATTGTGGACATGCCTCTAGAAGACCCAGGTAATGTGTCACTCATACTTCAAGTTTTTCTCCATTGTCTTGATTTCAGATGCATTTGACAATTCCAGATTGAGTTAGGTGTTTGTTAGAATTCACTTTACTTTGCTAAAACAAACATCAATACACGTCTTCAAAAAATTGACACTTTATATAAACAATATGTTTATTATGTGTCTCTCTGAATTAGTCGAGTTTTGATGGTTGAATGAGTGTCTTACATGAAGATGTGCTGCATGAAGATGGTACAAATGAGCTCTCATGTTTCACGTGTTGCATTTTGCATAATAACATCTGATAAAACAGTGATTGCACACTGTGACATATTTGTTTACTAGGAATGTCACAATACTCTGTTTTATACCAAACCGTATGGTTCACCCTCCTCGGTTCTGTACGCCCTTTTGATCTGCGGTCTTTCGTTCCTCATTTGAATAACTCCCTTATGTATTATTATTAGTTTCACGTGTGAAAAAGCACATAAAAGGGATTGAAACACATTTCTCTTCCAATCAATGAACTGCTCCTTTGTGCAAATATCCAATCAGTGATCACTAAAGTTAGGAGACGGTGGGACTTTGCAGGGTATGCGGGTCAATTTACTCTATGCATGTTATCAGGATAAAAACTATTCTTAGTAATTGTAAATAAACTCCATGGTACAACAATACAACTTCATTTACATTTTTCAACTCCATTTTGAGCTGTGCGACTAGATCATCACCAAAAAGTCTGGTTTGGCGAATTGGCTGGAAATTTGATCATTTGGATTTTTGGTAATAAACTGGTTACTAATGACTTTCTGGTGGAGAGGAGACAGAGTGTTAGAATCACTGAGACAAAGGCATCCAGCATTACTTTAACTGGTTCTGACCTGAGATAGATGCCTCTCTGACTAATCTTTTCAAAGGAACATCCTGGGATTTGTGTTGACCACAGAGTCAGGACCTCGGTTTAACATCACACGTGAAGACAGGGCTTCTTTATAGTGCTGTGGACCCATGCAAAATCCAAGGTGGACACCTCCATGCTGACTACATTTATGCAATTTCCTACTTGGTGGTCTCCCATCCAGGCTCAATCTATCTCAGTGGGCAACAAGCCTTGTCTTAGTGGTCTCTTAGTTTCATATTTAATGTGTCTGTTTTTTGTCTAATGCTACAGTTAATGATCCTGATCTATTTGGTGGCTTAGATGAATCAGAAGAGCACAATGAGGTAGTTTTCTTAAAATGAGTTATATAACTTAAATATAATTGTAAATTACCTAAAAATTTTTACATTTTAATTAAGTTCTCAATAGTGAATGTGTTTTTTTTATTATCAGGAAACAACTCCCCCTTCTTCAAAATCCCGATTTCTCATACGAGATTCGGGGAGTTCCATCTCCATCACCACTGAGACAGACCAACCAGGCTTCCTGTTCCCCATCTCCAAAACAACCCCGACCACAGTCAGACGGAAAGTAACAGAGGAGTCTTCCCTTTCATGGTCACCTGATCAAAACAGAAACCAAAATGAAACCAGACAACCATCAAACAATCTCCTTCCAGAACAGAGTGTCCCTTTTCCTCAAGGCAACTTTGTGGTCACTGACATCTATTATGAGGACTTCACAAAAACTACTCCAACTCAAGACAACCAGATTAGAGAGGAGGCAAATACTTCAACTTCTGCCCCACCAGAGCCCAAACATCCAGTAAAGACTAGCACCATCGTGCCTGGGGTAAATGGAACCGTCTCCAGTGCATCTGTGCAGATCTTTTCCCAGACTACTCAGCCTCTCTTTAATGGTAAGACAGTCTTCTTTTTCTAAGGCTTACGTGCATGCGATAATCACTAGTTACCAGCTATTTATAAGTACCGGTAGTTTGGTGAATGGGTTAGAGCTTCGTTTCCAAGCTATTAACTCTAAATACAAACAGAGTAGCAAAATAATAATAATAATAATAAAAAAAACATTTAAAAGTAAAACAAAAACACAGACCCATCTGAAACATGACCTTGGACTGTGGGAAGAAGCTGAAATAAACTGCTTTTATATTTTTTGTTAAATATTTCTTTGAGGGTATGCATCGGTCAATTTTCCACTAGAGCATGCTCTCTTCATTAAGATTTATTGGCAAAATAAACTGTAAAATAGTTGTGTTTAATAGGAAAAAGTGCTGAACCAAGAGTTATTCTGATGATTACACCCCCAGCTTTTCATGGATGTGGCCAATAAATTGAATTTCGTGACATTTATCTGTTCCTGATTTTCACTGAAGTACACTAAACAAAATTTAAAGGCATACAAAAGCCTCAATTCTTGGTCATACTTTAAAGAAGGATTGTCTGGGAAATTAAAGTGACAAAGATATCAGGCTAAGTTTACTAGAGAAGCTGTTAGCAAGTTTTTGCATTAAGTAGTTAACACTAACTCACTCAGGGTCACATGTTTGTGTAGGTTACTTTGAATTATTAGCATTCATTCATTGCTTCATTTTCATACCCGCTTATTCCCTTTCGGGGTCACGGGGGTCTGCCGGTGCCTATCTCCAGCACACATTGGCGGGGGTACACCCTGGACAGGGCGCCAGACGATCGCAGGGCAACATTCACTCACACCTTCACACCTAAGGGAAATTTAGATTAGTCAATTAACCTAACAGCATGTTTTTTGTGATTGTGCGGGAAACCGGAAACCCACGCAAGCACGGGGAGAACATGCAAACTTTTTCCAGGAACCGACAACCTTCTAAATGGAAGGCCACAGTGCTACCCACTGCGCCACCGTGCCGCCCTATTATTAGCATCCAAATTGATAATTAAATAAATCGAGGCAAATTATCATCAAGAACATGAAATAATACACCAAATAAAATTGTATTCGAAATACTGTAAAACATGTATGTTTCAACCAACATGGATCAGCTAATGGGTGCATTTAACGCTCAACTTGGGATTTTATCTTTTAAGCGAACTGCACATAACATAAAGACGCCAAACAAAAAGCAAATTGCCAAAAGCCAGAATTGCCAAACACGAAGTGACGACCACAATCCAGCTCCTGGATTTCAGTTATTTCTTTAAAATGCTGCAATCCATTTGCTTCTCCTTTCTTTGAATTTTAGCTCCTTGGAAATCGGTTCGAGCAGTTATTGCACAACAGTTTTTCCCTATTTTCAGTGTTTACGCAGGTCAAAATCATATTCACTGCTTCCTAAACTCTATAGGGTTTGTGTTCATACTAATTCTAGTTCCACCATATATACCGGTGGTCTGAGAATCTTAGATCTGGTGACAATTGATGTGCTTTACTGTATATCAATTGATTGTTTGCTGATGGGTGTCCACTGGTCCTTTCCACATGTTGCATGGTAGAAATCATGAGATATCCCTCATCTGGTAATTACTTCTTTTATTCTTCTTATTGTACCAACCAGTGAAAAGTGGTGTTTTTATCCAATTTGATGTTGTTGCAGTAGTTAAGAACTGATCTAAGAAACACTGTTCCCAAGGTGGTGGATGAATCCTTTGATCGTCGTCTTTTGATACAAATGCTCTTTAAAGTCTTAGCTTTGGGCTTTTATTTGGCATCTGCTGGACTTTCCCTTACTGGCTCTGACCCTTCAGCTGTGAAATCTGATGGTGGTGGGGGTTCCACTCTTGCTCTCCAGTACCTCTCATCGACCTTCTTCCGTGTGGTGATTATGCCCTCTGTTGCAAAATAATTTTATCATCTTCCACTCTCTTCTTGGCATTATGTCTAAAGGTATAGTTTATCCAAAATGTTTGTTTTTTTTTTTTTATCCAAATTCCAAATCTTCTGTTGGAACACAAAAGGGGGTTTGACATCAACAGCTTGTTACATCAACAATATTTTGTGTTAAACCTCAGGAATGAGATAAATCTTGTGTGATGATGAGCAAATTGAGTAAACTATGCCTTTAAACGTATAAATAAAGATAAAATATAAATAAGTTCACTTACCCCTAAGACATGTTTGTTACAGCTACATCATTCAATAATGCAAGTGAATCCACCACTAGTGGCAAACATCTGAATAAATCCTCAATCCATTACCCCACCATCATTTTGGAAGAGGGATCAGCACAGTTTCCCTCCTCAGAAAGGCATGAAGAGTTCAGTGGATCTGGATCTCCAATCTTCATGGAGGAGCTTGATAGAGAATGGGAGCTAGACAAAGCACAGATGGCTCCTAAAAATCGGGATCTGAGTCAAATTGAAGAAGAACGGACAGAAGGACTGCCATCTACTTTCTATTTTGAGAGTGAACAAAAGGGCGCCACCACCAAAGGGCCACAAAACCAGACCTTTCTTTTAAGGGTGCCTTGGTCAACAGACTCTGAGACAGGATCAGGGCAAAGTGAGACGGTAACATCCCAAAGCAATTATTTTCGCATTCAGCTCACAATTCCTGAAGTCACGGTCCGAGAGTCTGAAGAATACCAGAATTCAGGTAAAATGTGTGCATGATGTCTGAGCATACGGAAAAAGCAAACAATTCATTTTAATATGGGAAACTGTTTTACAAAATTGTGGATTTAAAATAGAGCAAATTTAAACAATGAGAAGAAAAGACTGAGAAGCAGTGATGTACATGAATTGGATGTGAAGATGTTGTACAAAGTTTCCTTTGTAAGTTTGGGGGATATAAACCAAACAACGTGGCAGTCCATACTTTGTACAGGTACAACATTATTATGTAGTACACAAACGTGAAAATCTAATTTGTTCAAGCTATTTCTACCATATTGTCAGGTCATGTGACCAACTTGAGGGTGGATTTCCCTTGTATTGCATCATGGGGTCTGCTTTTCACAATTTGACACTCTATGCAGCTCTCTATTTTGGCTAAAACTGAAAATGAAACCATCATTAGAAGATATTACAGTATAAGTCTCTGTTGCTAGGGTGTGTAGAAATTGTTGTTAGGGGCGTGGCTACGGGGATTTCATTTAGTTGATAAGAAAAAAGTGATTGATCAATATTAGTAAGAGTAATCAAAGTTTTATTTAAAAGACAAATCATTGTCTAAAGCACTTCTAGGTTGACATGTTCAAGCAGTAAACAGAAGCATGGTTGTTTGATTGCAACAGATTATGGAACCAATGAAAAAAAAAACAAAGAGGAAAGAGACAGGAAAAAAAGAGAAAGCTTGAAACTATGACAAGTCAGGGATCATTTTAAGTTCAGAGCATACAATGTGTTATAGACTCAGGTATGTGATTTAAATGGTTGTATTAACTGGATATCAGATGACATTGCTGTTATAGTTATTGAGATAGTATCGATTAGCTGTCTGTAATAAGAGTTAGTCATTAGTCAGCATTACAGGACAGCTTTTTGCATTCAAAAGGGCAAGGGATTCTGGGTAGCAATAGAGTTTTTGGTGTTCTCCATGTGTGCCTGTTGTCTGTCTTGTCAATACACAAGCAAATAAACCATTATAATGTTAATGTGTGCAAATTGTACATTAACGTGAACTTAAATAATATGGTCAAGGCTAAAAATAATATTAAAGTCCAATGTAAGTTAATAAAGTCATTATTATATGATATTAAGACTAATATTAATGTTTAATGCAACTTAGTTCCGAACTACAGACATATCATGTTGTAGTCGTATTAAAATAATCAAAAGCTGCAGCTCTAGGCAACCTCTATTTCTACATTTTCATGATGTAGAAATAATGTTTTATTGTTTTTAGTTTTCTTTATTGTTTAAAAAGGTAGAAAAGCACCTGTTGTGTTGCATAGATTAGGGTTGTATTAGTTCACCATTTGACTAGAGTGTAGAGAGTTTGTTGTTAGGGGTGTGGCTAAGAAAAGAGTTCAGAAATTGGCTGAAGTCTGCCTTGTGTCTCTACGACACTCTCATCTAAAGATATCCACTTGAGGCGTTTATAATGGAAGTCCATGGGTTGCTAGGTTTCTACAAATGGTTTCTATGGTGGGGCTTAAAAGGTTGGCTCTTTTGTATATTGAAAATGCAATTCCTTTTTAGTTACATTCTTTTCAAATAAATAAATATCTTGTGAGTATTAATATTTTTGCACCTGGAGTAAAGTTAGGAAAAACTGTTTTATCTAAAGAGAAAATTTTGAGTGGTCAAAAGTAAATTAAGTTGATTTTGCTTTTAACAAAAAATTATCTACTTTAAATTTTAATAACTAAAAACATACAGTAGATATACACAAGATAGATGGTTTATTAAATGGTTTGTAAAATTAAAGATGAGTTGTATTTATTAGTGCATTTCTCAACAGAGGCGAGTAACAGCAGCCCAGAGTCTCGAGTCGGGATGGTTGGAGGAACAGAAAAAGAGAGAAGGACAGTTGTTCCACTCGTTGTGATTTCAACTCTCACTGTGGTGTGTTTGCTGTTGCTGGTGGGCATTCTCATCTACTGGAGGTACAATACAACCTTCTCCTGCTGGAAGTCAATGCATCACTTTAAAATGAAGACCGTTGTTGGTTATTTTTGGTTGTTATGCTCAAATAGCAGCATAATTTCAATCTCTGATAAAATCACCTGTATTTTCAGCTGCTATAACAATTTTACCCATACTATATCATGCAATGCTATGAATGTTTTTCACTATAATTTAGTTCTTCTTTTTTGGTATTTTTTTTTATTTATTTATTTATTTTTTTTGCAAAAATGACACGGACAGGATTTCTGTTGGGCCTTAATAATCTAAAAAGTAATAGTCCTATATATAGTATGAGTTGAGCACAGAGTCTTAACAAAAAAATAACACAAAGGACCAACATAACCTTGAGACTAGAGACTGAAAAGCATTTATAAGCATATCCATGAGTTCAAGTTACTCTTGTAAAGGTTTTGCTTATACAGGATCATCAAAAAAATTAGCATATTGTGATAAAGTTCATTATTTTCTGTAATGTACTGATAAACATTAGACTGTCATTAATGTCTCATTCATTTACACACAGTTGAAGTAGTTCAAGCCTTTTATTGTTGTAATATTGATGATTTCGGCATACAGCTCATGAAAACCCCAAAATTCCAAACTGAAAAAATTATCATGTTTCATATATGTAGATATTATCATATATGACCCTGCTCTTGATAAAACACAGTGGACCAACACCAGCAGCTGGCATGGCACCCCAGACCATCACTGACTGTGGTGCTTGACACTGGACTTCAGGCATTTTGGTATTTTCCTCTCTCCAGTCTTACTCCAGACTCTGGCACCTTGATTTCCGAATGACATGCAAAATTTGAGCAACAGTCCAGTGCTCCTTCTCTGTAGCCCAGGTCAGGTGCTACTGCTGCTATTTCTGGTTAAAAAGTGGCATGACTGGGTAATGCGGCACCTGTAGCCCATTTCCTGTACACGGTGGCTCTGGATATTTCTACTCCAGACTCAGTCCACTGCTTCCACAGGTCCCACAATGTCTGGAATCGGTCCTTCTCCACAATCTTCCTCAAGGTCCAGTCACCTCTTGTCGCTGTGAAGCATTTTCTGCAACACTTTTTCCTTCCCACAGACTTCCCACTGAGGTGCCTCGATACAGCACTCTGGGATCAGCTGATTCGCTCAGAAATTTCTTATTCCTCTCGCTTGAGGGTGTCAGTGATGGCAGTGCTACCCACTGCGCCAGCATGCCGCCCAAGTATATAAGCAATAGTTGATAAAAAATAGTGTTGTAAAATATTGTGATGTGTATCGTAGACATAATTTCGAGGTATGTATCGTATCGTGAGCAGAGGTTATTGTTACACCCCTATAAGAGTTTGTAAGAAACTTTGTGTAAAAGTGCTGTAATTGCTCTAGAAATGTCTATAAATATGTTGTGGAAATTTTTACTGTAAATATAATAACAGTTTACACTTTACACTTTAAAACTTAATGTACACTTTAAAACTTGCAGAAGGTGTTTTCAGACTGCACATTTTTATGTCGAGGAAAACAATTCAGTTCACGCCGTCTCAGGCCCATCAACCCCTCTTCTAGCACCAACAGGTGACAAAATACATGCATAATTATATTCCAATAAACATGCCTCTGTAAATGATGGCATTATTGATTCGTTCTTGTTCTTGATGGCAGAGGACAGTGAAGCTTTCTCTGTGAAGGACTTTGCTAAGCATGTTGCTGATCTTCATGCAAACCACTCATTTTCGAAGGAATTTGAGGTAATTTTGACATGTTTTTTCTACAACATGTGTAATCTTAAATATGGCATCTTGGTTAGTTTTTGCATATGAGGGGCAGCATGTACTGTACAACATTGCAAGGAAACACTGTTTACTGCATGGTCACAAACACTGTATAAAAGCCTGGATTAAACTTGCGTGCAGCATGAAGCCCCATGCAAACGTGCCTCATGTATGTGCACTGCACTCTCTGTTTGTCCTGGATGTTGATTGTGCTTTTCTGCATTCTCACCCCTACTTTATTAGATCTTGAAAGAGTCTTATGAGGTAAGACAGACCTCCCTACCTTTTACCCTTTGTGATTGTCATGACGTGTCAGAGCATGCCAGGTATGCATGATGAGTCGTTTGACTGGAGCTTTTTTCATGAACTCATCTGTTCTTGCAGGAGATTCAGGGCTGTACAGCGGATATCAACATCACTACAGATAGCTCCAACCATCCGGAGAATAAGAGCAAAAACAGATACATTAACATCCTTGCCTGTATGAGCCATGTTCAGAAGTCAGTGTTACCATTATTCGTATTATTTTGAGGCTTAAAATGCTTTTGATCTATTCTCAGATGATCACAGTCGAGTTAAACTCTCTCAGAATGCAGAGAAGGATGTAAAGGTTGGAGACTACATTAATGCCAACTATGTTGATGTAAGTTGGCATCAAATTTGGTGTGCAATATAAGGTACTACATGTGTGTGTAGTAAAAACTGCCAAGTTAAAAGGACCCAAACTGGGTTCTGTACAAGGCACGCATTGAGTAATAGTTTTTTTTAATAAGATTTAGAGTGTTTGCCTTTATTCGAACATGTAGGACAATAGGAATGACAGGAAGAGAAGCAGGTAGAGAGAGTGGGGAGGCTGGGAAATAATGACTGGTTCAGACCTGTGTCTGTGGCACTGTCCACTTCACCACAGAGCTGGAAACATTGAGTAATATTTGACCAAGCTAACTAGGTTTGATGCAGTAGCCATGCGCAATAGTATGAGTACCTTGAATGCTAGCTGTTTTATCTTCCAGTAATCTAAATTTTAAACTTTTAATTTATAATGTTGTATATTTCAAATGTATTTTTTCATATAAATGTACATATTTGTACATATTTCATTAGCCCTAACTTTATATAGAGTTATTATATATTTATTTCTTACATAAACTTCTAAAAAAAAGTGCAGTAAAGGACTTATAATAATATAACAATGTCTCATTATTAACAAAAATTATTGAATATATAATTATTGAAAATAATAATTCTTGGAAGGAGTTTGGCTTATGACCATAGAAATTCGGGACATATTTACCCAGCTTCTCTTTTTTTTTTTTTTTTTTTTAAGAGCTGCTCAATACATCTTATTAAAGGACCTTTTTGTATAATTTTAAGGAACAGTAATAATGCATCTGCAGGTTTTTGATTCAGCATTGTCGTTTATGTCATGTGATAATACAGAGCAAAGAACTGTACACAGTAAAATCACCAGTGTAAACAAAAGTGTTGGATTAACACTACACAGTGTGAAAAATTTGCCAGTGTAGACTATGGGTGTAAACTTTTATGGTTTTACATTTACTCCTAAAAGTGCTTAAAAGCAAAACCATGACTCCGCCCACAACAACTTCTGTATCACTTTGTCTGGAAGTGTAATACCATCTATGCCCTAAGTGTTATTTTTTAGCACCCGATAGATTGGGACCGTGTATGATCTGACTGGTGTTAAAATTAACACTTTAAGTGTTGGATTGACACTGTAAAATTTACTGTGAATGCCTGACTGACAACAAGATAAAGAGGCTCCACACTAAACACTAAGCTCAGACACATATTCTACTTCTAAAATCAAACCATTTCTCCTCGTTGCATTAGGATTAGTACATATTTTAGTCTAATTAGACAACGAATTAAGATGGGAGGAAAAGAGTGAGAAGGGTAGAGTGAAAGAATCACTTGTAAATCAGTCTTAGCATGTATTTACATTACCATTTGAGTGAATAAAACTTGTAAAAACTTCAAGGACTAGATCTAAAATGGCAGTTTTTAAGAAATCAGAGCTATAGCAGCAATACAGTAATATTTTCCCAGACGGCGATTTCATGATGCGTCTGTCACTTAAAAAAGTTGAATGTTTCATGTAATGCTCGAATGTGTGTTTGCTGATCTTACAGGGCTACAATCAGCCGCGAGCGTACATTGCTGCACAAGGACCACTGAAGAACAGTCTGCAGGATTTCTGGACAATGATTTGGGAGCAAAACGTCGGCGTGATCGTCATGATAACGAACCTGTTGGAGAAAGGACGGGTGAGGCTAACGGCACACTTTGAAGTGACTAGATTGCAATCATTAAAGTCACAAATTGATGTTTAATTAAGAAGATTCAGAAGCATTGCACATATTTAGCTTTAGGACCAGGTGGATCCCATTCACACACACATCAATGAAGTGTTAAAAAAGCTGCCTTTTGGTTTTAGCTTACAAACCAATTGTCCACCAACGTTTACAAAGCTTTTATAAAATGTCTTTGATCTCAGAGGGGTTATACTATTTAAGAAATATTTATATAGAAATTTTATGACAGTGTGTCATTGGGATGGGCAATTATTGATAGATCAACATTTATTTTAGCTTCTCGTTTTCAAGAAAATGTGTCAATAGTCTGCCATTTCCTTTTGTAGCAACAGATCTGACTATCAGGACTAGGTTGATTTATACATGTCAGTTTCAGATTTAAATATAAAAGCCAATCAAACGCAAAATCTGTGGGAACTTCCTACCCCTCTTTCTTTATTCAGCTGCTCATATGCATTTTGGCAATGTTTAAATATACCTACATGGGTCTATACCTATAAGATGTTTTATTATTATAATCATAATTATTATTATTATTAGTAGTAGTAGTAAACTTTATTTAATCAGGTAAAGAAAACCCCTTGAGATCAAGATTTCATTTAAAAGGGTGACCTGGCCAAGTGGTAAGCAGCACATGTCAATAACATTTGAATAACAATTAAACAAAACAATCAACATAAAAGTCATTTATGAAAATAAAGTGCAGTAGATAAAGATCATTTAGAAAGACACTGCTTAAGAATGAAAAGCTTTAAATGAGTTTATATAATAATAATAATACATTTTATTTACTGGCGCCTTTCAAGACACACATGGACACACCACACAGTAAAAATATAACAGAGCACACAAAGAACAATAAAAGCAGATAAGAGACCCACAAACAAGAAGATAATGTAAATCAATAAGATAATTAAAAGTGTGTTTTCATCCTGGATTTAAAATTTTGCAGATCTTGGCTACTGCTAGTGCTAGGCAAGTGGTTCCACAAGGGGGAGCAGCATGGTAGAATGATGTTCACCAATCGAGGATGTTGGTGGAGGGGGGAGAGCTAGAGACTGAGTAGTGCTAGATGCTAGGCAGTACCTTGTAAGTGAGGGGAAGGATTTTGAATTGAAATCGACATTTTAAAGGGAGCCAGTGGAGCTGCTGGAGGACTGGGGTCATGTGATCAGAGCGTGGTTTGCATGTTATCAGTCTAGCAGCTGCATTTTGGACTAGCTGTAACTTGTTTAGAATATTGGGTGGCAGGCCATGAAATAGGGAGTTACAGAAGTCCAGAAGTGCTGCTACGAAGGGATACACTAGTGTTGTTGTAGCATTCTGTGTGAGAAATTGACACCTGATGATTAATTTTCCTCAAATAAAAGTATTCAGTGTGTGTGGCAGAGTTATTGTGTGGTTCAAGTCAGAGACTACAGTAGGCTTTTTGGGCTAATGAAGGATGGGGATGGTTGTTATGCCATCCACTGAGAGTGAATATTTTGAACCGATTAAAACCAACTCAGTCTTAAGTTTAAGATACCACTGGATCGCAAGGCATAGTGGCTGATAGTTCTCTGAAGAAGAGAACACCGATAAGATGGAGCTAAACCAAGGAGGTTCTAATAGACCAATGCCATCCAAAGAGTATGCCTTCCTGTGCTCAGGGAAGGCCACTCAACTTTGGCATACAGTTCACAGAGATGGACGAGGCAGCTACAACCAGTCACAGGCTATTCATTTTAGCCCTTATCAGACATGAAGAGTAACCAAGAATCACGCAATATTTATACAGAAATAAAGGTGTGGGGCCCACAAAGTGTTAAAAACCATGCCCACCACTACTACTTCTCCACACATAATCCCGTTCAGGGGGTTCTCTTGGCTTATGTAATTTCCTGGAGCTCGACAAATCCTGGCCTAGTATGATTTCCATTCCAGCAAATTACACTCACATGAGTACATATTTGGACTGAAATCTGATAAAGTTTAACTGGAACATATTAATTCCCAAATAATGTGAAAAAAGCACCTTAATGGAGATTGCAGAGTATATTTACTGTACTTTCCCAAATAAATGTTGGTGGCTTTTGTGCAAATAGAGAAAATGTGACCAGTACTGGCCCCTGGAGAATCAAGAAGACTACGGATGTTTCCTAGTCACTCTGAAGAGCACTAAAACTCTGGCCTACTACACTCAGAGGACGTTCACACTGAGGAACACTGCAGTCAAGAAGGTCAGTGGCTAGATCAGTGGGGACTGAGAATCTTGAGACACTTTTTGACTCTTTTTCCCATTGGTCAGGGCTCACAGAAAGGTCGCAGTCCGGAGAGGACCGTCCTCCACTTTCATTACACTCAGTGGCCTGATATGGGGGTCCCAGAATACACGCTGCCCTTGCTGTCTTTTGTGCGGGCATCTTCTCAGGCCAGAACAGCAGAGATGGGGCCTGTGGTGGTTCATTGCAGGTACAACCACTTTTTTGTGGTTTTTGTGGTACAACTTCTTTTTTTTCCCTTCTGTTTTTAGCTTTGAGAAATCAGAATAGAAATCAGAAATGTTTTGATCGATTGATTCAGTCGTTCTCTAATCCCCTTAATAGTTTTTGTTTCGTTTTTTTTATGTTTAGAGATTTTGATGATAGACAAATAATTAGGTTTCTGAAATAATAGTAGGCTGCTACTACTATGATCACCATGATTTCTGAGCATTATTTATTATTATTATAATTATTATTATGATATTCAAAATAATGTGCGTGTGTGTGTGTGCACGTGTGCGTAGGTGTGTGTGCGTGTTTGTGTGTATGACTTCATTTCGACTGTTAAATAATTTTTTTTTTTTTTTTTAAAAATTGGTCCCATTTCTTCTGCTACTAAAAGAATGATGGATGGGCTGACAAATAAAGTAATAGCTTGATCAAAATAGTTTTATAATTGTATTACTCTTAACTTTTATAGTATTTATGTTCCCTAAATTAAAATATCATGCCAAATCAACTTTTTTGAGCTTTCTACCATATTTTGTTGTTATTCTCTCATCAGATCATAACATTTCTAAATCATTTGTTCCATTTGAGGGGCAGGTTGTCGGTTCGAGGCTCGCCGGTGACCTTCCAGGAAGGAGTTTGCATGTTCTCCCTGTGCTTGCGTGGGTTTCCTCCGGGTACTCCGGTTTCCCCCACAATCCCCAAAAACATGCGGATAGGTTTATTGAATAAGCTAAATTCCCCTTAGGTGTGCATGTGTGGGTGAATGTTGCCCTGTGATGGACTGGCGAAGTGTCCAGGGTGTACCCCCGCCTCTCGCCCAATGTGCACCGGCAGACCCCCGTGACCCCGAAAGGGAATACGCGGGAATGAATGAATTGTGAGACCCCCGTGACCCCGAAAGGGAATAAGCGGGAATGAATGAATGAATGTTCCATTTGAATTACTCATAGGAAACTGTGCTTCATAGACTGTCCTCTTGACGCTTATGTCAGTAGTGAGCAGATTGCGAGTATCAAGTTACACACCACAATTTATTCATTCATCTTCATTTCGCAATGGTTCCATTTTGGGATCAAGGAGACCTGCATGTGCCTATCTCAAAGATACTTTCAGGTGAGAGGCGGGGGGTACACCAAGGACAGGTCACCAGGGCAACACACACACACATGCTTTAATATTTTATTAACCTGACGCATGTTTTTGGAATCGTGGAGAAAACCTTGAAGCCTTGAACCGGCAACCTTCTCAATGAAAGGCCACACTAATGCTAACAATACCTACTACCCCGTCACACACCACAATAGCCTGAACAGATTTTTTAAGAATGCTTTTTTATGTAAAAATTGCAAAATCCATAAAACTGTAAGTTTTGTCCCTGTTCATGGCCCATTTAAGAAGTAAAAAAAATGATAATCCTAGCTCTGATGTCGAATTTATGCACTTGTCTGTTTGATTGTCAGTGCTGGTGTGGGACGCACAGGAACCTACATTGTGATCGACAGCATGCTGAAGCAGATAAAGGAGGAAGGAACTGTGAACATCATGGGTTTCCTCAAGCACATTCGCACCCAGAGAAACTACCTGGTGCAGACTGAGGTACAGTAACCATCATCTACATCTGTTTTATTATTCCGAGTGTTACGTTGACTTAAGGTCAAAGGTCATGAATGTTTATTCTCTTCAATTAGCCACAAATTAAGAAATGAATACAAAAATATACCTTTGAATAAATGCTACTGTTGTACCTTCATCACTCACATAGTTTCAGCATTGAAACTGTTCCAAACTGTTCTTTAAAGGAATGGAAGCAATTAGTAATCAAACAATAACGATCTTACCTGAAATAATTCTATTTTACTTTGATTGCTTCTGAAATCTTACAGCTTTTTTTTGTGGGTCACTAATCATTAACATTAAAAAGGCAAGGCAAGTGTGTTTGTCGTTTGTCTGATTTACATAATGTTATAAAAAAAAAAACTACTTAATTTTTGCAACCAAATATCGTTGTGATGCATTCATTCATTCATTTCCCAACCTGTTTGGGGTCACGGGGGTCTGCCGGCGCCTATCTCTTGCGCACATTGGGTGAGAGGTGGGGGTACACCCTGGACAGGTTGCCAGTCCATCGCAGGCGTTGTGATACAACTTTTCTTATACTCCACAAAATCCTGCATAAATTCCTTTATGATAAAATTACGAAAGCCTGGTAATCAAACCCTTATGATACTAAAATATTAATTTTAATGCAACCACTCTAAACAATTAATTAAGTAATTAAGATAATAAATACAGCAAAATTGTCAGCACTGCACATTGGTGAAATCGACTGACATATTTGCTCGGTTCAGTCAGTAATAGAACATTAACTTAGAGTGCTAAAGTTTGATGTTGGTTGTCAAGGTGGATTTTTTTTGTTGCTATGGAGGAGTCACTTCATATACATATAGTTTCTAATGACAGTAATACAAACCACCCCCATTTGCCTATGATTTTCCTTAGCTGAAATTCTTATAATTATCATTTTCCAAAGCTGAGATGGAAAATTTGGTTTCTAGGGTACACAGTTTACAATTTTTTATTTGTTACTATGATTAGCATAAACAAACCCTCATTTCTAAAGATGTTTCATCTTGAGCATATTTTTCTTATTAATTTCAATGCTTATTATAAGGTACATTTTTTTAACCCCTATAAGAGACTGATAACCTCCACAAGTGTGGTCAGTTTGAGGTTTCTATGAGGTTCTCTGTTTGAGTTTTACATTATTGACCCCATATCAATGGAAAATTAATTTGGTGGTACCTGCTTTTAAAAAAGATATAGCTGCAGTCAGACCAGTATGGATATCCTGGCAAAGTTTCTTGGAGGAGTTTCATTTCCAATTTGTATGCATCGAAAGATGAGCCAACATAAATATACATATATGTTCATATAAAATATTTCAGAGCTATAAACTCACATGACTGCACGACATCATTACATTATTTGATACACCCTCAAATATTCATCATTAATATCTAACATCGATGTGTTTATAAACTGTAGAGTCAGCAGTCTCACTCTGTTAGCAAAGAGCTAGTAGCAAAAACTTCTCACAGATTATCTAAAACAGTTAAAAACATCACTACGTCTTTCACCTTTAAAACAGGAGTCTTCCAAAAGAGGTAATTTAACTAGCCTTTGACCGTGACCACAAAAATGTGGCCAGGTGCAGATGAAGCGTCACGTCTGATGATCACGTCTGTGGATCCAATAATAATCACTTATTTTGTTTGGGGAAAAAAATCCAGCCTGTTTATTATGAGTTTTAAGATTCTACTGGAGGATTGTAGATGTTCTCTGGTGCATGTGCTGCATTTGGAGTTCCCAGACTCCTGAGTAAATCTGGACTGACCTGTCTCTGGGTCTGGACTTTGGTAAACCCTGCTCCAAACCTTTTTCCCGTGAAAAACACAACCCATCTGTGCTGCCTGTGTGAGCAGGAGCAGTACGTTTTCATCCACGACGCTCTGGTGGAGGCCATCGTGAGTAAAGAGACCCTGGTTTCCTCCACTCACATCCACTCGTATGTCTCAGAGCTGCTCACACCGGGATACAGCGGGCAAACTCCACTGGAGGAGCAGTTCAAGGTACGTATCTTAGTCTGTCCTGTCTTTGTTAGATTGATTTCTTACACAAGTATGGTCTTTCGTTCTTGTAGCTGGTCAGCAGAAGCTGTGCCAAACAGAGCGACTACACGGTGGCAGTGAAGGAGTGTAACGCAGCTAAAAACAGGGAGTCTTGTCTGTTGCCTGGTGAGTGCCTGGATTTATGTCCAAATATCTGTCTGTTAGTCCTTAAAGGTACAATTACACAACTCACGTCTTTTCTGTTTGTGAATATACCCTGTGTTGTGGGGCTTTTGTGTGTTTCAGTGGAGAGCTCGAGGGTCCCTCTATGTGCAGGTCCCGGGGAATCCTCCGACTACATCAATGCCTCGTATTTAACGGTGAGAATCTTCCTCTGGATGACTGCAAGATATGAGGACTGTGTGTAAAGAGATGAGTGTCCTGTTTTACAGGGCTTCCACCAGAGTCACGAGTTCATCGTTACCCAGAATCCTTTGCCAGGCACTGTTCAGGACTTCTGGAAGATGATCTGGGATCACAGCACTCAGATCATTGTTTCTCTGCCGGATATACAGAACACGGCGAGTCCCTCACATGCACAGATTTTGTTTCAATATCACAGTTCTGAATAAATTATGAAGCTGTTTATCTTTAGAGCTTCTCTACATTTTATGATCACTATGCAAGTCTGGATATTTGTTAACAAACTGGTGAAAGCAACAAACGCCTTTTCTATCCCAGAGTGGAGAGGCAGACTGTGTTTGTTGGCCAACTCAAGATCAGCCAATCAACTGTGAGACATTCACTCTGAGCTTCAGAGGAGAAGACGCACTGTGTTTGAATAATGAGGAGACGCTAAAGGTGCAAGACTTCATTCTGGAGGCCCTCAAGGTGAACAAGTTGTCTCAAATGAACTAGATTTCATCGGTATGCTTTGTTTGAAAGGTGAACTTTTAAACTAGTTGGAAAAGAACAGTCTTTTCTGTGAATCTCAATTAAACTCATTGTTAGGGATCGAGCACTGAAGGTGCGTAGAACTCTATTGTAATGCTCAAAGTTTTATTGTTTCGTTGCTTTCTGTGCATTTTTGAGGAGCTGAACGAGCTTGAAAGTCACCTAATCACTCACACACGCCAGAGCGAGTAAAATGTACATCTGATTGGGGTTTGAAAAGTGGCTCTATAGCACCATGCGTTTTCACGTGTAGTTCGTCAACAGTTTTTCATAGGCAAATGTGAAGGGTACCAAGACTTAAATATAAGTAATATAGATCAAGTTTCTAGAATGAACAGGAAGTCGGCTATTTCGCAAAAACCTCTAGAAATGACCACTTTTGCTAGTGTCGTACTTAAACAAGCTCCTCCAAGAAAGGCCTCTTAGAGAACTCCATCATTCTTAACTTAAGGTATATAGGATGTTACATTGGGAAGCTTTTTTGACCTTTTTTGATGTGCACGTGGTAGCTGTCGAAAGTTGTATCTTAGTCATGCAAATTTGTTTTGAGATGTCTGAACAAATCTATATAACAACCTACAGTGTCAGTTATAGCACCTGGTGGCAACATGGAATATCCCTTTTTCTGCTGTTTTGTACCACTATTTCATGCTGTGTTTGAAGTACAAGTTTGAAAATTGGAAGGGACCAAGATCTACAAAAAAAAGTCTATTGGAGTGAGTTTCCCAAGTGGCAATTATTTAGCAAAAAAAAACTTCTAAAAATGGTACTTTTGCAACGCTCATACTTAAACAAACTCATAGAGCAGGATGTACTGACCCCATCCATTTTCTCATGCCCGTTCACCGAACCCTTCTTAATTAGAAAAATAAAATCTGATTTTTTTTTTCAAATTCAAAACATTGGTACTGAATATATTTATACATCATGACAATTACAATCTGACTACTGGGCACACAAAATTCCCTGCAGCACCTTCTATAAGCCAAGGGATGTTGCGTGATCACCTGCAGCCAATGATGGACAACTGGGGCCAGTCATTATGAATCATATGTGTCGGGTGTGTGTTTTGACCTCCGCCAGACCCGCAAGACTGACTCAAGAACCACAGTTCTAGAGATTATGTCTGTTCATCTCCAAACTTATGATAAACTTACCAGTCTTATCAAAAGGCATATGCGACGTTAAATTGCCAAGAAAAGTTTTGTGCAAAGTTGTTATAAGTTATAAATACAATGTCAGATCAGTCCCAACTTTACCAACTATGTTAAGAGTTTATGTCTGAGCACATTGACAGTAGGGCTGGGCGATATGAAGCAAAAAATATATCTCGATATATTTTGCTATATCTCGATATACGATATATATCTCGATATCTTTACAGGATTTATAACCACCCAAAAAAACCTACTACAAAAACAAATATTACAAATTTCAAAGTTGTTTTTTATTGAAGCTCAGAGGTAGGTGGTTCCAAAAAAAGTGCTTCTGCGAATTTTCATTCAGGAATCCTTGCATAAATATTATTAAACAATAAAGAAATACATATTGCCTTTTCATTCAAAAATAAAACTACAAAAAAAACAGACATGTTATTTAACAGTGCATAGGAACAAAGTGCTCCTGTAACATTTAGGATATAAAAAAATCCCTGATAACATAAATAATAATTTAACTGTAAAATAATACACATTGCCTTCTTTTTATTCAAAAATAAAACAACTCAACTCAAGCTCATCTTTGCAGAACCTCTGTTGTAAGTAACCTTTTCCAATTCAGCAGCAAGCCGCGCTCTCTCTGTAGTGTACAGTCGCGGGAGTTCCTGTCTCGAAAAGTAATGACGACTGGGTAAACTGTATCTGACTGGGATCAAGTGTTTTTAGCATACGTTTAAAGCCACGTTGTTCAACGACGGATATGGGTGCCATGTCCACCGCTTTGCGAAATGCCATGAACTCTGTGATGCTACAAAACCTTGCGCTCTGTCTTTCATATTCTACACTCCGCGTTATAGAATTGTGGAGATTAGTTGAGCTTTGGTTGGCAGCAACTTTCACGGCAGTAGACATCTGTCTGTTGTTCGTCTGACGACTTAAAACCAAAGTATTTCCATATAATGGAGCCAGCTGTTCTTTTTTTGCAACAAGTTCTGTAACCTCCGGGCTGGTTGCGGGCGCCGCCATGTTGAATGAGACGACAGGCAAGGGGAGGGGGAACAAAAGCAAGGAGGCGGGGACGAGCACAGCACAGAGAAGGCAAACAAGCAAAGTGGCGAAAATTAAATATAGACATTATATCAATATATATGATATGCCAGAATTCATAGCGAGTATAAAAAATATCTCAATATTTTAAATATCGAGATATCGCCCACCCCTAATTGACAGCATACTTTCTTGGTAGTAGCACCACCAGGTGGCCATAGAAAATACATGAGAGCCCTTTGATTGCTGCTTGCAGCTTTAATCGTCCTTGTATCTCCTTTTATATAGCCTCTGCTGTTCTTGTATCTAATTGTACAGACACAGTGTGGCATCTGAAATATAATGTATTATTCTTTTCTGTTGGGGGTTTATTGGACAGGATGATTTTGTGCTGGAGGTGCGTCGGTTCCTTTCACCCCGATGGCCAAACCCAGATGCCCCCATCAGAAACTGCTTCCAGCTGCTGGAGCTCATCCGAGATGAGCGCTCACACAGAGACGGGCCCGTTGTTATTCATGATGGGTACATACTTTATAAGTTACATAAATATAAGTTCAATTTTACACTTAACGTATTTAACTGTAATTTCTCATCATGTAGGGCACACTTATACTAAACAGATGATTAAATGGTATCTGCGGGTTTCACATACTTACAATGTAATACTTTTAAAAACCTTTTCAATACCATATGACCTTAAGTCCTTTAAGACCTTTTAATAGCATTATTAGTTATTATTTAGGTGGCATGGTGGCACAGTGGGTTTATATATATAAAAAAACAATCTGTGTATCGTCAGAGAACAGAGAAAGGTCTATATTATTCAAATAAATATTTCTTTTATTTTCTTGTACTGTTCAATTAAATATCTTTTGCATTTGTACACACATATGATGCATCTATTGGTGTTTATGTAAATCACCATCTCTTACAAATAAATTTTAATGAATGTTCATGTTGGCAAACAATTCGCCCTCTACAGAGGGCCCCCTGCGTGTGCTTTTCTATTATCCACAACACTGATATGCAGATTTAAAGGAATTCTCCACATTCTTCATGCCGACCCCATTGTTCAATTCTGTTTTTAGGAACTTTACTCCATCTCTGTGTAATGATCCAGAAGTTCATTCTACAGCGCATCAGTTTTTGCTGCATAGCTGCGGGCTTGAGGGTTGTTATTTGCTCTAAGTTGAAAAAGAACTCTCGTGTAAAACAGTATTTGCTTAGTATTGTGTTTTCTGAAGGAATGTAAACCGGATTGTGAACTGTTTGTTTGCAGGCCAGGAGGGACGAGTGCCGGTTTATTTTGTGCCCTGAGCAGCCTGGTGAAGCAGCTGGATGAGGAGAACTGTGTGGATGTCTATCAGACTGCCAAGATGATCAACCTCATGAGGCCAGGGCTCTTCTGTGATATTGTAAGAGAAGCAAACATTTCATATTTACTGGGGTTTCACAGGTCAGCTGATTCAGCCATATCCTGGACAACTTTTAATTCTCAGCAAACACACTGCATGCCTAATTTTTTTAAGATGAACTCCTGAAACACAAAATATCCATAGTGCCATTAAGGTTCAGGTTTCACCGTTCTCCTTGTATCGTCGTTGCAATGCAAAGGTAACAGGCTGTGGTGACAAAAGATGTTATGCCTAAGAAGTCTGGGGCCTTTGTGTGGCAAAATGCTTGGTTTCATTTGTTTATATATCCCCAGGTTTGTTTTTTTACAATTATTGTTTCATTATATTACACAATGCGTCAAAACAAACCTGAAATTATACAAAGAAAAATGTCAAAGGTTTTTGTGTTTTAGAACAATGATCAAAAGTGTTGAGACAAAATAAAAATTAATTCCCCAAAAAGCAAAGACAAAGTGAAAACAATGTGAAAATTGTATCAAAAACAGGCAAACATCTCCTAAACCTTGTAGACTGTGGAGCCGTTTATGGTAATTAAATACCTTCTCTATTGATAATAAACACTGGAGACAGTTTGAGAGGAACACAGCAACGACGGCTATTTATTGTAAAGATATTTAAACAGAATCAATGCATCTTACGCACGTGCTATTATGAGATCGTGGAAGAAGAAGCGTGGCGAGCCGAGAGTCGAGTCCAGAGTGAGTCGAGTGTGGAGAGCAGAGGGAGAGAGAGAAAGAGAGAGAGAGAGAGCGAGATTCGCTCCCACCTAAGCCTATATCCTCCTCCATGGGTGGTACTAAAGCATGATGTGTGCTCTAAGGTTTTCTCCTCCCTCTCAACAATAAACACATTTAACATTACCTTAAACTAATAAAACACTAAAATGTTATAAGTCTAAATATAATGATAATAAAAAGAAGAATAAGTAGATTTGAGAACTACAGAATAATAAGTAGATTTAAGAACTAAAGATCTAAAGTTAAAGAAATTCTATGTCTTTAAATGACCACTAGATGGTAGTATAACACAACTAATGAGACGCTATTGTTTAACATTTAAAAACTTAATTACAAGCCATTGTGGTTTTTTGTGCCAGAGCTTTGAAAAACACAAACCATATCACAGGTCTTGTACTTCCAAGGGTCATCCCTTCTTTTTACCACTAGATGGCACTGATGAAAGATTTGGAGTCTGTAAAATGAACCTAAAAGACAATCTTGCAATTTCTCAAAGTTTAATGAGAATTATTTGTAATCATAAATTATTTGTACTCAGTATCAAACATTACTCTTGCCATGTTTGTTTAAACCCCAAAAATATCAAAACTAATAACCTTTTTGAAAGCTACACAATATATTTAAAATGAAAATTACAAGGGATAGTCTGAAAAGATCTAAAAACTACCCCCATAAATGAAATACATCTGCTCAAAGTAACCAAACGCTAAAGCTGGTTAATGACAAGATTATGATAGTATTATGACAATCTGACATACAGTATGTTTATCATTTTACAGAACGTGAAAGCTCTGAATTCGTAGAAATTCGTGTTTTTTTGGATTCGAAGTAACTAGTAACGGATTCATTTAACATCTACGTTTTTTTTTTTTTTTCAAAAGTTCATCATTAAACCAAATTAATGATGTTTTGGGATATTATTCTGCAATTCAGTTTATCAGGAGAAATATTTACCATTAATCTCTCGCCGTCCATGTCACGCGCAGGATCAGTATCAGTTCCTGTACAAAGCGATCCTGAGCCTGGTGAGCAGCAAGGAGGATGAGAGCGCTCTTCATCAGGCTCAAAGCAATGGGACGGTCCTGGCTAACCCCTCCGAAAGCTTGGAGGCCCTCATGTAAATACACCCAGCACTGCGGAGATTCTCCCATGGAAATGTACATTACTGGAATGAGGACTGTGTTGGTACTGGATTTACAGTCATTTGCTCTTTACTTGTGCCTTTTGTTACCTTTGTACTTTTAAATGCTTTGATAAAATAATTTTATTGTAACTAATGCCAAAATTTCTACTCTTTGGGAAACTGCTGTCCTGCCATGTTGTAGGCTTAGTCTGATATAGTGCTGAAGGAATATTTATAAGTAGCTGCGCAAAAGATTTCAGCTGGGGTGGAACAGTGTAGATATAAAAGCATCTTTGAATGTAGCCTCGTAGTTCTTAAGAGAACGGTGTGATTTCTAATATATGAAGAAAAAAATCAATCGCACCGACAGACCAAAATTTCTATGACTAGATTTTTTTTTATTAAGGTTTATTAGAAAACTGAATGTAGGAATTCATTTTTTTGATTAACTCATGTGATCTCTCAAACTGCATCGTCCTTTCATATAACCTTCCTTCAGGTACTGATGACCATATTCATCAATTTTAATCATCATCAAATATTAACACAGCTGGAGACAGGAAAGAGAGCACAAGAAAATAAAATTGATTTCTGATTTGATCTGAAACCATTGAAGTTTTTGTCTTGTTTCTTATTTACAAACTATTAAACATTCAGGAATAACCCTGTCAGAACGCAATGGGAAACCCTTACTTTGTTGAGAATGACACGATTAGACTTACCACCTCCATCTACATCTTTTGGGGTCAAGTAACACAGGATGTAAACAATAAACAGGTCCTTCTCCAAAAAATCTTCATATTGTGATAAAGTTCATTATTTTCTGTAATGTACTGATAAACATTAGACTGTCATTAATGTCTCATTCATTTACACACAGTTGAAGTAGTTCAAGCCTTTTATTGTTGTAATATTGATGATTTCGGCATACAGCTCATGAAAACACAAAATCTAAAAACATTTGCATATTTCATCCAACCAATAAACGAAAAAAATTTTAATGCAAAAAAAAAAAAAGTCAACCTTCAAATAATTCTGTTCAGTTATGCACTCAACGCTTGGTCGAGAATCCTCTTGCAGAAATGACTGCTTCAATGCGGCGTGGCATCGAGGCAATGAGCCTGTGGCACTGCTGAGGTGTTATGGAGGCCCAGGATGCTTCGATAGCGGCCTTAAGCTCCTCCAGAGTGTTGGGTCTTGCATCTCTCAACTTTTTCTTCACAATATCCCACAGATTCTCTAGGGGGTTCAGGTCAGGAGAGTTGGCAGATCCAATTGAGCACCAGTAATACTGTGGTCAGTAAACCATTTACCAGTGGTTTTGGCACTGTGAGCAGGTGCTAGGACCCTGCTCTTCATAAAACACAGTGGACCAACACCAACAGCTGACATGGCACCCCAGACCTTCACTGACTTTGGTGCTTGAACTGGACTTCAGGCATTTTGGCATTTCCCTCTCTCCAGTCTTACTCCAGACTCTGGCACCTTGATTTCTGAATGATATGCAAAATTTGAGCAACAGTCCAGTGCTGCTTCTCTGTAGCCCAGGTCAGGTGCTACTGCCACTGTTTTTGGTTCAAAAGTGGCTTGACGTGGGGAATGCGGCACCTGTAGCCCATTTCCTGTACACGGTGGCTCTGGATATTTCTACTCCAGACTCAGTCCACTGCTTCCACAGGTCCCACACTGTCTGGAGTCAGTCCTTCTCCAGAATCTTCCTCAGGGTCCGGTCACCTCTTGTCGTTCTGCAGTGTTTTCTGCCACACTTTTTCCTTCCCACAGACTTCCCACTGAGGTGCCTCGATACAGCACTCTGGAATCAGCTGATTCACTCAGAAATTTCTTTCTGTGTCTTATTCCTCTCGCTTGAGGGTGTCAGTGATGGCCTTCTGACCGGCAGTTTTACCCATGATTGCAGTTTTGAGTAATGAACCAGGCTGATATTTTTTAAAAGCCTCAGAATCTTTTGCAGGTGTTTAGAGTTATTATTTAGTTGATTCAGATGATTAAGTTAAAAGCTTGTTTAGAGACGGATATGGTAATACTTTTTAGATTTGGGATTTTCATAAGCTGTATGCCAGAATCTTTGATATTAAAACAATAAAAGGCCTGAACTACTTCAATTGTGTGTAAATTTATCTAAAAATATATGAAAGTTGAATGTTCATCAGTACATTACATAAAAAAATGAACTTTGATCCTAATATGCAAATTCTTTGAGATGGATCTTTATTTACAGATTTACATGCTTGAATATTATTTAGGACAAATGTATTGTCTGTGGGTAAAACTGTTCATTCATTTTACAACCCACTTATTCCCTTTTTGGGATCATGGGGTCTGCCGGGGATGTGCTCTCCAGGCGGGGGTACACCCTGGACAGGCACCATTCACTCTCACATTCACACCTAAGGGGAATTTATATTATTCAATTAACCAAACAGCATGTTTTTAGGATTGTGGGGAAAATCTGTTTAATCCAAAATAAATAAATAAAAAAACATCTTTGTCCTTGTACGACGTCTATTACTCATTGGTATTTTAATCAGTCATGAGCCTGACCTCTATTATACTATGATTAATTTAAAATGACACCCAACATGTCTGGTACATTTGCAAGACGGCGCCCATGTTGATCTTGGGCAGATGAGACCTGAAACAGCTCTTTAAAAACATCTGTTTGTCGTAATGTGGGATATCAAGGGTCAAGGAACTGGATTGGGGTTGTTACCGAATTTATACATTATCGCGTTAATATTTGAGACTCAAGAGACGGGATTGCATGAACAGAAAGGAAACAGGTTTATTAATGCATTAGGATAATCAGAAAAGCATTTCAGTCACCTCGGGAGGCTCTTTCAGTCCTGTCCATTACAATGTTGCAGATACCCAAAAAGAGACGGGAGACGGTCTATATGGGGTCCCCACACGGGAAACACGTCATTTCACGAGTTCAGCGGAACTGAATAACATTATTATCAGTTATATGCAATGTTTACAATTTTCTATCGAAGGGGCGAGGCAAGGAGGAATTTCAGTCAAGGTGTTTTATTCTGCCACCAGTGGAAAGGGTAAACTCAAACAAACCAAAAACATATATATTTACAAAATAAAACACTGTTGCTAAACAAGAAAAAATAAATTTTGCTCAGCAGCAAAACCTCATTTCTAAACTGAGCTAAGACTTTCTACAGGGTTTAGAGCGGTGGATCCAGCAAACAAACGGAGGTCCAAAAGCTCTAAGCAGAGCTTAATGCCCCAATTTTCAGCCACGCACTGGGTGAACTCACGTTTTTGTGGGGGGACTCAAAACCAGTCTGTTCACTCCAACTTCATTCAGATGTTCAGAAAAATGGCCAGGAAATAATAATAAAAAATAGCCAAGAACTGTATGTAACGAAATTTGTGATCCCAAGAAAAGTACGTTGAGAAAAGCAATCCCTTGCCTACAAAGGCTTTAGCATCTGCATGTATAACTTTCTGAATAAAAACCAGGCGACGTTCACATATTAAGTGTTTATTTATTGTAATAACCATATGTACAGTAGTCTTGAGGACTTTAGATGGGCCATTTCCATTGTTTAGCTGGTGCTTCTTCAATGAGTGGCTCCCAAGGTTTCCACATGACCATCTTCCTGGAGAGAGAGAGTTCGGCAACGGCCTGAGGAGACACCAAAATGAGACACAGGTACAGCTTGCCACACACAAGATTACAGTACCCCTCTAAAAACAAAATACTACTTTTCAAATTAGTGACCACTCACCTAATTAATATCTGATCATGGGATGACATCCGGTTCCAGTCAAACTATATATTGCCCATAGGCTTGTTGTCAATATAACGACTTCGATATCAATATATAAAAATGGACAGTAATTTTTGGTGCCCCAAACATTGACTAGTATTTGCCACCAACAATCATGCTGGCTCTGTCATCTCTGTCACTTCATCTCCTTTCTGTGGCAGAGGCGGGGTTTGGGTAGTGTTTCCAGGAGCAGTCAGTACGGAACATCAAGTTCCAATCGACTTCGTCTCAATGGGTGCTTTCACACCTGAATTGTTTACTTAAATTAATTCAATCTAGAGTTTGTTCTCTTTTTAGGTTTGGTTACTTTGGGCAGATGAGAAAGCATCAACCGAGCTCGAAACCGAACCAAAATCATCCCGAGACCTGCTCCAGGAGGTGGTCTTGGAACGAATCTAAACAAACTCTGCCAAGAGTCAAAAATCAAGCAGTGAAGTCAGTCTATTTTGATCACGTTGTCCCAGTTTTCAGGCATTGTTTACTTACATGTGTGCATTCGTTATAACTAATCTCGTTTTCTGCTGCCACTACAGATATGTGGTCATGCTCAAAAATGCCCCCCCCCCCCAAAAAAAAAGAAAAAAAAAGAAAACTTACTTTTTTTTCCTTGGAAAGAGTTCCTTGCATTACTATACTATTATATTGGCATACTGCCATTATACAATTAGTGGAATAAATGACAATACTATCGCAATTAAATTTGCTATCGTGACAGCCCTAATTGCCCATTGCAACTTCAATTTTAATTTCAAACTGATACTTGGTTTACTTTAAGCGCTTGTACTTAAGAGGATTTACGGTTTTGCTAATAAGCAAGAGTTAAAATGTCACAGGCAATTAATTGCTAAACTGCAACCAAATCAAGTGTTTCTGTTACATGGAACAGATACGAGAAGGTTGCAGCTGATATGAAAAATTCATATTAAATATAACAGCCATTAGTTAATTTAGATAAATCTATGTGCAAAGAGAGAACAGTCTGCTTTTGATACACACATAGTAAATGTCTAAAACAGTAGTTTATTTTATAGTTAATCATTGTTGCCCTTTGCCAAAATACAATATGATTCCTCATCTTCAGTGTGATCTCATTTACAGGCCACAAAACCTGGGAGATCTCTTCTCACCTGTTCAATAACTTCCTCGATCTGTCCACAATTGATCTTCTGCTCAAGTTTATCAATTCTTGGCTCCTTCAAGGAATAATTGTGACATGGCTTTAAAGATCTCTGTTATATAATAATTAAAAAAGATGGAAGATATAGAAAGCGTCTTACAGTTTTGACAAAGTTCAACCTCTCATTGATCAGCTGCTCTGTGTATTTCCTGTAGGCTGCTTCTTGTGGTATTTTCTGTAAGCATCTCAAGATCTTCGAGTACACTAGATCCAGACGCTATATGAAAAAAGAAAACATGCATATGTGTAACCTAAAAAAAACTTTTTTTTATTTCAAGTCACGATCCTAACCACCAATTAATCCAATCAAATAACCTGAACCTTATCAAACTTATCAAAAGAATTAACGAAAAAGATAGTAAATATCTAAAAACTCTTGAGCTTACAAAATGGTGGTTAAATTAAAGTATTGTTAAAAAAACATCTTACCTCATGAGGTGTAGCGCATACTGCAAGGCCAGTCAAGCCGGTTGTCTAAAAAAACAATTTAAAAAATAATTTAAACAACAGATGACCCCAAACCTACTTTCAACATTATAGTTGGCTTGGTTTTATTATACACACATATAGAATGAAAGAATTCTTTATAAAGTATTAACGAAAGACAACCTTAAAACCTGAATCACACGAAGCGTGACTGCACTAGAAATATAACTTACAGGGAATAAAATAAACCGCAAGCTAACATCTAACGTTAAACCGCAAATACCTCGATGTTTACTGTTGTGAGCAGCAGTATTAACGAACACTACGGACAATCGGTAGAAAAACACGTATTGAAAGCATTTGACTGAAAAGGTTGCTTTCGTTGATTACTATCAATATTTGTTATTTATATAAATAATTATTGTTTATTACATATATATATATATATATTCATGACCTCCACACGTACCCTTTTTAACACACCAGCCATTTCTGCATCCAATTGACGCAAGTTCCGTCGCCTGAAAATGACGTCATCACAAACTGGTTGGTTATTATTATTGTAGTGACAAGTATAAAAATACGGTATTTATAACAAGATAATTCACATTAACATTAATTCACATTTGGGCTTAATAATGAAGTGCAAAACAAACTAGTTAAAAGAATTCTGTTGTTGTTTTCATTTTAATGATATAATATGTCCTCTATTTTAAAAATCATAATTAGAATATGTGTGTGTGTGTGTGTGTGTGTGTGTGCATGCGTGTGCGCGTGAGTGTGTGTGTGTGTGTGTGGGCGCGCGCGCGCGCGCGTGCGTGCGTACACTACACAACAATTTTATAATGAATTTCATTGGCGGTAATGCAGATTGCACAATTCGCCACAGGATGACGCTCACTGTGATTTAATTCGTTTTCAATTGACGGTTCGGTGCAGTTCACGTCATTAACCACAAGAGGAAACTAACCTAAGATACTAATTTCCTCGGTTTGTTATTTAACAGACTAAGTATTTTACAACATTTAGGGCATTAAACATATTTGTTTCGAATATGCCCTAGTGATTTTAAATCAAAGGTTCATCTCATTTATCCAGTGGTTTAGACGAGGCTTCTGTTTCAGGTATAGCGGCATTAATCACTTTGTAACTGCAACGAATGATCTTTAGCGCTCTCTTGTGGCCAGCAAGTGACTAGCAGCATCCTATTCCTGATGCGAATAAATTGTGTTCCTGCCTGGCATATTTCTAAACCAGTACCCCAACGTCCAGACACGCTTACTGTTAAATTCTTTGCATTCTGCTTCCTTTCAAACGGGACAAAAATCTCATGAGAACTTGAGGTCGAGTGTCATATTTAATGAACGCCACCAGGGAGAAGCACTTCAAAGACCTTAAACAGCATAGAAAAGATAATGTTTTTTTAATGTTGATTTTTAACGTTTCTTTAATAACGAGAACATCACAAAAGAGGTAGATTTCGTTAAATGAATTGTTAACTAATTAAGATAAAACTACTATGTTGAGCAAACATACAATTTTGTTTTATTAAGAATTAATGAATATGCAACAAATGTAAATTTTGCTCCCATTTCAAAATTGATTAAAGATGGATTTGCGAAACAAATGCACAATGAATTCATTTGCAAAACTGGCCAAAATAGGTTCAATTGTATCATATTAGTTATATCAAATCTAATCAGAAGATTTCAAAAGACATTTTCTTGGTGTAAATCTACTCGTGAGCTATTTTATTTTATTACAAATATTTCGGCAGTGTATCAGGTGCATGTCATTGCAATGTTCCTTTTCTTGGAGACCTCCCGGAAGACTTTGCCACCTTCCTGACTTTTCCAGGTTAGACTGAATGGTTGGATTAACTGAAGCCTCTCTGCAACCTATGAAATAGAAAACAAAGGAATTAAAGGAACAGATGCTGGTGGCAAGCAATAGCAAAAGCGCCATGACTCTTACCTTCATCGAGAGTTTCCTCAAAGTTCTCTGATCATTCAGTTGGAAGTCAGAGCCAGTTTTTACCTCAATCCTCAGGAACGTAGCACTGGAATCTAAGCCCTCAAAAGTGCCACTGTTGAATGTGCTGAAATCTAGGGAAATATTGAAGACGTTTTAAACCAAAACAGTGGTGGCTAGTGTGTTTTGTGCTAGGGGGGTTACACTAATCTAGAAAAAATGCCAAAAGGGACAATAAATATTTCTCATTTAGTGTTTTACTTTTTATACATAAATGTTGCTTTCTGTTCTTGAAAGCACAACACTTTTTTGCATTACTAAGATATCCATTATACAAGTGTGAGTCCATCCGGGGTCTGATCCTGCAGTTTTACAAATGAGGCAGAAGGCAGAATAAAGCATAGCATTCACTTTAGTCAATTATAATTTTCATTTGAAGAGCTGGAAAATTAGAATATTTTCTACCTGTCTTTTGAATGATAATTATAAGTATCTTAGTATGATCCGGACCAAGCTCCTTTACATCAAGTTTCTCCGATATGTTCTTTTCATGAAAATGGTGCTATTTAAGATATTTAATCGAATTGTTTAGATCCCTGTTTTCCATTTCTGCTGGTTCTGTCTGTGAGAGACTCATGCTGCCCTGCTCCAAATAAAAGGAACTATGGATCTGATCAACTGGTCTCTGAATGCAATTGATACCATTTTCTCGACAAGGAGCCCGGGTTCGGAGGAGCCCTCTTGTCCTGCAGGAACTTTTGCTACTGACTACACAATGGACGACTGGGTGAAGTGGTGAAACATGTGCCTGGCTGCTCTGTCCCTGAAGGATGTCGAAGACATTTATCAATTGGAGCTGTGATAACTGGGATTCTACTGATCGGAATATATGGAACTCTTGGCTATCGGTGATTATCAACAGCGGTTATCAACCCCACTAAGCTGATCGGCTGAAATGAAATGTTGTCTGGACTTACGTCTGTCGGGACTCACACTGTGATATCCACAAACTGGATGTCATCGAGGAAAGACTGACAGATAACGAATATTGGACAAAACAGAGGCTGGTTGATTGAATTCACAGTTTTTGACCCGAATCTACTTTCTCCCATTCTCTTTCCCTCACCTCCTACAGTACGTAGTCAAAACAGTCCCAAGGAGCGTAAGATAACGAGGACTATGCCTCCCTATTTTTCGACCAACGGCTGTGATCTTAGCAGGACATGAGTACAGGTGCCTATTATGGCAACGGGAAAATGCCATCTGCAGCGGTCCCACACCCACCGCTTCGCCCTATCCCCCTCCTCCTGCAATGTTTTTCCTGCATATTTGCTTAGATGCAATGTGCTTTGCGAACGGACAGGGTGGCGAGGGTCCTTTTTTGAGCTGCCTTTCCCAATGTTTGCCAATTTCTCTGTTCATCCTAAATGGCACAGAGAATGGCAAGATTCTCTCCAGCGTCTTGTCTATTGTCTGTATTTAATGTACCTAAACTGTAGTGTGTGTGTGTGTGTGTGTGTGTGCGTGTGTGTGCGTGTGTGTGCGTGTGTGAGTGCGTGTGTGCGCGCGTGTGAGTTTGCGTGCGTGTGTATGTGCAAACACACACTTGGCAATAAACACTTTTCTGATTCTGATTCTATGTCTGTTTAAACATAAATTAACCCTAAGAAGCCCAGGGCCTTTTTGAACATTTTTACAACTGTATAACTCTTAAATAATAAATAAAATACCTTTACACAAGTATTTTTGAGACAATGTTTGATAGAAATTTGGGGATAGAAAACCCCAGCTTTTTTAACAGATATTTTTTCATCACATTACACAATAATTCCACTTCATTCCACATTTTCTTTAAATCTGAGCATTAAATTTTTTTTTTTGCAGAAACATCTAAAATAAATTTAGAACAAACAGTTTTTTTATGTTTCAGAACAAAATATAAAAGTGTTGAGACAAAACAAAAATGCATAAATCTCCAAAAACAGCAAAGACAAGATCAAAACAATGTAAAAGTTGTATCACAAAACCAGACAAACCTCTCCTAAACCTTCAAAAATAAAACAATATCTGGGACTGGGTTGCATCATTCCTACTTCATTCAAAACAGCCGGTGTGATTGGCCCACGCACCGGTGTGTGCAGACTTCTAAGAGTTCATAAATCGACAATTATTAAAGAATGTTCATTTAAAACATCTCTAAACATCTGCGTTCTAGAGCATGTGCCGAAAATTAAGAACAAAAAAAATGCATATTTTGTTATGAACTTGATGAAAAATGACCAAAGATATGGTATTTTCATGTCAGGTACATGAAGGCATGCGCACGCACAATAAGTGGGACGGATTTACGGATATGATTAATTTATGGAACACCAGCAACTCTTTAAATTCTTTTACCTCGAGAGGACACCGCTGGAAGATTGGATTCAGATGTTTGATTTGCACTCACACTTGCACACGACTCCAGCGTTGTCCATCACGGACAGAGGAGAGTTTAGCAACCAGCCGTCGAAGTTGCACTTCATGAGCGCAGACTCACTCCCAACACAGCTGACGTAATTCATCAATAGCGAAGAAGTGCCGTCTCCAAAATAAGAGCCCACTTTAGCCTCTACAGCCTCCCCACAGCCAACCTCTCTACAGACCACTGCAGCATCAGAGAGGTCCCATCCATTGTCACCGACGGATGCCCAATCACTGTTGTGGAAAACCTCCACACGTCCAGAACAAACGCCATCGCCGTCCACCAGCCGGAGAGGGTCTGAAGGTGGCAAATTAAATGGAGCAAACATTTAAAGAGCTTAGCAGAGGTACGTACATTTAGTTATTTTCCTAGATGAAAGAGCATATGGGTTTGTCTGATCTAAGATCAGTGAGAAACGCAATCTAAGAGCAAAGCAACAGAATTACTTACAATGACAGATAACTCCAGCATCTTCTCCATGGACACAGTCATGGATTCCCCATGAGTTAAATGGACATTTACTCAATGTGTCCTCACTTCCAGAGCAGTGCACATTATCCATCCAGATTTGACCTGAACCTTTTCCAAAATATGCAGATTTCATTGCATCAATCACGTCTCCACAGCCCATTTCTCTACATGCAACTGCAGCATCCGGTTTGTTCCAGTAATCGTCACACACTGTTCCCCATAGAGCATTATGGAGGACCTCAACTCGTCCTGAACATGGGTTGGAGCCATTCACTAGCCTAATGGCAGCTGATGGGACGATAAAACAGAAACAACTGTAGTAATGTTGCTACCCCGACAATATTTCATAAAGGAAACAGGATTTGTACTTACACCAACAGCTGACTCCAGCATAGAGATTATTCAAACATCCCATAGTTAAAGATGTCCCTGAGGCACATTCGGCCAGCGAGCTTTCATTGCCACCACAACTGACTTTATTCATCCAAATTTTTCCTATGGCCTGTCTGCGATAAATTTTCACCCCTGTGACCTCCCCACATCCCAATTCTCTACACACTACACCGGCGTCAGTCAGATCCCAGCCTTCCAGACACACCGATCCCCACAGATCACTACGGAGAACCTGTACTTGCCCAGAGCAAGAGCTGTTTCCATCCACCAGTTTAATGGAAGGAACATCCGCTGACAGAGAGCTTTTGAAACCTGATGGAAAAAGATGAGCATCAGAGATGCATGGAGGGTGAGGGAAACAACAATGTATGAGAAGCATGTCCTTACTTTGAATTAAATAGAGCCACGGGAGGCACAGCGACCCCGCTAATGTCAAACTATAAAAACAAAACAAAATAGGACAAATTGAGATCATAAAAGCAAGCCGATGCAAGGAGCAAAAAGGAATCTGTTTCAAAATAATTTGAAAGACTTTGAAATATAAATATTTCCAGTCCAAAATTTTTAAGGTTAAAAATAATTTTGCCCTCCTGTTTCCCTATAATCCACAAACACATTTTTGCTCTGGGGTCAGTAATTCAGCAATTTAAAACCACCAGGATATGATTTTGATTGCAAATCAGTCACAATCAGTTTTTTTTCCCGCTGTCCCAAAAGACTGTATATAATTTTCAATACATGGTGTAATGAAAAGCTGAAATGCTGATTTCATGTCTTGAACATGACTGACAGCATATCTGTTGAGCCCTGGAACCATTCTGATGACATCAGTAGCACTAGGTCTACCCTGTCGTTCAAGTGGGGAGCGGGAACGTAACAATCTTCCATTTTTACAAGGTGGTGTGTCTGCTGGGGGTTGAGAGACAACAGGAGGATCAACACTAGAAGTCTCATTCTTTTCTGAGGAGGACGCCTCATAATCAGGGTCCTCCTCAAGATTATCCTCTGTCTCAGACACATTCTCCTCTATATCACTTTCTCTGTCAAACACCTGTGACAAAATCTCACTGAAAGAAAATTTGAGAGAGAGCTTTTACAGCTCCCCTGTAAACCATGTGATTTATGTTTTCCTCCCCCATAAAAAACAACAACAAAACACTGGTAATAAGTTGTGTGTATTCATTTATAAAATTGTATTTATTATTTTTTATAAAATCAAAGCTTTTTACAGTGATCTCAATATCAAACAAAACAAATGTGTGCAGTCAATTTATTATGTTTTATACAGCTACAAGATCCTGGGGTCAAACTGACCCCAAGGAAAACTGATGTAACAAAATGTGAAAACAAAAAAATCACGTTAATGTAATGTTTATTAAATTATACACAATAAGTTAGGAAAAGTCATTCCATCCGAAGCAAAAAAACAAAATGTTTTATTTACGTTACTGACCCTGAGGATAAAAGGAGGGTCAAATAATGTTGGTGCTCTAGCAGTCAATATTTGGAGCCAAATTTGGTGAAAGTCAATACAATTCCAAAATATTCCACGCAGGGGCACAGACTGCAGCAGAGTGAACAGTCTCTTTGATCCCCATAGAGCTGCTTTTGAAACACCTTGATCATGGGATATGGTGGAAAGTCATTAAAGCCAATTTCTAAAACAAATCTGCACTAAAAACACTCTTTTAATGGATTAAAAACGGCTCTTTTCAAAAATGTTGTAGTTTGGTAGTTAAATGAGCTACCTGCTTGTAACTAGCTGCATTTCCATCCTCTTTTTTTATTGGAATATTGCAATCCTGGATGGAAACGCCAAGATGCGCATCATTTTTGTAAATGTGCATAATACATTTCTGAGCACAACTGAGTGGAATACATGTTTTATACATGATAAGATAAAATTTGCTTAAACGTTATGGAAACGCATTTACAAATAAATCCCTTCTGGTCATCGTCCATCAATGTGGTGCAGGATTATCACCTCCCAGACCTTTTTTACACTGTTGCTTTCCCGAAGAGCAGTCTTCTGCCTCCAAAAATGACATGACTGTATGATATTGCATTTTGTCTTTGTGTTCAAAGATGCAAGTAATACATGAAAAAAAGTCATTTTTCTTGTGATATTTGGTGTCAGTTTATCAGGAAGTGATGATTTTATTCTCTTGGACTCGCTGGATGGAAACAGTGCTTTATTCAGAATTTTTTTATTCGATATTCCAGATTTGCACATAAATGTAATTGGCATCTTTGGACGGAAACGTGTCTACTGAAACCTATACCTCCGTAATGACAACTAGTCTGGAGTCATGCTGTTCGAATGGGTGGGATCCTGTGATTTATGATGTCACAAACAAAACATTCTATAAGAACAGTTCGTTATTACGCTTTTTAAATGATAAATATGTATGTTTAGTTACGTGTGTGTTATGGAAAGTCTGCAAATGTCTTGGACAGCTCACTTAAAAAAGAAAACACACTGATCTAGAAACTGTAACATATTCTCTTAATGCTCAACCCTAGAGCGTTATTTTACTATTTTACAATTTGCTCAAATAAATGACCTTTAAAAGTTTTTTGTGGCAATGCTTGATGAAAATATTTAGTATAACCCCAACTTTTTTTTTTTTACAAATATTTTTTTTTACATTACCCAAAAATTCCATGAAACATAAAATTATACAGAAAATACACTTCAGAGTATTAACTTTATTGCAAAAATTCTAAAGTTGAGAACAAACACATTTTATGTTCTTTCATTCATTCATTCATTTTCCAACCCGCTTATTCCATTTGTGTGGTCACGTGGGTCTCCAGCGCACATTGGGCGAGAGGCGGGGGTACACCCTGGCCACACATTCACCCCTAAGGGGGATTTAGATTCTTCAATTAACTTCACCGCGTGTTCTTTACAGTTCTTACTTCCTAGGGTTATCCCTGCTTTTCACCACTAGGTGGCACTTAAAGCAGCGATTTGGGGTCTGTAAAATGTAACAATTTTCTCACATTTTTAAAAATTAAAACTCATAACCTTTTTGAAACCTACACATGTTTTTTAAAATCAAAATAAAAAAATAGGAGGGGAGCGTCATTCCTACTTAAATGGAAACAGCACACGCACTGGTAAGTGCATATACTTATATTAGGTCCTATAAGAGGCTTTTTGGTACAAGGTATAAAAACTGAAAATACAGTATTTTCATGTTTACAATTTTAGCATTACTTCCTGATTGATGTATTTCAATGTTTCATTTACAATAAACAACAAAACAGAGAAAAAAGTAAATAATATATTCAATATATAGCAGTTTGAACCTTTTCAGGCGTCCCATTGATGTTCCTGTCTCCTTTGCAGCTGAGGTAAATGTCTTTACGCTGAGATTTTAATGGGAACTCTGGTGCTTACACAAAAGACACCTTCTCTGTGAATTACTTTGCATAGACTGAAAAACTGCAGCTGACCGAAAACTGGCAGACGTGGCTGGAGCATCTGTGTTCAATTCATTTCAAAAGAAAAGAAAATGACAATATCGTTCTTTTTATTTTTTTTTAAACATTATGTATTAATTTTAACAGTCATCTTTTCATTAATGTGAATACTGGCAATAACCCTTGCAATTTTTTTGTTGTTTGAATGATTTGTTCCTGCCTAATAACAGAGACATGCCTCATTACCTGGATGCAAACTGGTCTTTTTGAATATTTAGATAAAGATAAAAGAGTAAAGAGACTTGTCTTTTAACCACTTACACCCCTAGTTGTATGCTCCGTTCCTCATACTCCAAGCTTCTGTCTGTACCACGTACGAAAACTATGGGAAATGGGGCTTTTTCTGTCTATTCCTAAATCTCTGGTTTATGAGTGTTGACATTTTTCTTTTATTGCTTTTAACCATGACTTCATTTACCCTTTGATTCTAATGTCCCTGAATTCATTTCATCGCTGTTTTTCTGGTCCTTTAGTTCAATTGTTTTACTTGTGTTCAGCACTTTGGGAGGCCAGCTTGAAAGGCACTTTCGAAATAAAGTTACTACTATTAGAATGAAGAAAATACAGACGAAAAAGCAGCAGGATTATACAAATTGTTTGTGTTTAAATCTCAAAAATGCGTCTGCTTTTTCATCTTCATGCATTTATGTGTAAAAAGGCTGATCATCAGAGTAAGTGTACATGCATATTGGCTGTCACGGTTCATTACTGTTGCAAATGGTTAACAAAGCAGCATTCTGAACCTTCCGGGATTTAGTCTTATTTACTCATTTTCAGTATTACTTTGAAATCATGTTAATTCACTTTTGGGTGCAGCCATTTCTTATAAAACAGGCAAATCATATACTAACACAAAAGAGGAATGTTAACATTCATATTTAATCCGTTTAATCCTTTATTATAACGTGGAACTCTTTTCAGAAGCTTTTTTCAAGGTTCAGCCCCAGATCTTATGTTTCCAACTCCGTCCCAATCTCTAAGTTGCTTTAGAAGAAAAATTTAAATGCACTTGAATGTACTTGTTTTTGTAATTCCATTTAAGCCTGTTTACCGTGGCATTGGGTATTGAATAAAAGATTAATTACTCTACATTGTAATCTACAAAAAAAAAACACACAACTGAAGAGAAGCTCTAAACTGTGTTTACAGTTTTATTTAACCATATATTGTACACCTAAAGTAAAGAGCAAGTTGTGTTATTTTGCTTTTAATTTTATGCTGGTATATTATTACATTAGTTAGACCTGATATCCACTGAAATGGACAAAAAAACAACAAAACATCTAAAGAGGTCGACATTTTAAAAATGATTCCTTAAGGACAAGCAAAAAGTATTTCCAAATGTAATTTTAAGAAAATTATTCACTTCTCGGGGGGTTAAGAGAGTGTTTTCACAATTCTTCTAATAACATGTCAGACCAGTGTTGGAGAGAAGTTCTGTATCCAAAGTTTTACTTTAAATCATCTCAATAGTGGGAGCACGAAATTGATCAACTTTTATAAAAGAGGAAGCAATCAGAGCTCTTTTCACTGAAATTAAGCTTCTTGAAAGCCTCCCCATTGGGGGAATGAATCACAATCACTTTCACTTGGTAATAAAACCACTGACGGTTGACTGGAATATTTAGAATAGAGCAGTGTTGCTCAAATCAGGCTTGTTGTGTGAAAATTAAATGTCACTCATTGTTATTCAATGATTACTGTATTTGTAATTTGTTTAAAAGCAGTCATTTTGAAACATAATTATTGATGGTATATAACCTTTGCCCAGTTCAGAGCCAAGACTACCTTGGCTTGCACTAGATAGAAAAAGGGAAATCACATGTTCTACTTTAATCATTTTACTTGCACTTCTATTCGTAGACTGTAGTAAAACATGGATGTAGTGTCCTTGATGTCAGACATACAGTCCTCAGCATAAATAAGTACACCCTGTTTAAAAAGAGGAATTAAATGAAGTTTTTTTGAACACTTATATAATTGCCATAACACAAATTTAAGGTTAATAATCTAACTTAATCAAATTGGTTAAAAACCCTCAAAAAAACAAAAACTACTATATCTAGCATTTTGTATGAGCAGAGTGATTTTTAAGGACAGCAGAGTCTTCTAGGCATGGAATGAATCAGTCGGTGACAAACTGCAACATCTATTTTTCTCCATTCTTCAAGAATAATCTCTTTCAGAGCTGGAGGCTGGATTCACTTCAGAATTCCCTACAAGTGTTTGATTAGATTCAGACCAGGAGACATTCAATCACCTTCACCCTGTTCTTCTTCAGAAATGCATTGATATCATCAAGTTCATGATCCCATCGCTGAAATGTTTCCTTAATGAATGATACCCATGCATGCCATTCCTCTTCAGTGTGCCCTGTGCGGTGTCAGAGGAAAGGCATTTTCTTCAACTCTTCTCATCAGAAGACGCTCCTGTTGAGATGTTAACTTCCGCGGATGGCCTGGACGTCTCAGTGGTTGAACTTCCTTCTTTCTTAAATTTTTGTATTACTTTTGTTACAGTATTTTGACGGATATGTGTTGCTCACGGAATGACGGATATTGACGGATATACAGACAGTCACAGGCTCCGCTCCTTCATACCTCCACAAACTCCTCCAGCTCTACGTCCCCTCCAGACGCCTCCATTCAGAAAATGAACAGCGTCTGGTGGTCCCATCTCAGAGCGGCAAAAAATCTCTCACCAGGACCTTCTCCTTCACAGTTCCTGGCTGGTGGAATTCTATTGCCGTCCCATTACGGAAAGCTGAATCTCTTTACTCCTTCAAAAAGCAACTAAAAACTCTACTCTTTCGAGAGCACTTACTAGCTTGAAAGTGTTCTATGTGTATGTCTTCTAATCAATCCACTTTTTACCAAACTGCTTGATGTTTACTCCCAATGTAAGTCGCTTTGGATAAAAGCGTCTGCTAAATACATAAATGTAAATGTAAATATGTGACGTTTTGTTGATCTTATAGCTTTCACCTTTTTGTTGTGAAGAAATTATTTCTTTTGTAAATGAGAGGGGCTTTTTTTGGTAAGTAATGCCCTTTTATAGCTATCTGTCTGCTGGACATCTCTTAAATGAATGAACAGGCGTTAAATAGAATCGTGCTGTGTTAAGTGTAGATTTTCTCATAGCACTATAATTGGGGAGTACTCATTTTTGCAAAATGGGCTTTAATAAATTTGTTAGGAAAATCTTTTTTTTGTGTGTGCTAATAAACAAACCTTGTTTGCAAATCAATGGCCCACATCCGTATGAGTATTTTGTAGTAGAGTATTTCAGAAAAGGTTGATTCTGAAAGAAAACTAAAGATTTTCTGACAAAAGTAGCAGGGTGTTCTCATTTATCCAAAGCACTCTAGGTCTCTGTTCACTTTAATTGGATGCACAGTGGGTGGACATGGAGCATGGATGCCTTAGAGACTGTGAGTTTAATGCTTAATATAACTAATAAGTAGTAAAAAAATACAATGTAAAAATTGTAAAGGTGAGTCGGAAACTGCTCACTTTGTGGGAAAGTGGGGGTTGCTGCCACTCAAATAAAGGATTCATGTACCTTTTCTCCGGTGAATTTCTTTGTTGGACAAATTCATAGTTTACTACTTATTTACGATTGTTATAATCTATACTGAAAGTGTGACTAAAATAAAACATATAATATGCGCAATAAGTATTTAACATGTGCACACAACACTCCCCGATTTTCAGACTCAGACAGGCCTGGGAGGCTGTACATCTGAGTCTTCATTGATCAGATAATGGCAAAGCTGCAGATAAAAATGGTTTTGAATAAACTACTATGGTCCCTGTCTCTAATTCAGCTCTGACAGTGCACAACTACATTTTCTAGAGAAACACAATAACTTAAAATGCCTGCTTCTGCATTATCGACTAACCAGGGGTGTCATCCAAAGCGCACCCTCCATCAGCACCCGCATATTTGATCAAGACACAGTGACATAGAGAAGTAAACCTCCATATTATCTCGATTAAATTTGTGCGAGCACTGTTTAGGAGGTTTTACGATGATCATGTGACAAAAATGCTTGTAGCCCATGCAGGGGGTTTACTGTCATATGGAATTTGATGAGTTTCATCTGTGTTTTCCATGACTTCCTGTTTCGGATTGATCCTGCCTGAATGCCGCTCCAGATCCATGCCGAATGAATAAGGGCTCTCTAAAATTTTAAGCACCCGTTGAACCTGAAACAGTTTGAATAGCATGGATTCTTTGCATCTAAAAGAATTAAAAAACAAAATGCTACTTACCTCAGAGAAATCTCCTCTTTCAGCTGCTTCAATTGCATTCTGGGCAATGTAGTTCCGCAAAACCACTGCAGGATTGGTGGAGTTCATACACTGAACTCGTTCTTGGTCTGCAGCATCCGGATCAGCTGTTACATCACACTCACGGGCCAGACGTTTCCTAATGAGGAGAAAAAAGCGATAAACGAACTTTCTGTAGTTATTAGATGTATTCAGTGGTTCATTATCTAAAGTTCCATTAAACCCGAATTCGAACTTGGGAACGTGCACAATATTTAAAACGCAATTTATTGGAGAATTATATTTTAATTTGATCCCATTCTCAATATACATATATCTCAAATTATATGAACTAGATATAAATAGATAAACATATCAAATTATTCTCCAACCCTAACCTGTATTGTTTGATCCAACTCTCCCAGTGTTCCCTCTGCTTGGTTTTCAGCTCTTCTTCACTGATTGTGAGAAGCTCCCTCAATCTTCCGATCTTCTCCAGTTGCTTTGCCACTTCTGGCTTATTAGCAACAAAGCTGAACATTCCTGGATTTGTCTCAGCCATAAAGAGAATCGACTCCAACTCGCTGAGAAGCCAACAGCAAACAGAAGAAAGCAAGAACGCAAGGTTTTCATGTATAATTTCACTTAAGTCAGATATGGGTTAAAGGTGCTGCAAGTAAGTGAAGAAACACATGTATCATAAAATGGCATTAAGGATTAATACGCGGTTCACATAATAATATTTCTGCCAGTAGGAGTCTATCTGCAATATTTGAAATCTGAGTTGAAGCTTTAAAAAACAACAACAACGTTACATTTGTATACGGCATCCTGTAGTCTGGGGGCGAGGGTGAGGTGATACTGCTCTTAACGGCTTCGGCCACAAACTTACATGCATCTAGTTTAGAATAAGGAAAGTATCACGTTGAAAAGATGTGAAAATTTAGAGGGAACATACAAAAATCAAGATACAAAATTGAGCCTGGATATTGTGATATGGTTTGTGTTTTTAAAAGTCCTGGCATAAAAACAAAGCATAATGCCAGGGAAAGTGCTTGAAACTTGAGAAATTTTCACATTGTTTTGGCCTTGTCTTTGCTTTTCAGGGGATTAATACTATTTAGTACTGTTTTTGTCTCAACACTTTTGTTTTTGTTTTACATACAGTAAATACAGTTCCCTTGACAAGTTAAGTTTTAGTTCTGAATATATATTTAATAATCCCTCTTTCAAAATAAATATTTTATAATCATGCACTAAAAACTGACATTTTGTAGATGTGAAAGATCAATGCTAGCTCAAGACCCATATCGCAGACATTTATTTGACTAAATGTGAGGATGTAACGTTTGGATGTAACACAATCGTTCAAACATCTAACAAAAGTTGATTTTGGTTTTAAATCTGCAATATTGAAGAGGGTGGTGTTTCTTTTTTAGTGAAAATATAAAACACCTTAAATTCACACTGTATGTGTAATGTGCTGCAATTCATTTTCTTTAGCTGCATCTTCTTTTTCAGTGTCACGGGGGTCTGTTGGCACCTATTTTCAGTGCACTTCAGTCAAAATGCTGGGGTGCATCCTGAACAATTGCCAGTCAATTAAGGGTGCACTCACTCACACATTCTAAAGGTGTCCATTAATCTGACGCATATTTTTGGTCTGTGTGGAGATGAGAACTTGCAAACTCCTCTCAGAAGGCCACCGGCTGGCCTCGAAACAATGCTGCAATGCTACTGAGTACTCCTTTGAAAACATTTATCTCATAAATGAAATTGATGAGTGGTGTATTGTTTTGAAGTTTAGAGCCCAACAACGTGTAGTTCCCCTCACCCGGGCTCCATTGTGGGATGGTTTGCCATCTTTAGCTCCTCCAGTGATGCACACTGGTCCCTAATCAGCTCTGCCACTGAGTCTCCTTCCCCAGTAGTACTGGATACGCCACTCAGCAGGCGAAATGTGTTTGTGAAGTCTGCTCCTGGTTTTAAAACAGCAGTAAGTTGCTCCCACTTCTTCTTGAATAGTTTTAAACCACAAAAAAACAAAACTGTGATGTACCTGTGATGTGCATGGTTTTCAGTAAATCTGCCACCAGTGCCTCATCCTCTGCTTCTTGTTTTCTCAACAGACCTAGTTTCCTCCTCATAATACTCAAGTAAAAGTCCTCATAAATGCTTGTAAATTCATCCAAAATGGCACCAGCACTAGCAGGCTTGATCTCTGAGCCTAGAGCCTCTGCCAAACGCACCAAGTTCCAGCGGCAGACGTACGGCTGAGCTTCGTAGGAATAGCGGCGTCTCTTATCAGATACATTGCACACAAATTCAGGGTCAAACCTGCAGTTAAATAAAGCAGTCAAGTTAAACGTGAAAATGGCATCGATACATTTTGACCAGACTTTGTAACACAGTGTTACCTGTCCATGAAGCCAAATGGGCCATAGTCTATTGTGAGCCCCAGGATGCTCATGTTGTCTGTGTTGAGGACACCATGACAAAACCCCACGCTCTGCCACTGGGCACACAGTTTAGCTGTTCTCACAGCCACCTTGACAGTGCACATAACAATATTATAGTTTGTGATTTTTAACAGTGATTTTTCCCACAAAAAAAACTTTTTGGTAAAGAAATACAGTGGTACCCTGAGATACAAATGCTTCGAGATACGAAGAACAATTTGAGATACGAACAAACACAAGCAGTTCTGCTCTGTAATCCACTTGTAATGTGTAGATTTAAGGATTGAAGAAACGTTACTTGATTTTTCTCTGGTTTCTATTTTTATTTTTTATCAACTTATTCTGTTGTTTCTGACAAATTAGCCGTTTTACATGTAAACTTGCTTCGGGAAACGAAAGGTTTGAGATGCAAACGTCACCCTGGAATGGATTAGTTTTGTATCTTGGGGTACCACTTTACATATGACTAACACTTGAATTATGTAGAACATTCCAGCAAGGTTTGCATGACAAAGTAGCTTAACAAAAACAATAAAAGTACAGTTATTATTCTACAGTTAACCTCTCTGAAAAATGCCGCATTTCTTTCATGCCGCTCTGAGTGTCTTCCTTGCACATCTGGGAAAAATGTTTCAATGACGTAATCCAGAAGTTGTGCACGAATATCAGTTCGTCCAGCACTTGGGCCCTGTCGACCAGTGAGATCATCCACAGGGAGGAAGATCTCAAATGAGCCAAATCTGCAGGGAAACATGGACGCAAGATACTATATTAACTACATTATTGAACCTACATGACCCAACTTCAGTAATATAATTTACATTTAAATGGCAGAAATTTGGTGGTAAAGCTTTAGTATCCTCAAAATGCATGGGAAGGTTCATATGTGAAAGTTGAAAGCACACAAAAGTGTAAAATAAAATGGGTACAATGTTGTGAAAGAACTGACGATAAGAACCTGATAAAGGTTGGTGCTATTCGTAGAACCACGGAGCACCTCTCTGATTTAAGATTGCCACTGTTGAACTCGTCCCGCTGGACAAAAAGGTCAGAGGTCACCAGTGATCCGGCTCGCGTAGTGGGAATTCCCAAAGCAAACATCGCCTCACTGCAGAGGAACTCCCGAATGCTGGAGCGAAGCACTTTACGTCCATCTGACCCCCTGCAGTGCACAGAAATAAAGGACAAATAAATGTAAGACTTTTTTTAAATGAGTTTATGTATTTATAGAATTGTTACACAGACTGCTATTCTAACAAAAGGGTTCTATTTGTTGGTGAGGGTTAAGAGAGGATTAGAGATGGAAATCTGCTTTAGTTAGACCACAAACCAGCTATTGTTAACATTTTAAAGACCATAAATTACATAACTCAAGCTTTTAGAAACTGTATTGGGGAATTAAATAATAATAATAAACTAAATATTATAGAAAATGTATTTTCTTTAAACTTCTCCCCACTTTGCCTCTTTCAAAGAAGTATTTAAGTTATTCCAATGAAAAAAAGAAACACTACGTACCCCACTGTAAAAGCGAAACAATGTGGGTAGTGGTTTTCATTTTAAAAATTGATGTGAGTAAATATTTTTTGTGAATTTTCCTTAAAAAAATGTGTTTTTTTATTAACTTAATTTTGTTTAAGTGACATATTATAAAAGTTTTATTTTAAAGCGCTACCCAAATCTTCAGAAAAGACCCAATAAATACATGGAAAGATGTGCACCACCCGTAGATGCCACATAAAATAAAAAAAATTATGTTTGTTTAGTTTTTAACTCCTATAGTAGAATTTAGCAAAATTAAATTAAATAGTAAAATTATGTTTGTTTAGTTTTTAATTCCTATAGTAGAGTTTTTTGTAAAGCCGGGGTGCTGTGTGTTAAATTCATTTCTAAAAAATTATTCTGAGCTAAGAATCTCTCACAAAAATTTTAAATCAATAAACGCTACAGTCTTAACACAGACTAAAATCCACAAACTAAACGAATCATGATAAAGATACCACAGGAGAAACTGTGACAGTGAAGGGGTCACAAAAAACCCTGACCCTGATTAAATAAATGGCTAAAGACAATGAAAGAATAAACAAAAGTAGCATCTTTACTGCTCAAACTATACACAAGTTTCACCAACTTTTGGGATTTTCTTGAGTGTTTTTATAAAATAAAAAATGAAAAAAAAAACAGGAACGGTTAATTTATTATTATAAACTAGATTTTAACCACAATTAGTTTTAGCTACACACACATTGATATCTAAAGGCAGCAACCAACAAATAGAAAAATGATGCTGCAAATTCAACTTTAAATTTCAATTCATTTAATTTTAGTGGAAATAATTTTTAAGAACATTAATTAATTTTCTATTTTCATTGGCAAATACTTCTCGTTGCAGACTGGCATGGCGACGTCACAATGTAAAACGACGCTATTGGTCATGTCTTTCACATTGACAAAATGATTTAGAGTTAGAGAGTAATAAACTTATTATAATAACTAATGTAGTACCTAATAGCAGTCACACGTGTATGGCAAGCTGTTTTTAATCCTTTGACGTATCAATAAATATGTTTGACTAGTCATAAAGACAATTACAGATATCAATTCTAACTGATATAATACTAATAAAAATGTAGTTGGGGAGATCTCATTATGAAATGATAAAATGTCAATAGGGCTTGCCACACACAGGTCTAAACTTTTGTGATGTGGTGACTGTTGTTACGTCATTATCATCATGATGTCGCCTTGTTCCAGTCCACAGCGAGCTCCAGCCCCCCACCGTATAACGATACCGTGAATAAGGTGTTGGTCCTGCGCCTTTAACCTGAATCTCCCACCGACCACAAGGGTTCATGCTGCCTGGTACAGAAGCCTTCCCATGGCCGGTCTCCACCTCCCCTAGATAACACACGGCCCCATCTCCCAGCTGCCCCCCAAACTGGCCAAACTGATGCCCGCTGTAGCAGTGTGCTGCGGGCTCTGAACCAGGGATGCATCGGGACCCACTCAGATACTCCACTGCGTGAGGGTCCTTTAAAACACCATCCAAGTTCAAGCCCAGCAAACCCAGAGCCTGCTCCGACAGAGCAACGATTGATGGGTTGAGCAATGGCTGCGGATGGACACGAGAGAAACAAGCAGCTTCCACAATCCGAGATCCCGGCTCCAGAGACGAATCCACCGGCAGTGCTTTCAAAGCAACGTTGTTGAATTTCAGGGATTCCAGAGGAGTTTGAGCCATTGTGAAACTAAAGAGTTTCAGAAGCTCTGCTCAAGTATAATACAGTTTAAAGAGATTATGAAGCACGCGACACAACCTGCATGGGATAAAGTCAATCCAGTTTGTGATGGTCCTTTCCTTTAATGACAATAATTATCATTAACACTTTAGAATACTCTTCTTCCGTTGATGCATAACTAAGAGGTAGTTACTAGAGAACTAACCAGTAACTATCTAGTAACTCTGAGTAACTTTTGTTACCTACTAGGAAGGTAATTATTTGTCAACTAATGTCACAGTAACTACTGTAGTAACTAACTACCCTATGAGTACCTATTGAATACAGTACATAACTCCTAAGTAACTACCATTAACGAATCAATAACAACTGTTATCTCTAAAATAACTATCAGAAACTGTGGCCGTCACTCTTCAGTTACAATCACAACTACAGAATTTTGCTCATAAGTAACTAATATTAACGAAGAAGTAACTATTTTTATGTAACTAATGAATTCGGCCATAACTCCAAAGTTACTATTATGGTACTTTGTGTATGTACAGCCATGACGTAATAGACATGGTAACAATGAAACAATCGTTGCATTAGACATTAAATTATAGTTAAAGTTTTGCGTTAACTAGTAAGGAGTATTCTAAAGCATTTTGATGTGAGCAAAACTCTTACTACCATAATAGCAGTGAAAATTACTTGAACATGAACATAACTTGAAAATTAACATTATTTAAATGACAATAATTTATTAATATTGCAAAATGTAGATGATGGAATTGTAAATGGTAATCTAGTTTACTGTGTGCATATACCACTTTTAAAGCCGTTCACATGTATTTTTGATGGAATCTTTTTCATTCTCTGGATAAAGGCTAAACTACATTAACAGATTTACTAAAGGAATTTAATTCAAGGGATGAGTTCAGAAGAGGGGGCTCCTTACCCGCAGCATTTTTGTGGGTCACAAAAATAACTGAATTTATGAATTTACTTGATTTCCGTGCTTCCCGTATGGATCCACTTACCACATGTTAAATCGTTTATATCAGTTAAAATTATGTCGATTGGAAACCATCATAACATGTGGGCCTGTATTCAGTGTCTAGATAGAAACATTTTGTACCTTTTACAGTCTTACTTTAACTGGTACTAACCAGTACCTTTCCAGGCTTTAATGAAAGTGACATTAAGACCAGGTTTGGATTGGTCCATAGGAATTTAGACACAGCAGTGAACAAACACACTGTGAATACACATCCAGAGCTGTGGACAGCCATAACCTCGGCAGTCGGGGTGCAGTGGTGACTTGCTAAATGGCAGCCAGTGACAGGGAGTACAACAAATGGCAATGGGTATTGCTGTGGGAGGGGTTGCAACCCACCTGATTTCTTGGGTACCAGGAAGTATGAGCAGTAGAACCTGTGTTCTACTGCTGGAGGTATCGGCTTGACTGCTCCTTTATCTCAAAAGGGCAGCAATCTCCTCTTGCAGAAGTGAAGCACTTGTCGGAGGGACAGGGGTGTGAACCACGCCTCTAAACCTAGGGTGTTCATGAACTGAAACGTATAGCCCTGTGGATGACCACTGAGGTGCCGGGAAGCTTCCGCCAGGATCCTAGGAAAGCTGACAAGGGTACGAGTCCAGACGTGATGATGGTCACCCTGGTGGGGCTGCAGTGAAGCGGACTTGGTGGTGGAATCACCAAAGATGCACCCTGGAATATGGTCAGGGATGCTTCTTGGAAGAAGCTCTCGTCTGCTTTCGAGTACCCGCTGAGGCTGACTGTGCCTTCCGGCCAAGTAGAGGTCCTCCTCAAACTAAACTAAGGTTTGGACCGTGACGGAGGGCACTCTCTCTGGAGGAGAGCATGCAGAGGAGGTTTCAGACTGGACATGGCAGCGCCACACCTCTTATGACACGGAACAATTAATTCTCCAGAAACTGTGTTCAGTCATAGAGAAGCACTTTTCACCCCGTCTAGCCACAGGTGGCATTCCTGGGCCACTAAGGTGGACATCGTGCAGCAATCAGGCAATCTGAAGCCAAAGACCAAGAAGATTGAGCCGCTTTCGATGCTGTGAGGGATAGCAGATTCCCGACAGTCATACGAAGTACCAGGTAATGTCGGGGCAACAGGATTTAGCCACAGACCAGACGGACGCACGCTTGATGAATGGGGATGACAAGAAGGATCGTCGGACACAGCTTAACCCATAATTTCATTCAAAGCTTTTTTCTTACTTTAATTTGACGTCCGGATGGTCAACTACTCCTGGTAGAACAACATCTTTTAATATTGTGAAATGTTCTTGTGTTGCTCCCCAACGTCCCCCTTGTGAGCCACGTTAACCCTCAATGGGGAACATAACAGTTCTTCGAGTGGTTATGAGTGGTCGTCACAACTACTGATACCAGATCAGCGGCTACAGTAGCAGGTGGTAATGACAGAGTCAGTTGGCTTCTTTTTTTAATTTTTGGAAATATATCAGACATTTATAGTGAGATACATTTCAGACAAACACATTTTTGAAAGGAGTGGACCTTAAGGAACGCATCCTATATCCTTGAACCAGAACTTTCAATCAATAACGATTCATGATTAAATCATATTTGTCTTCATGTTTCAATCCCCCTGAAGTGGCAGCTCATTAAAGAAGTGGACAGCACAGGCTCGCATGCTGGTGATTTATGACCTGCTTGTGTAATTGCAGTAGGGGCTGGATATAGAATTGGGGAATTGTCTCATAAATAAGCTTGTTTGAAATTCCACACAGAGGTTTAGTCAGGAGCCTTACTGAGATTAAAAACATAAATCAAGGGTCTATCCATTTTGCAAATAACTATAAAACAGTTTGCCTCGACCAACAAACACTGTAGACACAGATGATGCTAAGGTGGTTGATCTACAAAAGCAAGTTCTTCATCTTTTATTTCTGACATGAACTCAGTAAAAGGAAATGTGCTGTTACTTCACTCCCCTTCTCTACATCCGGGAAACTCATTTTCTATGTTTCCCAATCTATTTGATCACACGTAACTTTGAAAGTTAAATGCAGAAAATTTTAATTTTTAATAAATATACCACATCACAAAATTCCTTTTGAATTCAATCCGATCTGTTGAAAATTTATTTTCTTTTTCTGGTCAGGCAATAGTTCAGTCTTCTTCTCTGTCCACTGTTAAGTCTGTAATCATGTGATTTCTGCTTGATGGAATCAGTGATATTCAGAATCCTGAGTCAGTAATCAGAGCAGTACACAATCTGTGCACACTACTGAAACAGACTTTTCCAAAACGGCTCAAAAATGGTTTTAAAATGGCTCAAATTGTAATTTTCTTTAAAATTGTATATTAAAGAACTTGAGAGGTCCCTTTAAGTAGACTTCAATTGTTATAATAAAGAAAGAACAAAAAGTTTAAAAAGACAGTAACATTTTATAAGTGAAAATACAGTGTATACAGAGAAAATTGCTAATTTCAGAGCTTTTTTTCAAAACCACATGCATTTTCTAATGGACTATTAATAGTCATAATACTAATACAATTGAGACAGGAAGGTTAGATAAAGATGATAAACAAAACAAAACAAAATGCTTAGCTGATTATTGTGAAATTTCATGTACAAATAAAGTGTCTTTGAATGTCTTCATGCACGTCCTACACTTTCATTAATCTACTCTGACGTTCCATCTGCAGTTAATCTCAGCGTTAATCATGCAGGTTAATTTTTCAACTTCATACGTTTCAATACAGTTGAACCACTTTAAACACATTCACGGAAATAGTTATAACACATTTACATAAATTTTGAATATTAAGTGTGTTCATTCACGGAATGTTGATGGTGTCTTCTATATACGCAATCCTATATTAGCACTAAAGTCTAGTATGCTTTTTTAACGAGCTTGCCTCAGATGTCTGGGCATTAGTCGATTGGCAAGCAAGCATGCAAGGGCAATACCTCCCACCTGGGCAAATGCCAGGCCCAGGACTGTTGCAGCGATGTGAAAGACGTTGTCGTTTACCAAACTGAAAACTTTCCGGAAACAACCTTGAGAATGAATCCCTGCTAACTCAATATTCACATCTATATTGGCCGGAAAAGGTCTGTTGCGACAGCCTTTGCGTTTTACACAGCAACTGTCAGGCAGTGACACAGAGGAAGACTCATTTCCTAGAAAAACATAATCCTGCATCGCCCAATCCGAAATTAGCCAGTCACGCCAACCCTCAGCACCACAGCACTCTAGCACCCTCTGAAGACTGTCTAATGCATCTGCGCGGCCTTCATCTTCAGCGTAGTCCAACACCGCTCTCTGAAGTCCACTACGGAAACCTTCTGCGATGTCCTCTCTGTAGAAGAGCCCTGAAAGACCCGCTGCTAATCCACCTATGAGTGTCAACAACTGGAAGAAGCCATATGCCCGCAGCAGATACGGAAGGTTGGCCGCAACTCCCAAGCATCCTAAAAAGCCCCAAGTGGTCACAGCTGCACCAGTGCCCAAAAGTATAAAGGGCGCATTAGGATAGCGATTCGCTGATAGAAGCATGTAGTCGGATAACGAAGCCTGTGCCCAAACACCCAGGGTAAAGATCGTCAGGCCTGCTCCCCAAAAAAGGAAGCTGAAAATCATCAGGGCAAGTCGCAAAAGAGGCATGGCTCCCACCGCACGACAGCACGGTGGGGAAGTGCCAACCGCAACCACAGGGGGCGCCAGCGAGGCTTCAGAACCAAGCGATAAAGAAAGACGCTGATGTTGCTCAGAGAACTCTCGAGAGGGCGACAACAGGTACCCAGGTAGAGCCGAAGGTCGTCTGGAAACTGAATTCAGAGCCAGTTGTGGAGAAGAAGACAGTCTCGGGGTCCCATGCAACTCCCTTTCCCAATCTTTGAAACGGCAGGGGCTGGGCCGAGCTGGTAGCGAGTTGTAAGGTGGTGCAGAGCTCATGGCCCTTTCTTTATCTACAGCCATTTCACTCCCTCACTGTTACTCCTCCCTTTGTTTCTCCGTCCTGCCACATCCCACCTGCGTTTTATGGCTGGTCATCAACCCATCAGCTCCGATTCACTCCATCAGTTCTGCATAAATCATCTGGAGATGAACGCATGGCAAGCTTATCTTCTTCTGCAGGTTGTGGGTCCTCTCTTTGCAAAATCCGACATTTATCTCTGACATTTCTCTGTGTCTCTTGCTGTAACAATGGCGATTGACTATACTGCGTCTCTGAGAATATGGGAGTGTAGGGGGGGGGGGCTGATTATAAGGCAATGATGCTGTTAACCCACACCTCCCTGATCTCCCTCTGCTGGTGCAGCAGCCACTGCTTCAGGATTCTAAATGTCTTCACTGAGTGATATTCCGGCTTGATAGCCCTTTAATAATCAAATCCCTTTACAGTGTAGGTTTTGATTTGTTTATATTTTGAATATTACATATGTGTGTAAGTATGTAGGTATGTATGTAAAAAAAAATACATACATATGTATGTAAATTCATATATATATGAATTTACCGGTATATGTATTAGAAAAAACCTAGAGGTCTAGAAAAAATTAGATTTAGAAAAAAACTGATTCCCAGTGGCTTGCTAACCTCGCTAACAGGTTGCCTGACCTGGAAGTGAGAACAGCAGACTCGTGCTGAAGAACAGTGCAGGGAAGGTGTGTTTTCTGTCGATTATAATGTAATAGGCAATAATACCATTTTTAGGCACTGCTCAGTGTTTATGTCTTTGCTGAACTTTGACTGACAGGTGAGGGTTGGTCAGCAGGGGACGTAGCGAAAGCATGACTGTGCAAAAAATATGAGTTGATTCAAAGACTATTAATATTGCATTTAGAAAGTTACTAACTGTGCAGTGCTATATAGACGGATCAAGTATTTATTATAAATGTTTTAAAATAGCATAAAAGGGCCACTTTAAACTGAGCGATTAAGCTGATTCAAACTGGGAGTGCGTCCATGGGTCAGATGATGCAAAACTAGAGGTTGTTGTCTAAGTTTGGCATTCAACACTGTTCAGTAAGTGAAATATGATGGTAGGAGTATAATGGGGAAATTTCAGTGTGTTTGGTACTGGGAATATTATGAGTCTATAAGAAAGATTTTGAAAGTGTTATATTCTCAAGCTTTGTGTTTTGTGGGGATTTCTCTGTCTAATCTGGTTTCCCCATGAGCACTGCTAATCACCTGCGGCTCGTCAGCTCCCTGTTAATAGGATTTCAGCGATTCTTTGCCAGATTGTTCAGTCTGCTATGTGGTACAGCATCAAGGCCTTCTTTAAAAAAAAAAAAAAGATTTCTGTGTTTTTTCTGTGTTTTGTGGTTTTTCACTATCTTTTCTATTTTTGTCACTCAGGTGACTCAAGTGCTCTGGTCCTATAACTTTCTGTTAACCAGTGCCAGCCTGGGTCTGTTTTAGCCAGGATGTTTCCCATTTTCTCAATGACACACAGCCTACACACGTGGACTACTTTGAACTGTAGAAGAAATACTTCTGTGTTAATAAACTTTATATTCTTTTTCATCTGTTTTTGGATGGGTTCTATAGTTTGGGAGCAGCTTTGTCCTGAGCCAAAACAGAGAGACAACCTCAGAAAATCTGCAAGAAAACTTGATGTGGGTTGACATTGTTTTTTTTCAGCTTGATAACGACCCAAACCAGACCTCACTTCTAGTTTTCAAATATGTCCTAATGTGCAAAATGTGTGAGCTTGACTGTCCTGCAAAAAGAATCCAATAGAAAAATCTGTGGGCACACTAATAAAGTTCACAGAAGACCAACAGAGGCGTTTCAGAGATCTGCTGAGAAAGAATTTTGCTCAGAAAAGTGTTATTATTCCCCATGGGATATACTTGAGACTTGATGAGAATGACTAAACAGGTGAGGGTTGGTCAGCGGGGGGCATGGCGAAAGCAATCTACCAAGCAAATAGATTCACTTTTGACATCAAGAGTGAAGCACTGTGACCTTCCAGTAAGAAGGTTTGCATGTTCTGCCCATGCTTGCGTGGGTATCCTCTGGGTACTCCAGTTTCCCCCACAATCCCAAAGTCAGGTTATTTGAATAATCTAAAAATGTTGCCCTGTGATGGACTGGCGACCTGTCCAGGGTGTACCCCCACCTCTTGCCCAATGTGAGCTGGAGATAGGCACTGGCAGACCCCTGTGACCCCAAAAAGGGAATAAACGGGTTGGAAAATGAATGAGTGGTAATCATTTTGAACCGTTCATTTTCATATTTTTTTCTATTTGTATAATATTTTACAAATATTTTTTTATATTCTAATTAAAATTAGTTTGTCTCTCTGCTTTCTTTATAAAGGGCAAATAGATAATCTAGAGGAGTCCTATATATTCTAAAGTCTTTGAAAAATACCCATTTAAAGATTTGGAGCTCTTGATAGATTTTGACTACTATGTGGTGGTACAAATACCCGAAAAGGTGTGACTTTTATGTGAGGGAAGGAAGAGACTTCACATTCTTTTATCTGAGAATGTGAAGGAGAAGTAGCATCTTCCTGTTTTCCTTCTGATAAGATACACGTATTCCTGTTCATTAATCCCTCTATGTAAAATGTCAACATTCACCATTAAGATGCCAGACTATTGACAACAAAATGACAAAACTAACCCTAACCCTAAGAGATTTCATTTTTAAATCACTCATGAAAATTGTTTCATGGGAAGCATGTTAAATACTGCAATATATATTTATATAAACACTTTATCCAATGAACATCCCTCTGTGTGGAATGGACTCCCTCCTTCCACACACACTTTATTGCCTCCTAATTAAGGTGTTTATAAATAGAGACATAGCAGGGGCTCTGGAAATACATCTGTCAGTAAAAGTGGGAAGAAGAAGAGTGAGGATAGCAATATTGGTTTCTGAACCATCAGCTTCCTCTGAATAATGAGAACTGAAATTTAACAAAGGCAAACATATTATCAATATATTATCTATAATCAGCCATGTAATCAACATGTGTGTATTTTAGTCTGATTTTGACTTTTAGTTTGCTCTAAAACTAAATTAATTTGTATAAAATTATATAACAATAAAATAATTTAACAGCGTTTTTTTAGAGGAAACACTGCACCAATTCTAATGTTCAAGAGCATTGACTGTACGTTAAGAGTTAAACAGTCGCGTGATATACGCTTCAGCGGATTCAGTGTTGGATTGAGTTTGCGGTTGCTCGTGTAAAGCATAATGTACCCTTCACTCGGTTATAAAAAGGATTTTATTACGTACCTTTGTAACATTTTCCGCCAGACCAGCAGTGGCCGGTGTTGAGCATGTTCAGTCCTTTCAGAAAAGCGCGCAATAGAGAACCACTTCCGGTGTACCAGTTGTGCGTTGTTGTTCTTTGCTTCGTTCATCAAGGCGTTTTACCAACATTATGAATTATTTTCTCAGTTTGATTAACGTAAACATATAATTGATTTATAAAAAAAACTAATAATGGAAATCCTCAAAGTAGAGAGTCGCGAGCCAGGTGAGTTTTGTTAGCCTTAAAGCTAATGCTTAGAGAGTGAAGCTAGCTAGAACAACCAAGCCTATTAAAGTTACGCACTCACACAACTCGGGCACTTTCTTAATGTACGTTTAATCATGTTGAAGTTTAGAAATAATGTGGATATTTGATAGACCATGAACAGTTTGTGTTGAGAAAATTACACTGCTGCAGGATCAAGAAAAGTTTTATGGTATTTATTTATATTAAAGCTAATTGTGTGAGTTTCATGTCAATAAAAAAATAATTGCAATAATTGTAAAACAGCATGCATACATAATAATACCTGCCGGTCATCATGTATTAAAATTCTGGTGGTTCTTATTTAATCTCTTCGTGTTTCATAACCTCAAACTTTAATGATATAGAAAATTCAATTGTAACATGAAACAGTTTATTCCTAAAAATGCTACACATTTTTTAAAGCTTTTCTTATTTGAGTTATTGCTCATTAATCCTTTTGTGAAGCATACACATTATTATATGCATATTATTGTTGTTTCTGATCATGTAGAGTTAAATGTAACTTTTTCTCCCTAGCTTTGCCTCTCTCTGCACTCCGTCTCGTAGTTCCTCCTCTGCGGCTGATGTCAGCGTTTTTGTGGCAGGTGATACAGCGTCGAAATGTGACTCAATATGGCAAACTGGAGCAGTTTGTGGTCCTGGTGACTGAGACTGTTCCAGACATCATGAGCCGTAGTCTAGTGAATAAACTCATCTTTCACATGCGGAAAAAGGTCATTTTCTTCTTTAGGGAAACCCCAGAAAATAACAACCTTTAATTTTTCTATTCATATTTAACCTGAGCTCTTTGTCATTCAGGTAATCTTGGAGCTTTGTTTGAAAGATCAAATGCCGGATCTGTGGATCATTCAAGCACATCTAGATTCCCTACGAAAGCTCACGCATAAAGTATTTGCAGTTCATAAAGTATTTCCAGATCACATATAAGTTTTTGTGGTTGAATTAAATGTATTTTTGTCTCAGTGTAAAGATCCGGAAAGTGAGGGCATCAACAGCAAGTTTATCAGAATGGTGCACAGCATTTTAGAGGACGCAGAAAAGAAAGAGAATTTCATCCAGGTTAGATTTTTCTCATCTCATTTGCTGTCTTTTTATCATTTATTGTTTTACAATTTCGCCTCTCTGTCTCAGAATATCTTCCCTGTCGAATATGGTTCAGGGTATGATGCAGTACTACAGAGCCTTGCATGGGAGTTCCTATCTCGAGTGGAGGATCTGTTGCCAGTGCCCAACCTTAAAGAGGTCTGCAAATCCATTGTCCATAGCATGCTGTTTTTAATTTAAATAGGAACCAGTCCATTTAACAGAAATAGTGGAAAACATCGTTTGATAGAAATTTTTAAAGTGTCCAATCTCTAATCTCAGACCGCTTCTCGACTTTGTGGAGGGCTGGCGATGATGGAAGAGATTGTGCAGCCCCTCTCGGATCCAGTGGAGATCAAGGATGTGCTCCAGCACTTCAAAAATAGAAGACTGCATGAATCAAACAATGATTCCTCTCAGAGAGTCATCGGTGAACGTGAGCATTTTGCTATGTACCAATAACAAATTAAGATACATTTTTAAGTTTATGACTTTTTCCACCCATCAAAGAAAATCACAAACATCTTCTGAGGTCAACCCATTTTCTGAGTGATTTCTTGAAAGAAACCCCCAATTTAGCACCAACGACTGAATAGTGAGATGTTAAAGATGTTCTTTATTGTTTAAACGTCCACCATTTCTCCAAAGTAATTATGTTCTGTTTCAGGGTGTAAAGAGTCATATGCTGCTTTTGTAGCAACCTGTATTGTAATATTAGGCATAGCCAGGCCAAGGTTTTGCTCTGATTGGAAAGAAAAGAGTGTTGATCATTGACTAGTCAGTTGTTGCGTTAACTGATTGGCCAGTAAGAACTGTTACTGTATGAGTCCTTACAGTGTGCGACAAATAGTGTTATAGATAATAGCCAGCAAACAATTTGTTGAAAAAGAAAACTTGACCGTGGACAAGTGAGAAGGTGTAGACCTCCTGATCCAGAAATGGCTGGTGAATGTTTGTCACAAAGGTCAATATGTTACCAAGCAGAACTAGAATAACAGCGCAGCAAAAAACAAGCCTGCTAAAAGACAATTCCAGAAGTTGATGGGATCCCAAAACGTAAACATCTTGAGTAGATTTGAACATGCTGTACTAAAATCAAGTGGCAGTGGTTTACTCCCAACAACTGAAACTGATGAAGAAGTGGCCGAGGGATGACGTGGGCAGTAGCTCATGATCATTTTGGGTGTGATCATATTTGTCATGTTTGGGTCAGATGGTCATTTTTAAAATTGTTGTTGAAACACCACCACCTGTACTTTGGAATGGCCTCATCCGAGGGATGTGATGTTGTATCATAAAGAGTTTTGACTCTTAATGCACTTTAGGTGTAGTATGAATGCTACAGTAAACCAGAATGTAGCTCAAACTGTACCAAAGAACCACTGCCACATTTTATCCATTACAACAATTTCACTGTTTTGTTAATACAACCAGGGTTTGTAGTAAAACCATGATTAATTTTCTGAACAATTATGTAATCACAAGATAATATAATGTAAACATTATGACAAATACACGTGTGCACTGGGGAACTAAATTTAAATATTACCCGTAGAAGTCATTTCATGCACCGGTGCCAATCACACGGGCGGTTTTGAATTAAGTAGGAATGGCTCAACACAGCTATTGTTTAATTTTGATTTCAAATATAATGTGTAGGTTATTTAGGTTGCTTTCCCACCTTTAGTTCGTTTAATTTGGTCCGAATCAAGGGGAACGAGTGATGCATTGTTGCAATCCTCTGCAGATTTAGTCTTCATTCTCACCACGCTCTCTCTGGTCCGTACCAGCTGATAACAATGACATCATGCAGACCACTCATTGGTCACATACGTCATCGTACATGTTTCCTCGGCTGCTTTTTGATTGGTTAGATTGAATGAGCACACAGAAGTAAACAACGCCGGAAGACCAAAAGTCCAAAATGGACTTCGCTGCTTGATTTTTACTCTTGGCATCTTTTACTTCATCATTTGCATTAATCTATTATGATGCACATTGCAAATGATGCGCTGATTACAAAGTACTCCAAGTTCGACCATGATTACACTGCCATGTAAACAATCGCCAAGCTATAATGTTACGTGTAAGTGAGTATGGCAGCTGCATTCATTCAAAATGCATGTGTTTGTAGTCTTCATGTGTGTTTTGTTCCGATCAGAGTTTGATCGCGTTCTCACCACAAACAAACCGCACTAGAGTTTGCTTGAAACCAGTCCGAGACCACCTCGTTGAGCAGATCTCAAACTGCTGTTTTAGTCCACTTTTGGTGTGGTCTAGTGTTTGGTCGTTACTTTCTCATCTGCACAAATGGACTGAACTAAATGGGAAAATGAACTCTTGTTCAAATTAATCAATCAAGTTAGGTGTGAAAGCACCCTTAGTTTAACAAGAGTTATGACATAATTTGCAAGGTCATTCAAATTAAACAAAAAAAATTCGCCAACGTCTTTCGGTTTCATTTTACAGACCAAAAATTGGTGCCATCAGTGTCATCTAGTGGTGAAAAGAAGGCATAACACTTGGAAGTTCAAGACCTGTCAGGTGGCTTTTGTTTTTCAAAGTTATTGCTCAGTGCTACAAAAGTGCTTGGAACAGTATATAAGGTTTAGGAGAGGTTTGTCTGTGTTTTTTATATATATATACAATTTTCACATTGTTTTTACCTCATCTTTGCTTTTTTGAGGGATTTATGAATTTCTCAACACTTTTGTAATGGTTGGAAAAAAGCAGGGGTTGTACTAAAAAAAATGTCAGCATTGCCACTGAAAAAATGTGTAAAAGATAATTTATTAGAACAAAGTGTAAAGTAGTAAAAAAAAAAAAAGCTCAAAATGGGGGTTGGGGTTTGAAAGCTACCATTGTTCTTGTATTTATTTTCTTATGCTCTTTACAGTGTCCATTCCCTCTGCCGCTGAAGTGGTTTGTTTGCCTCATCCAGTCCCACAAGAAGACATCCCACCCACCATCACCATCGAGCATGAGCAGCCTTTGCCTCCCACTTCCATTGCACAAGAGACGATCATCATTGAATCTGAGGGTATAGAAAATCAGCCTGAATCTGAGCACGCTGCCATTGCCATAATGAGCCCGTCTCAGAGCTACACAGAACAGGCAGAATCTTTAACCATCAGCGAGGAGTTCACGACCATTGCCACCACAGAAGAAGCAGAGGTCGCTTTACAACAAGAACAGACCATTTGTGAAGAAAAGGACTCTGGTATTTGTGAAGTTCAGCAGATCTACCTCACCGCCGACGGCTCTGCCGTTGTGGTTTCGGAGTTTGATAATGAGGGAGAGGAGGCCACTCAACTGCAGTTCCTTGAGCAATCCAACATGGTGGACTCTTCTGGTGTAAGGCAGGTCAGCTTAGAGCAATGGATCTCAGAGTTAACTGGAAAGGGCGTCTCGCTTCCAATTCTGCCTCCAAATCCCGTTGAGATTGTGAGTGAAGAGACTATCTATGCTACTGTTATTGAAAGACCACCATCTGTGAAATCCATCATACACCGGAAAAGTAGTCCTCCGAGAACTGTGGTGTCTAAAAAGGAAACGGTGTCAGAGTCCCAAGTGGCCGTGGAGGAGAAAAGGCACAAGTGCTCCGAATGCCATAAAGAGTTTCGCTTCGAATGCCTCCTCAGGAACCACATGCGCACTCACACAGGTGAGCGTCCGTTCCAGTGTTCGGATTGTGGGAAAAGTTTCAGGTGTCTTAGCTTCTTGACAAATCACATCAAGACACACTCTCTCGCCAGACCGTTCAAATGCTCACAATGCATCAAAAGTTTCCGGAAGAAAGCAGACCTCATCAAGCACATCCGAGTGCACACTGGTGAAAAACCTTACAAGTGCACCATCTGCAGCAAGAGCTTCTCCCAAGCCTCCTATCTGAAGATTCACCGCGAATGCCACACTTCGGAAAACCTGCACCAGTGCCCTCACTGCGACAAGAGCTTCCCGACAGCGTTCAAGCTTTCCATCCACGCTCGTTACCATTCCATGCAGCGATCGTACCAGTGCAACCAGTGTGGGAAGAGCTTCATCTATGCCAGCCTCCTCCGAAGACACAAAGGTTATCATGCAAGCGAGCGGCAGTATTTGTGCTCCATCTGTGGCAAGTCATTCGTCTACATGTTTGATTTAAAGAAGCACCAGCGAAATCATGACAGACCCCGAGTCCAGATCCCCTGCACTCTTTGCCACAAGATCTTTGCAGGACCAGAGATGCTGAGGTGCCACTTGCGTATCCATACTGGAGAACGTCCATTTCGTTGCAAGATTTGTGGAAAAGCCTTTTCACAGATCGGGAATATGAAAAGACATGAGCGAGTGCACACTGGCGAGCGGCCGTTTACGTGTGAACGATGTGGGAAGACTTATAAACACTCATCGCACCTGAAGAACCACATGCTTAGCCACACTGGCGAGCGACCATGGCAGTGCTCCCACTGCGGGAAAAGCTTCAAGTTTGCAGGTCCCCTGAAGAAACATGAGCGGACTCATCAGGGCGAAAGAGGGAATCGCAGGAGAAGTTACGAACAAACTCGAGGTCGCACGAAGACGGAACCCAAAACCCCCTGAGTACTCAAAATGGACGATTTAAAACGAGTACTTGTGTTAAAGAGACAATTGGTTAAAGAGTAATATTTTCTTATCAAGCAATGTTTATTTAGGTTAAATGTATACTGAAAATAAACAATTGTATTTGAGAATTCATGAAAGAAAGCTGATAATTCTTTTATGGGTATTGTAGACTGAAAGTGCAGGTGCCATGTGGCCTTGAGCTTTTTATGAAACATGGAGCAGCGGTTGGTGTTGGTAACTTCATAAAGTAGTCTGTGTTGGCTTGGAATAACCCATTGCATTCTCTTGATCGTGTGGGACAAACATGTAGAAATAAATAATCTGTTTATTTTACAGTAAAGTCCCAAAAACATGAACAGTGTGACATTTCATCAACACGTTACTCTACAATACAGAGATTAACTCAAGATAACACTGCTCACATTGCAAATTCTGAGTGAAGATCATACTTATAGTTATGTGATCATCCCAAAAAGCACTGAAAATATACTTTAAAGGTTGTTTCCTGTGAAAAAATGGATAATGTAGTCTCCTTTTGTTCAGGAGTTAGGAGTGGCAGTCTTTCTATTCAGTAGTAATTTGCCTTTAGGACTTTAGCAGTTGGCAACACATTCAAATCGATCGGTTTGATGCCAACCTCTATAAAGTTTATCCAGTGACTAACAAATTGCAACCTCCCCAATCTCCAAATGTCCTTCTGTTGCTTGACGGAGTAAGTGTTGATCGTTTAAGCAGCAATGTCTTTTCCCTATTCCTTTCTCCATCCTCCAGGCCAGGGTGCCCATGACTAAAAAAATACCATCTTTCTTCTCAGTTCGGATAGCGAAAAAAGTGTCTTGTTTTCCTGCAAAATGGTGGATTACAGTCATTGTAAGGCAGAATAGTATGACATTTTCTAGGACCTTATTTTATGATTTTGAATGTTTATCAGGTCACATGCAGTTAAGTGGCACTCTGTAGTCTCGGACCAAGCATTTTCTAACACTAGTAATCCATATTACTGGTGCTACCTCTTTTCTTTTTGAAGCTCTGCTGTGCAATAGTCTCCGTTCCTCAGGCTTCCTCCAGAGGGTATTTCTCAAATATTTTCTTCAGCTGTTTGAAGAACTTCCATTCCACCTGCTCGTCTTCATTCCTATGAGTTATGAAAAGCAATCACCACATCTCTTTCATTTCTGTGTGCTCCTCTTCAACTTGCAGGAGTACATTCATCAGATCTACCTGTGATTCTCTGAACACTGGCGGTAACCAGCCTTTAGTCGTTTGATCCTGGAGCGACACTGCTCATCTGTTCTGCAATAGCCCTTTTCAGCCATAACCAGAGCAATCTGCTGAAACACAGGTTTGCGTTTGACACAGCCCTTCAGCCTCTCCTGGAAGCCATTACTCCCCCAGATGGCTATAAGAGTGTGTGTTTCAATGTCTCCCCAGGCCTGCTTGCCCCCGTCCGTAGCCACAGGTTTGGAGATTATGGGAGAGTCTGCAATCCAAACACATCACAAGTTTAGACAACTGGAGATTGTAAGAAGTAGCACCCAAACACGGCGATGTCAAATTCTCTCCTCAAGTTAGCAGTAGGAGAGCCAAATAGTGCACTCAAACTCGTAAGTACTCAAAAAGAAGCATTCTACGGTCTCCAGATTCAGTGCTACTAAACCCACTGGGTGTCTGGTCATAAAGAAATGGCAGCCGTACGATGTGGTACACACTGAACTGAAGATTTTACTTCATCAAAACATTCTCTTGATTTGTCAATTATTAAAAACACCTCTCCGGTCACTAGATGGAGGAGGGATCTGAACAGTCAGTAGTTGTTGTATTAAGTGAGCGCATCAGAAGCAAGACGTCCACATGTCTGCTATCGGTTTTTTATCTCACGTTACCTTTAAAACAGGATTTTTCTGGAAGTCGGTCAATAATCAGCTCGAGTCTTACATTTAACAATGTGTCTTAAGCAAGTGATTTGAAAGGAGAGAATCTTTGAAGAGACAACTGCTTTGAAGTTGAGTAATGGTAAACTCTATTATTTTCATATAAAAAAAGCATTACAGCTGCAAAGAAAGAAATGTTAAACGTGAAGTTCTTCACATCGAAGGTGGCACAGTGAGTAGCGCTGTAGCCTTTACCGTTAAAAAGGTTGCCGGTTCAAGGCTCGCTGGAGACCTTTCTGGAAGGAGTTTGCATGTTCTCCCCATGCTTGCGTGGGTTTCCTCCAGGTGCTCCAGTTTCCCCCACAATCCCAAAAACATGCCATTTGCAACGTGTGAGTGACTCTTGTCCTGCACTGGACTGGCGACCTGTCAAGGGTGTACCCTTGGCCTCTCGCCCAATGTGCGCTGGAGACCCCAGTGACCCCAAAATGGGAATAAACGGGTTGGAAAAAGTTTATTTCAGTAATTTCATAAAAATAGTGACATTAACTGATATTTTTTTCATTATTTTTTTATTATTAGAACTGACAGGAAAATTTCGAGAGAGAGAGAGAGCGAGAGAGAGAGATGTAAACACTGCATTCAATGAACCAAACATTACCTTCCTTTTTTGTTGTGAAATTACTTCATAACAGGAGATACGTCACGTAACACAAAAATTTAATCCATACATAAATTTTCTTTACCTGCTTAATCCATCAGCGTCAATGGCTTTTTGTACAGTAATCAATTTATCCGAGACATGTTTTTTAACTTGTGGGGAAACCGGAGCCTCCGGAGGAAACACAGGGAGAACAGTCATTTACTTACTTACTGAGAGGCATCAGAGCAACCGACTACAGCACCAAAAAAACATCTTTCAATGCAGTATTGACTATTGTAGATCAGATTTTAATGCAGTGTTGAACAATCTCAACTATTGTTATGCAGCTCTCATTCACATGAGCAGCATTTAAAAGTTTTGGCATATTTACATACATTTTCTTGTATATCTTGACTAGTGCTTGCATCAGGTTTCACCCCTGGATGCTTAACACGAGATTGAGTCTTTCGTATGGAAATATCTCAAGTTTCTCATGAAGGATCCACTTGCTTCACTATTCATACCTGAATCAGAATCAGTGATGGACTCCAGCTCACTGATGTCCTTCTCTTCAGTCACTCTGTCCTTCGAAACAATCGTTTTCATTTGGTCATAGAACTTAAAATCGTCCCTGCTGGAATACATTACACATATTTTAGCAGTTAAATCAATGAAAGAATACATTTTTAAATGAAAATGCAATGCTGAAAAGTAAGAACTCATGCAGTAAATTAGAACAGTCCTCTTTTGTGGGATCAAGGATTTAAGAGTATTAGTATTCTGCGTAATTCTCTGAATATTCAATCTGGCCTGACTGATCCAAAGACCAACACAACACTTCCTCTAACACTAGCTGACAACACTACCCTAAAAAAATATAATATACTTTGAGGGGGCATCGGGAGGCCATTTAACAAGGGTTGGTCTTCATTTAATGTCTGTAACAAACGCTCACCCACCCCTTTCTAAACTGAGAATGTCTGTGTAACTCTATATAGACAAAATGATGTAGATGCAAACAAGAAATAAATCCTGATAGATTTCAGATGAAGAGGACCATGCGAACTAAGAATAAAAATGTAGAATAAATTCTTATTTTTAAGGGATAATGCTGACTAGTTCTGACCAGCAATGAAATTATAGAATTCAGCTACATTTGCTATTCGTGATGACATTAGCTTGTGATATATTTTAGCAATACTTAAAATAATAAACTCAGTTGTTCTATACAGAATGATGATGCATGATGGGAGGGGTTAATGATCATTAGCAGGGTGCTCTCATATAATATTTGTCATCATTTATTTGTCAATGAATTTCAAAATAGGGAATAAAACATTTGTGATTAATACAAAAACGCTGGACGGATTTTTGTCAGTTTATTAAAAATCAGGAAAAGTTTGATTTTTATCTGAGGTCCCCTTCATCCGAGATAAATAGTAATGAGGTCTCATCATATCGTTGCATAATGGTAAGAAGCAAAGACTGAACCTATGAAACATTCTTCACCGGCACTGGTATGTTCTGGTTTTGGGTTTGTAACGATTCTTACGCAGGCTTCACTCACCTTTCATAATAAAACTGAGACTTTAGTCTTTTCACGCGTGAGTGGCACTGCACTCCCGTTCTGTTGAATCCCTGCAGTATCATTCTCTTGGAGATGTATTTATAAATGTGCCTGTTCTTTGGGCATGACATGAGACTGAACTGGACACGGTCATCTCCCCAAATCTCCAGCAGAGCCTGTGTCTCCTGATCTGACCAAGTTGTTTTCTTTCCTGACTCAGATCCGCCTGGCAGGGATGGAAGCTGTTGATCTAGGGAATAATTTTACACCGTGAATTATTGAAAGCATGCCACTCAATTGAGCTGTTTTTAGAGCAATACGTTTAAATTTCCCAATCCGAGTATCTACATAGATGTAGTTTGAAGAGGAGTGAGCGGAGTATCATGGAAATGGTCACAAACCTGCTTCCTGTTCATCTTCATCAATGACATCAACAGAAAAGTCCTGGTCACCAAGAACCCGCTCCAGTTTGTCATAAAACTTACAATCGACTTTCTCAATGCCATATCTATATACGAGAGATAGAACAGCATTTCAGTCTTTAGATGTACTTTAACATACTTTTCAGCTGCTAATAACAAAAACTCAACTGTTTCCTCTCGTAGCATTGCCGGAAATTCTTGGTCAGGTTCCTGATCTTGGATCTGCACTGCTCTGGAGTCCTGGGAATTCCCTGTTTGCTAATTCTCTCCGCTATATCAGCAAACACATGTCCGTTGTGGACACATGCTCTGAGCGCTTTCTGTACCTCCTTATCAGCCCAAACGTCTATAAGAGTAGCAGTTTCAGAGTCACACCAGGATGTTATCTGGTCCAAGCCCCCACACAGGGATACTAAAAGAGGGAAGGAGAAAACACTTTCAATGGTTCAAAATAACTTTTAAAACTTGTTGCAATATGAATTTCCTATTGCAGTTCACCTTATATTATTTTATTATATGATTTTGATCATTCAAACGTAAATGCAGCATTGTGGAAGGTTCATTGTGTACAGCTCATTTATTTTATTAATAAATTATGCAACTATTAGATTCATTTGATCAAATCATATGCTTGCTGGACCCAATGCAACCTGGAACTGAAAAAAAAAAGATGTTCTCCCATACTTTATTTGTTTTACAGTAATTTATTTGTTTGATTCTAATAGCTAATAAATCAATCTGATGATTCTTGAAGAACATTTTCCCTTAAGGCCTATGCTGAAAAAGGGGAACTCTATACTCTGGAGTGATGAGGCGAAGATCACAGTTTTTTTAACTAATGGTTTTAAAAATGTATGGCGTCGTAAAGGTGAGGATTTCAAAGAAAAATGCATGGTGCCTACGGTGAGACATGGTGGAGGTGGTGAGCATCACGCTGAGCATCACTCTCCATCCAGCCTCCAGCTCAAAAAGAGGTTATTCTTGAAGAATGGAAAAATATGTCACCAACGTGTTCATTCCATGCCTAAAAGCCTTGGTGCTGCCCTTAAAAAAAGTCCCAGTGCTCATAAAAAATACTAGATGTTGTAGTTTTTTTTACGGGGTGTTTTAATTTTTGCTTGAAACAATTACTGAAGATTTTCTGATCTAAGTTAGATAATTATACCTAAATGTTATGGAGTTAAACAAGTGTTCAATAAATAAGAAAGAGAGAGAGGGAGGGAGAGAAAGAGATATCTGAATATGAAAACAAATAGCATTGTCTGGGAATTTTCACCCTTATTTATAATAAAAGTAAGAATAACTGTAAAAAGACCATTTGAAGTACCTGGTTTTAAAGTATCATTGGGTTCGTTGACTCCTGGTGCTTTGGAGGATTCATTCCTTTGTAAAATGTCCTCCATAAAGTCAAAAAACTTAAATTCTATGCGTTCCGCTTCAGGTGAACTGCACAGGGACAAAACAACAAAATAAACCTCATGTGAATCCATTCACAGGTAATTAAAAAAAAATCTCTGCAGACCTGAGACTGTCTTTGTACTGCCTGTAGCTGATCTTGAGCCGTTTGATTCTAGTGTGGCACTGTTCGGCGGTTCGTAGATATCCATGTGAGTTCAGCTTCTCTGAGATCTCTGTGTAGATGTGGCCATTGTGAGGGCATCGCTTGAGGTTTTGCTGGACATGCTGGTCGCCCCATAGCTGGAGGAGAATCAACGTCTCTGTATCGGACCAGGCCACTTTTTTTCTGTCGTCCAAGCAACTAATGGCAGTTTCTGTGCGTGAGGCTGGGACGACAGTACACAGTGATCAGTCTTTATAGGGCCACAATACACAAGATTTACATGCGATACAAATGTATCGGCTGTTACATTCAATTGTGGATAAAACCGTTTAATTTCTATATTTTGTTTCCTATTTCTGATTGAAAAGAAATTTTGCATGAAATCACGCATCTCTGTTCCATACGTAGTCCTATGACAAATCTGTATTTTAATATACTTCTATTGTCCTTTGAGAAGACACGGTGTGCATTCTAAATAATTACTAATGACGCCCTGTCAAGTTTTTTATTTATTTTTTTATATTGGTATCCGTTCTGTCAAGTTGCAAGACCGCGCAGTAGGTTGGAGTTCAGAATATGTCACGAATGTTTGTTTCCGCGGTGCATCATGGCTTTCCATCGTCACTCTTTCAGCGGTTAATTAGCCACCAACAACAGACACTTTAAAACTGTGGATTGGCAGGAAGACATTTCCTTGAGAAAGCCACGAGAAGTGGAGAATGGTGGACCCAGGCCTTGCAAATCAACGCAGTTTCCAATGCGGTTAAAATTGGGGTAACAATCCAATCAGCCAATACAAACCATAGATTTCTATTGTAAAATGTGCATCCATAGATTTCCATCATACAATGGTCTCCTGTATCCATGGACTTCCATCATAAGAGATGCATCCATATATGAATTTCTGTCGTAACATGCAAAAGTTCTAGGCAGGTGTGAAAAAATGCTATTAACAAACAATGCTTTAAAAATGGTGCTAAAAATCAAGCGTCAATCCTTAATTTTTACCGATTAATGGAGTGTCTGACCAAATGATAAATCTAAATCAAATTAAATTTTTTGGTAAAACCACCAACAGTTCAGAACACCTTCTGCATCCCAGTTCCTATGTTTTCATGCATTCTTTTGTCACTTCCAACATTGGCTTTTTGACTACAACTCTTCCATGAAGACCACTTCAGATCAGACTTCTCTAGAAAGGAGATGGGTGAACCAGGAAACGACTGGTTTCTACCAGTTCTTAGCTGATGGCACTTAGACATCTCAAAAAGTAATAAGGTTTCGTGTCTGTTGCATTTCCTGCACAAGTTTCCTTGGTCAACCACTGCATCCACAATCCTCAATGTTCCCCGTTTCTTTGTGTCTCTTCAAAAGAGCTTGAACAGCTGCTGGGAGACCTTGTTAAATCTTGCTATGACATTGGTGACCATTAGCAGTTGTTTGGCATAATTGGCTGCTCATTCAGTTGACTAAAAGCGTACAGAATCTTTGACTTTGTACAAGTTTGAAGGCAAAAGTTAGCCACACCAAATATTTATTTGATTTCTATATTTTTTTGTTTAGATTTCTGAATTGTTTGTTTGTTTACAGCATTTTTTAACACCTTTCCACAGTGCTGCATATCTGTATTGACGTTCAGTGTTTTATTGTCATGAAAATAGCATTTTTATTGATTTGAATTGGTTTGAATATAAAATAAATCAGATAATTGCAAAATGAAATTCCATTAACCCCAAGCTAAACGTTTAACATGTTCACTCCCATCTTAAGCAGTGATGTTGGTCAAATACAAAATATAAATATATCTTTACATTCATTACTTATTCACTGTTTTCAAAACCAGTTAACAAAACAAACCTATCTCTTGGTACTTCAAGACCTGATTTTCAAGATCTGCTAGCTCCTCCTCCTTCAGCTGTGATGAGCCTGGTTCTTCATTGGTCATAATTCTTTCCATCTGCTTAAAGAATTTAAACTCTCCTTGGTCTTTGCCTCTGAAAATCACCAGTACATTCAGTTAATAAAGAGGATTCTCGTTTCAAACAACTGGATCAATTTCATAAATTAATGAAGCACTCACTGTTTATTCTCAATGATCTGTTTGTAGCACAGTTTTAGTCTCTTCACTCGATTCTGACACTGTTCCGCTGTTCTGATGTACCCATGAGCTCCCATCTTTTTGGAGATCATGGCAAATATATGGCCATTCTGCAGGACTCCTTTCAGCTCCCGCTGGGTATTGTCATCTCCCCAGATTCTGATGAGGGTTTGCGTCTCTAATTCCGTCCATGAGATATTCCTGGTTTCTAATGAGAGGTTTTGAGTTGGTTAACTACAACTTAATTCCGTACAATATGCAGAGAAAATAGAAGCACCTTTGAGTCCAGCATGACCAGTGGCTTCCCAGTCAGTGCTCCTTTCCCCCTGCTGACCCGAGGCTTCCTCCAGGATGCTGGTGTCATTGATGGTGTCTTCTTGTTCAAGAGCATCTTCACGACAGATAACTTTTTCCATAACATTGTAAAACTTCCAGTCTGGTCTCTCTCCTCTCAAACTGGCAAAACAAGGTTATGTTCAGAAAAAAAAAAAACAGCTTCATTCTATTCAAGTTTGGTGAGTCTTTTAATATTAATTTTGGTGATAAGATGCTTTTTTTTATTAAAGCTATTTAAAAACTGAACATTTTAGGCACTAGGCAGGACTAGTTGACATTCAACATTAAATGAAATGAAAATGAATCATGTTCACATATCTTTTTTTTTAAATCAGCATTACATCACATGATAATATGACAAATTCCCAGTCTGTACCCAACAATATGACTGCAGGCATTTCAGTTTCACCGTCCACAATCCCTCACCTGCTTTCATGGCACTGACGAAAGCTCATTTTCAAGCGTTTGATCCTGGTGTGGCATTGCTCTGCGCTTCTGTTGAAGCCCTTCTCCATCATCCTCTTGGAGATGAGGTGGAATATGTGGCGGTTGCGGGCACAGTCTTTCAGGCTACGCTGGACACTGTCTTTCCCCCAAATCTCAATCAGGCCAAAGGTCTCTTCCTCTGACCACGGGACTTTTGAGGCATCAGAGGGGTTAGGTGAGTCTTCTGAGAAATTGAGACAGAAAACTGTGAATCTCCAGAGCTTCTTGAAGGTAGTGGAAGCACATGTTATTTGAGCAGCACTTTAAAGAGCAACTGCACTTGGGAAAAGTGCTGTACATGGGTGCACAAAAATTTTTATGAAACAAATACAATAGTGTAACATGTGGCAATTTGTAGAAGTGGCCTTTACTTATTTAATCAGGATGTAAAATCTTGATGGGCGTGCCATTTTAGAGTCTAAGGGCCACTACAGACAAATCTCCTTAAATTTTTCCAGAATGATAACTGCCTCAAAAGCCTCTATGAGACAGATTGGCAATAATTTGATGAAACATCCTTTAACAAGAGTAATGAGCAAATATCTTTTCATGAGCTCCATGCCAAGTTAATTCAGGAACCTTGGCATAAGGCAGTGGTTCTCATAGTGGGGGGGCGCGCTGGCAGGGGGGGGCGCACAGGCCCTGCAGGGGGGGCACAGACCATCAGCAGATGTGAAGAAAAGAACAAAAAAAAAACAGCCAAAAGACGTAGAGCATGTGTCGAACTCAAGGCCCGCGGGCCAGATGTGGCCCGCCATGTAATCTAAATTGGCCTGCGAGAGCTTAAAAGTTTTGAGTGTCTAAAATAAAAAATAAAAAAACGAAAACGGTAGCTGCAACGATGTTTCCGCATCCAATTCAGGGACTTTCAGGGACTCACGAGTGAAACTGCAGAGCTGCCGGTCCTCACACATTGAACGTAAGACTCTCGCATTTGAGTAATCTCTCACGCCACACCACTGATTTCTCACGCTAAAATACATTTCAAGATGTGAAATGGGCGGAGCTAATAGTTTATCTGTGATCTGTTTCTTGAGCCTGATGATAAAAGATGATGATCGATATGCATCGTCTTCAATCTGTGAGGGGTTTTTTCGCTAAACATATTACAAAAATGCTATTTTTTTTAATTCACTTGGACAGTTTGATCCTTCATTGATGGAGTTATGTGGGTTTTCATAAGCTGACAAAAATCAAAAGGATTTATATTAGAACAACAAGCATACAATTGTTTCTATGCAACTGATTTGTCACTTGAATAAGTTATAAATAATGAGTTATTTAACATTAAGGAGTAGTTACATTTATTTTACATTAAAATAATTATTAAACAATTATTATTTTACATCTGGGGGGGCCCAGATTCTTTTAAAGGTTTAAAGGGGGGTGCGACCAAAAACGTTTGAGAACCACTGGCATAAGGCATACAATGAGCAGACAAATCAAAGAAAGCTGACTAAGGCCACACACACACATTTTGAAACACACAAACACAAAAAAATATTACAACACCCAATCAAATGCTGCAAAGTGTGCCAATCCTATTTTATTGTGCAATTCTAATGTGTTTTGACCAATCAGAAGCTAAATGATAATTTCTGGTATGCAGTAAAAAGCACAAAACTCTGAGGATACAGCATTTTCGAGAGACAGGACAATTGGGAAAAACCCATTAAAAAACCTCTTTAAAAAGATTGTACACAAACTTTGATGTTGGCTTGTGAAAGTGCCCTTTCAAAGTATTTTTATATGCAAAATGGATTGGTTGCAAAAGTAGAATTTTTGGTAGTTATTGAGGAGGCTGTGACATCATACAAAGTTCCCCATGACAACATGAGTGATGTAAACCAACCCCCATGTCTCTTTGATCTTCCTTAGCTGAGTGATATGCAAAATTGATATTGCTATGGTTTAGTCAACAGTTTGGTGTAGTTTGTCACAACGAGATTTAGAAACCAATCCCCATGTCTTTATCATTTACCAAAACTGAGATAGAGTTCAGAAAATTTGGTTGCTAGGGTAATCAGTTTGGTTGCTGACTTACCGTCTGTGATGTCATAAACAATTAAGTTGTTATTAATTAGTAATAACTGTGATAAGCTGGCGACCTGTCCACTGTGTACCCCCGCCTCTCTCCCAATGTGCGCTGGTAGGCCCTGGCAGACTCTTGTGACCCCAAAAAGGGATAAAACCATAAACTGGTTGGAAAATGAATGAATGAATATTAACAATTAAGTTAAGTTGTTATTACTATTATTAACATAAACCTTTTTATTGAGTTTTCTTCTTGAAGATATTCTTGTTGCCTTTTCCAATTTTTTTGAAATTGGCCATTAAAAGTATATTGTAAATCCTTTCTAGAGCCTGGGGTTCAAATAATTTTGTTCAGTGGTTTGTGTGCTCTTGGCAGTTCTCAGTTTGAGTTACTGTTTTACAAAGTTTGTCCCAATTTTAAGTCAATTTCCCAGCTTTCTCACAGATTTCCCAGAATTCCTTTAGTGGCAGCAATCTGAAAAGTTATAGCAACTCAAGTCAAACCAGTTTGGATTTTTGGCAAAATGTGGGGACTGTAGCTCAAACAGTCTTGGAGGAGATGCATATTTGTCCGAAACAAAAGATGAACAATATATTGGGTTTTACAAGTGGTGAGGCACCTCAAGACAACGCACCCTGTAAACACTAAGCCAATCAAAAGCATGAGTTTCTGACATTGACTCCAAAGCAAACCAAAACTAATGATTTAATGCTCAATTATGGTTTTGAGATTGGAAATGAATAAATATACAGTGCTGAGCTGCCAAACTAAAGGGAAATGACACATAATATGTGTCAAGATATATTTGCAGAAGCAAGGCTTAAGGCCTGTTCACATTCGCAGGAATATCCTGAAGGCTTCTTAGTGCTTTTCGTCTGCGTCATGGAAAATATTGATGCAATGCCTGAAGTTGGGGAAACGGGAAAGGAGAAAACGGCAACAGAGGAGAATTCAAAGTACACATCGATGTACACATGGATTATACTGTTGGTGACTAATCACAAGGAACTGTTTTGTCAAAAACGTGGAGGAGAGAGAGGATTTGTAGTGAGCCATTTCTTTCCTGTTTCCAGTACAAATTCGCTATTAAAATGTGAGATGAGCGCCACCAGCTCTTTTACCTCTGAACTCTTACACCCTTTTTCATTGGAACCACTAGTTTCAGGCCGATTTCTGTAATAGCGAGGCGCGTCGGAGCACAAAGCTTTGCAGCAAAAATTCGGGTGTGAACGGGCCTTAAGAAAGCTTTAGGAAATCCTAAAAGTATTGAAAAGAAAAATCTTTACAACGCACTGACCTGTGTACGCTCCCAAATGATCGATGAAGGTGAACTCTCGAAACACATCTGCACTGTCGTCTCGTTTTCTTTTACATGTTTTTTTGGAGCTTTTTTTAGTTTGAGTCTGAGTCAGCTCCTTACCAGGAAATCCGTCTTCATAACTTTCCACTTTTCCATTGAATTGTGCAGCAAAGACTTCCCAGTTTTGATCAATAGCTAATCGTTCCCCTGGTTCTGTTTTGATTGTTCTATTTGTAGTGGTTGATGTCTCTGAATGAGTTATGCTATGTCCATCTGCTTTGTCACGACCATCTAAGTCACCTCCAGATTCTAATGGGTTGCTAGATTTGGCATTATCCCTGGAAATCACCACTTGAACTAGAGGAGGAAGTGAGTGGGGTACCAATGTAGAACTTTTATGCTCTGCAAAACATAAGCAAAATATAAGCAGCGGTCAATAAAAATTAGCAGGAGCAAGGACCTAAAATGAAAATTGTTAAATAAAGGGCATTGTTTTGCAAGTTAAATAGGAGTGTTACATTTATTTCCCATATACTTTTTGGTAGCCTCAAGATACTTTGATGACAAATAAAACACATTACCACTATCCTGAAGATTTCCTTTAGCTCTTCGGTGCTCAAGCAGTGTCTTCATTTGCTTTGGGATTGAAACTGAATTGAGACATTTCTCCAGAAGAGACGGGGAGCTCCTAAGGCAAAAAACTGTCTGGGAAACAAATGTCAACCTTTTCAATGAAGTAAAAGTGTTACTTGGCTGATTCATGGTTATTTGGTGCACCTCTGATAGATCTGGAACCGTCATCATCTGATCCAGCTTCAGGAGAAAGTTCTCCATAAGCATCTGGAGGTTTTTGTCAAACTTGGGTCCATATTCTTCAGGGAAAATATTCTAATAATTGAAGAGAATTGAAGAAGTTATTCCATGACATGGGTATAATTTGAAAAACTATGTGTTTAATGGCAGAGTGTGCAGTGTCTGCTTTGCTAATGTAAGCGGAAATTGACTCCCACTGCAAACATGCCATTAAAAATGCCTCCATAATTCAAATTATACTTAAGTTATACAAATATTTTAGGTGTTTTATAGGGCTGGGCAATATGGCTGAAAACTGTATCACAATATCAGTCATATCAGTTGATATCGATAATTATTGATATTTTTTATGACCCATTTAAAATAAGGACCAGAGAAAAAAGATTACATTTAAACATTTTATTATAAGCTTAACATTCCTCTGATCACAATAAATGTCAACATGCAAAATAATTAAAATATAAACATAACTCTAAAATCTTTAAGAACACTTAATTATTTCTTAAAATTTAAGGTGCAAGATTAGTTTTTTATAATAGATTTTTGAAAATTACATTTAAGTCTGAAGAACAACAAGCAGGGGCGGCACAGTGGGTAGCACTGTGGCCTTCCAGTTAGAAGGTTGTCGGTTCAAGGCTCACCAGTGACCTTCCTGGAAGGAGTTTGCATGGGTTTTCTCTGGGTGCTCTGGTTTCCTTTCTGGTTAGGTTAGCTGAATAATCAAAATTCCCCTTAGGTATTCTGTACCTCCACCAAGATAGGCACATTGGGCAAGAATATGAATGAAAGAGAATATGACAGAATCTGAATGAATGAGCAAAAAGCTGTGTAAAGTAGCTAATTTAACAAAAATAGTCACTATTTAGATAGACTTATGGTAATAAACTGCCTGTGCAGTCTGACATGTGGGTTTTTTTTCCAGAATTTTGCACCTACGGCCTTCTGCCCACCACTAAATACACACAAGGCAATGTGGGTAAAGTGGCCACAACTGCAAGATGGACTTGGCAGGGTTCGAATCACCAGCACTTTGGTTCTAGGACGACCAACTACACCACCATGCCACTTGGCGGCCCTTATAAATATGATTTATAAACAGTAAAAAATAAATAGTAATTTTAAAATAATCATAATGATGTGATGTTAGATACTAAAGTTCAGTGTGTAAAAGATGCAATGGATGTAATGTCCAGCAGCCTCACATTAAAAAAGTCACTCTCATAAAAAAACTAAACAAACAAAACAAAAAAAAAACAAAAAAAAAACAAATCACTGATTTTGAACTTAATTGTTGAATATGTAAACCAAACCCTTTGACCGCATGCTGATCATATGTTGATTTAAGCTGGTCATGTGATGACTCTATGCTTGAGTTGAAAACTCAACATAAACATGGACAAAATGAGCCTTAAACCAGCTACGTGCAGTTTTTCTGGATTTAAGCAGAGAATTACAACACCATAATATCTCACATATGTTTTCAGTAGTTGCAAATGTTTACAACCTGGAAGTATCTCTCTTTCTCTTCAGGTTTGCTAATGAGGGTCTGAACAAGGTTCACAAAACTGGTTTCAGATTCCTCCATGTCTTCATCAACAAACTGTCATGTAAAACAGGAAAAACAAGATACACTAAACACAAAACAAACGTAGGGGAAATGGAAATTGTTTTTATTGAACAAACTGACCTTGTCTATGTGCTGGGTGTGCATTCGTTCAAGATTGGATTGAATATCTTTCAATTTGACCAAAGTTTTACCACGGAGGAGCTCCAGAAGATGCTGTGCAAAGTAAATAAAATCATATAGGCTTCTCTTCTGGAAAATTACACCATTTTAAATGAGACACTGCTCACCCTTGCTCTTAACCCAAGAATCAGCTGAGCTCTGTGGTGGGTATTTATCAGCTCTGGCACAGTTTCTGTCACCATGGTAACAAACTCCCCCAGCATCCCATAATGTTTAACCTGTCGGTGTTCAGTCACCTGCCACATTGCTGCAGAAAGTAACCTCACTGGAGGAACCATGAAGCTCATCAACGAAAGTGGGTCTATCAATAAACAAAATAATGTTGAGTATCCATAAATACAAAGAAAAATATCTAAATATTGTGACGGATATATAACAATAATTTATCATAGTGTAGTTAGAGATTTGAATAAATATTATAATTATCATGACATTATTTAAAATCATATAACGTTACATGTGTTATAATATTGCGCGTTTAATGCCATCATAATATAGCAAACCTGCTTTTTCACATTGTAAAACATTTCTCACATAAATATTTTAAACTAGAATATAATTTATGGCTTAAATAACGTTGGACCAAAAGCTGAAGAAAATCCATGAGAGGTTAAATGGGTTTTCACTTACCGTCGATTTGATTTGTCAACAGCGCTTCCATTGTTAAGAACTTCAGTCAACTTAAAAAGAAACTAGAAATAAATATTTTAGTACTTCTGTAGCATAACTTATATTAAGTGCTTTTTCAGACGGAAAGCATTTTATTTTCGGACATGTTCATGCTTCCATTTCGCTCGTTCTAGACTCCACAACAAAGATTCCGGTCTAATCCGCTTTGGTCTGGTCTACACTCTAATTCGAGTTCTCCCTCTGCTGGTGCAAAACCACATTGTGCTGGCTTTGTGAGATCTCCTCAATAATGCATTTGACAAACCCTTGTTTTGTCAGCGAATGACTCCACAACTAAAATGTTTATGTATGATGTGTAATCTAGACTGGTCTATGACGGAGGTCTAGATAGTGGCCGAAACACTTTGATAAAATTAATGGAATTCCTCATATTGTGACTTTTATTTTGAAAACAATATGGCGCGCATTTTGCTCATGAACGTAGATTAAGGGTTTACGATTACTTCATTAACATTTTTCAGGTTCAGTAGCGTTGTCAACAGACGGCGACCGACTGCAAAGTATACTTACAACACCAAAATGTTATAAAATAACACATAATTAATTTACATTTGTGTATTAAACAATACATTATAATTATTTTGTGTGACGAATTGCATGAGCGACAAAAAGATACATTAAATGCATTTTATCAATGTCATGAATTTCTTATTTGATGAAATTATGAATATATATATATTTTTTTTCAAAACAATCAGCACTTGATAAAACAATAAAACTAATTTAATGATTTTTGTATATAAATCCTTTATTTCAAAAACAAAAAGGTGGCAAAAAATGTTTTTCTAACATATGGTACATACAACATTGAACCATAACCAACTAAGCATAATATCTAGTTTAATACAGAACCAAATGCTTTCACATTTAACAGAAGGAAGGCTATTGCCAAGTCAAGTCTTTGACAAGGTTTTGTGTGAAAAACTAACAAACTATTAACCTAACAAAATACTGCAATATCATAAAGCCCCATAAAGCCATAAAGTCTACCAAAGCCCCTCTGTATGAATCACACATTAAAACGTGAGATAGAAAAAAAAGCCCTTATCTAAGATTAACCCTTGTAACTAAGTATGACATTAAAAAAAGGGCTTACAAGTAAAGATAATGCACACTAAAATACATTGTTCACATCCAACTGTTAGAATACAGTGACTCAAAACTATTACATGTTTCTCTTTACTTATGAGTTACATCTGTTTAACTAAGGCTATTTTATCTGAACAGAGGATGGTAAGCTGCATTTTTAAGTGAACTATCCTGATGCCTAGAGCCCTGAAAACCTGGAACTACACAGCCAGATGCAAAGTAATGGGACAGTGATCACTCCCCATAGCCGAGTTCCGGATCTTACTGTCACACAGACCTGGGAGCAAAGCGTTCGACAACACAAAATAGTCCAAACGCCAGCCGACGTTTTTGGCTCGAGAGTTCATCATGTATGTCCAGAAAGTGTAGGCGTAGGCCTGATCTGGATACAACTCTCGAAAACTGTCAGTAAAGCCAGCCTCCAGGAGTTTGGTGAAGCCCTCGCGTTCTTCAGGGGTGAAGCCTGCATTCTTTTTATTTCCTTTGGGGTTTTTAAGGTCAATTTCTTGATGGGCCACATTCAGATCTCCACAGAGAACCAGGGGCTTACGTTGATCCAAACTGCTCAGGTAGTCACGGAAATCCACATCCCAGGTTTTACGGTAATCAAGACGCACCAACCCACGACTGGCATTGGGTACATACGCCGTGACCAAGAAGAAAGATGGAAACTCTGCAGTGATGACCCGGCCCTCTTTGTCATGCTCCTCTTTACCTAGATTCACATAATAAAAAAAATGAAACAAGTCCTAATCATCTATGAATTTTGTTTATGAAATATTCAAACATGTGATCTGTGGGAGCCTGAGCTTTCTTATACTACAAGAAGATATGGTGTGTTAGTTATGAATGACTCTTGACATGTCCTGTCTATTGACTGCTTATAACATGGGCAGAGTGTCAGATGTTTCAGGTGAAAGGTTTTAAACAGCTTAAACTAAGGGGTTTCCAGCCATTGTTTTCTTGGAAGCACGTCAGTTCATAATAGATTAAAATGTGTAAAGTTGCACAGAGGCATCACATGGGTGTAGCAAAAATACCTAATTGGCGGAGAGTTAAACAGGATTAAACTGGTTATCTACACTCAATGGATGAAGAAAATGAAAAGATGGGCATTTTAACCTGGCTTTCAGGGAACCTGCTCTATTCTGGAGTCAGCCTCTACTGGTCAATCGATTAACCGCAGGATCAATCACTTTGTGATTACGGCTTGCTATCATTTACAGATTTTATTTATTAAAGCACCCAGTTTTCATACTTCTGTTATAATGTAAAATAATTCAAAATTTTTATGCCTAATATATTTTAGTCATTACAACAGCTTAAAAGGCATTCTCATAACAATATATGGAACATGACTGTTTGCACAACGAATCATATTTATATAAATGTACAAAATTAGTTCTGGCAGATGGCACCTGTGTGTAATCGTGGTTAATGCCACAAGACAACAAATGTGAAGTTTTTATGCAGCAAATCATACAAAGGCAAAGAAACATCTGAATATAATTTTTTTTTTATATCTTTAAGCCGTTTGATGGATAGAGACAATTGGTCATAATTACTTTCTTTCTGATAATATATTGATTTGCATATCCCTATTGATTACAAGTAGTCTATTGTAAAAACACAATTTGGTCAGGTGTAGGAAATCATCAATCTTTTTTGTATTGTTTGTATTTCAATAATCTTTATTTTTATTTTCATTCTGACACTTGTCTCGTCAACACTTACATTTTACAAAGTTACCTCTGTTCTCCCAGCAGGTGTTGATGGTTCAAATAAGGTAAGAAAGCATCTATAAGCCTGGTTTAGCTCTGGGAATTTAGGAGGAGAGAAGTAATCCACCTTTGCAGAACCCAAAGGGCTGCTCCAAGTTTAAAAATCACTGCCCATCTTTAATGGGGGTATTCTTAGGGGCTGCATTATTCCCCCTACATATATATATCATTATCATGATACCCCTCCCCTCTTCTCCACTCCCATAACGACTGCATTAAAAAAAATAAAAATGAAAAAATAAATGCACTCACCAATCCCATAGGTGACATTGAGGGGTTCAGTTTTGGAAAGCATTGCCACTCCACTGTAGCCCTCTTTATCTTCTGATCCTGCCCAGTACTTGTGCGGAAACTCTGGCATTTCAGTGATCTCAGATGGCAAAGCTTTCTCTGCACATTTAGTTTCCTGCAGACACAAGACATCTGGATCCTCCTTGCGCACCCACTCCAAAAAAAAAAGAAAATACAAACGAGTTAAACATTTTGCTCCTCTGAAATTCTTTTACAGAAGTTTTGAGCTGGTGCAAGTTCTACACAAAGTTCAAAACCCAAGTTTTACATCAAGTCCACTCTTCTTGACCCAGGCCCGGAGCCCGTCCACATTCCAGGATGTGATCTTCATGTTGGCTGCTCTGCCATCCTTACTGGTCAGTTTGTCTGGAGGATCTTCATAGAGAATAGGAGCTTCTGGCTCCTTTCCTTTCTTCTCTTTCTTCGCAGGAGCTGTGGAAGAAAAACACAAGCGTATCGTATGTAGTCTGTGAGAATGTAAACAAAGACATTGTGAAGCATGAATTTAAGCATGAGATGAACCGTTCTCAGAGTATGGGGGTATTATTGCGTCAGGTAGATAGATAAATAACTTTCTGTTCTACAAATAAATCTGAAAGCATACGCAAAAATAAATCCAATCCACAAATATGTTTCCATAAGTTACAAATGCAAATTTGTTTCGATTTATTTGTGGACCTGTTACTCTACATTTGTGAATGTCGACCTGTAAGTTGTGAATCTCTCGTTGTGCATTTGTGGACCTCAAATCGACGGTAGACTCAAATCTACCGTCAAGAGTGCCACAGATCCACAAATCGCTAAGCTCCGCCCACTGCCTGGTAAACCAATCAGATTGCAATGGGCTGCCAAGGAGGAGCTAGACAGATGAGTCCAGTCAGTGAAGCGGAAAGATGGAATGTACTAGCAGCGTTTCAGAGGCAAGTAATGTAAAAACAAAACATACGTTTCCTGACATCACAAAATGACCCTTAACGTATATATTACAGCGTTTACAAGGGGTCCGACTTCAGCATTTATTCAGCTGTTTGAGTAACTTGTGGTCTTCTGTGTCTTATCGTACTTTACTAAAACACACACCTCTAAGTAGGGTTGTTCCGATACCAGTATCGGAAATGCTGCCGATACCACAAAAAATCTGGCATCGGTATCGGCGAGTATTTGAGTCCAAGTACCGATCCGATACCATTTTCCTAAACATAACATAGTTATGCCCGCTAGCTTTGCTTATCGCTGCAAAGCGGAAATCAATTCTTCTTCGCTGCTCAGAATGCAAACACAGGAAGTTGTGTTGTGTTGCCACAAGCAACCACTGTTTAGGGCAGCGAAGAAGTACATACGTGCAAGAAGTATGTCCAGCATGTATTATATGTCAAGCTGCAATTTCAAGGGGTGGCACAAGTATTAGCAACTTTAACACAAGAAACTTAATGTAGCATTTGAAGACGCGTCACCCCGTAGAATACGACGGTTACACAGAAAAGGACAAGCCGTGCCAGACGCAACAAACATCGGAAGCTTCAGTCAAACAAAGAGAAAAGTTTTCACCGACAGCCACCGAGCAATAAAGATAACTTACAGGATTATCAAGTTTATTGTACTGGATGACCAGCCACTGTCAGTGGTCGAAAACGTGGGCTTTCGCCGCTTAATTGAACATTTGGAGCCCCGGTACAGTGTGCCTGGTCGCAAATATATCTCCGAAACAGCGCTCCTTAAGCTTTATGAGACAGTGCGTGAACACATTTCATGTAAACTAAAGGACGTGCAAACTATCAGCTTCACTACTGACATCTAACGAGTTTTGCGGCTCGCACACCGGCAAGTCCATAGCTGAATCAATCGAGGGTATGCTTATGAATGTGAAGTGGAATATTTCTAAATCCCGTGTTCATGTTATTTTGCGCAAGCAAGTAACATGAAAAAAGCCATGAAAAAACAGATTAGCTCCACCACCTCATCTGTAGTGGAATTGATCCTCTCAGTTACGGCTACTTGCTAGGAGAGCCAGGAGGACACTGGTATAAAAACAATGAAAACCACCCTTCTTGAGGTCGTCAAGAAACGATTCACAACCATCGAGGAAGAGCCCTTGTATGCAGTTGCAACTCTCTTGGATCCACGTTTCAAAGATAGGTATGTCTATTAAATTTTTTTTCATGTCCATATTGATTATTGTCATTGCCATATTGCGTATATCTGAAGCACAGCATAAAATAATTCTGTCAATTAACACAGGGCTAGTGGTATCTACAGCTGTGTATACAGATACACACCAGATACACACCAGGGTATCGGATCAGTACTCCGTATCGGCCAAAACCCTGAGCCCAAGTATCGGGAGGGGAAAAATGGTATCGGAACATCTCTACCTCTAAGTGAAATGCGTTTTTATTAGCTTATATTACACGTTTGTTTTAAGTTATTACACATTCAAGCAAGTTGACGCGTGATTTTCAAGAAATTGTCAATATTACTTATGCCTTCTTTCTATTTGTTAAATTATAAACGGAAAATTACTTTACATTATTATCAGAAATAAGTTTCGCTTTACTGCATCAGTTTATAGTTACCATACTGCAGTCAAGAAACCAGAATTATGACAGACAATAACTTATAAGCATGTTGAAAAGTATGATTAGTAGAAATAGTCTTTGAGTAGCTAGATGGTCAAGTACAGTATACGATTTAATTTATAAGACAGGTGATCAAAGTTATTCTTTTTCTGTTTTAGATTACATCATAAAGAGCTGTTTAGCCTGCAGACACACGGCATATTGTCACTGCTGTTATTGCACTTCAACTGTAGCCCACAGGAATGTGATGATCAAACATCTTGGTCGCTGAAAAAAAAAACAGCCTCTACCTACAGCACCAGCATGGATGTTGAGTTACATTTGCTCCATCTTCATCTCCATGCCCAGTGGCACACCATCTACCCCAAGCAGCACCCCAAGCTTTGCTATTTGTTGATCTGTGGAACTCACAGGTCGAGATTCACAACTGTATTTGTAACTTATGAGAACATATATTTTTGTGACTCCTGAAAAAATATTTGTGAATCGGATTTATTTTTGTGTATCCTTTCACATTTATTTGTAGATCAGAAAGTTATTTATCTACCTGACACAATAATACACCAAAGAGGAGGGATGAGAAGTTCACCAATTGTTTAACCACAGAAATAATTTGTTTTACCAGTTGCGTTCTCAGCATCTCCTTCAATAGCTTCCTCGTTCTTCTTAGCTCTCTTGGGCATGTTCACAACTCTTTTCAAGCCGCACACAAGTAAGAATCTGACACCACACAAACGAACACCTGCAAGAAACAAAATAGACACTTGAAAAATGTAATAACCAAGGCCATAAACACATCTTTTAGAAAACATAAGAAAACAAACACTCACATAAACTGCGTGATATGCACAAAGCAAAGTGCATGTGTGGAATGCTGGAATGATTAATAAAATGAATCAATGCTAATTGACGAAATTTTTTTGACTGCGGCCTGAATGAATGAAACAATAAAGGCTCGCAGGTTCCACTTAACGATGAACGTTTTACAACACACGAAAAACAACACATTAAGTTGGCTTTTTTGCATTTGGCTACAAATACATAAAAAATTCTCACCAAGCACCTTATGGTTCTGTTGTGATAAAACTGGAAGCACAAATATGTGCAAAAGTATGAGAAATCTCTTTGCAGCGAGGAGCACGCTTCGCAGTTAAGGGGTGTCTGAGAAGTTGCCAGATTAAAACAAGTAGTCTAAAACCAAGTGTCTTGAAAACTACTAATATTTAATACTGATTAGATTGAAATTAGAAAACTAATTGTTTTATCAAATGTTATTTTTACTCGAATACGTTACAATATAATTTGTTTCATTAATTTTGCGCAGGCACTATTCAAGGCACTCTTAACTGCTAAAGTGTTCCTTAAACGAGCGTGCGGTAAGTTCTGCAATAGAAACCAATTGGTTAATTTAAATTTCAACTTATAACTGTATTAAAATGACAAAGTAATGAAACTCCTACAACACAATAAATTATAACGTGCATCGGTGTCGTAAATATTCCAAAGCCACAACTATGAATCTTGAATTATGTCTGCATCAATGTACGTAAAAACAAGTTGAGCATTGGTTGTCAATGTGTCAGCTTTGAGAGTTTAAAAACATTTGTAGAATAAAAAATATGTGAAATTATTTACCATTCGTTGTATTAGTCATGTTTATTTACAGTTGATTTAAGCAAAACTAAAATTTTAAATTTTGTTCCCACCAGACCATGACAGTAGTAATAGGATTTGAAGGCAGTGCTAATAAGATTGGCATTGGAATCATCAGAGATGGAGAGGTTCTATCAAACCCCAGACGCACATACATCACCCCACCTGGCCAAGGTGAGATCAACAGACCTGAAGCTAGATACGTTCAGATTACTCCACTGAAATCATCAAGGCACAACACAATCTTAAATACATTGGAAAAACAACATATGCTTTATCCACACTGTATACATTACAACTGTGTTTTTCAACCTTTTTTTCACCAGACAGGCAGTCACGTCTTTTTTTCACTCAGGCACACCACCAGAAAGATGTTAAAAAATCAAACTCTGTAGCCTCATATGACAATCTCATTAAAGTGTCGAATGGAGTCAAACACAAATATTAAGTATTTTATAATCATACATATCTCAACTAAATCATTCATATTTTTTGCCCACTTGTTCCCTTACGGGGTTACAAGGGTCTGCTGGTGCTCCATTTCGCACGAGAGGCAGGCAGCACAGGGCAACACACACATTCACACGAAAGGGGAATTCATACAATCTACCGGTAATTAACCTGACACTTGTTTTTGGGATTGTGGGGAAAACCGCAGTACCTGGAGGAAACCAATCACGGCGATAACATGCAAACTCTTCCCTGGAATGTCACCAATGAGCCTTGAATTACCAACTTTCTAACTGGAAAGCCACCATATTACCACCAGTGCTACGTGCCGCCCATAAAAATATGGAATGCGTCACAGATTTGCATGTCATCCTGTCGTAGTAGTCATGCTAATCTTCTCTTTACAGATCCAACTTTAGTATATGTGCTGTCGTGATAAGTGCACATATTTCTACTCTTTCCGGGTAAAACCAATTAGACCAGGTTGATTTAGATCAATTAGGTGAAATCGAATACCAGATAATATCTAACGGATATCACACTGCTTGAAAAACACATTCCATTACATGATACCTTGCCCTTCAAATACAGTTACACGACCACATCGTTTCATAAATTTTGTAACATGTTTCAACGTGCATCACCGTAACATACAGTTTGGTTGTGTTCTCAGGATTCCTACCTGGAGAGACAGCCAAACACCATCGTGGAGTGATTCTCACTGTTCTTCGAGAGGCGCTAGATGAAGCCGGGATCAAACCTGCAGAAATCGACTGTGTTGCATACACTAAAGGTGGACAACTTCATTTATTCAGACCAACTGGAATTAAGATTCAGCACTAGTTTAGAAGCATTCTACTTAAAATCAGAGCTTGGTAAGCATGAAATTAACTACAACTACAATTGTTGGTTAATTCCACAGGGCCTGGGATGGGGGCTCCTCTGGTGACAGCGGCAATCGTAGCTCGAACAGTAGCTCAGCTGTGGGGCAAACCTTTGTTGGGGGTGAACCACTGCATTGGGCACATAGAGATGGGTAGACTGATCACAAAAGCACAAAACCCTACTGTGCTGTATGTGAGTGGAGGAAACACTCAGGTCGGAAGTTTATATTGCTTTTTAAGTTATAGAACATCGATACATCCCATAAAAATATGATCTTGTATTGTTTCTACAGGTTATTGCATACTCTGAGCACTGTTACAGGATATTTGGAGAAACGATTGACATTGCTGTGGGGAATTGCTTGGATCGGTTTGCTAGAGTTATCAAGGTCAGACTTCAAGACATGGTTAAAATCTAAAAAAAAAGGTAATGTGTAGCTGTAAGATTTTAACCTACATCCGCAGATATCAAATGACCCCAGTCCTGGGTACAACATTGAACAGATGGCAAAGATGTAAGTTTCCAAAACAAACAAGTGAATTCACTGGTGTATAACAGCACGAAAGTTTATTTCTGTATTCATTTCTAGGGGCACAAAGTATATAGAGCTGCCATACACAGTTAAGGGGATGGATGTCTCGTTTTCAGGGATTTTGTCTTATATAGAGGTGATTATTAATAATTATTAATGATTATTTGTTTATATAACTAACTCTAATAAAGCTTTGAATGTTTACTTACAGGATGCCGCTCACAAGATGTTGAGCACAGGTCAATGTACACCTGAAGATTTGTGTTTTTCTCTCCAAGTATGTATTTGATCCGCTGCTTCTAATGTAATTGGTGTTTAACTGTTGTAACTAGATGCATGGTATTTACAGGAGACCCTGTTTGCCATGCTGGTGGAGATCACGGAAAGAGCTATGGCCCACTGCGGCTCTCAGGAGGTTTTGATTGTTGGTGGAGTTGGCTGTACGTTGGAGTACATGCATAAAATTATTTTGGCCACCTTGTATGGAAAATGATGTATTGTTATCATTGGACTTGAAGTGTGCTGCTTAAGTTTTTTAATCCATCAGTGCTTTGCATGTTAAGTTATTATTACTATATTTATAGAATGATTTCATTTTATTTTTTGTTGAGAATTAGGCTGAGTTCCATTTCTATCCCTTGACCCCATCATTTTGGTTTGCACATTTATGTGAAGTAAAGGGGTGTCCCATTTCTTTCTAAATCCTATATCATCATTTTGAAAAGTTAATTATTTGGTTTTTAAAGTCTCCAACAACAGATGGAAATGCATCCAAGGTCTTTTAACACTTTATTTTTAGTTTTTATGCAACTCCTCTTTTACGTGATTTGTAGTTTGAACTGTGTGCTCTCATTGGATAATGCGTGTCATGTGCATCTCCGAAACAGAATGTCTAACAACAGATAGGAAGGCAGGAAAAGTGCTGCGGAAGGGCAGGCGCGCACTAAGAAACCAACTAAACCCTGGGATGAACTCCCACGAGTGTAACAGAACCTGTGTCAGAGGAGGACGAGGGTTGACACTCCAAATCAAAAGCAATTGAAGCAGGATTCCGCTCAGTGGTAAATATCCTGTTACATTAATGTTTTGCCACTTCGATACTTTTTTTGTAAGCGTGACTACATTTTACTCTAATGCATGTAGGTGTAATAAGGAAACTGCACAAAACCTTCAGCTTGACACTGAGAGTAGCTTTGTTTTAAAACATTATTGGATGAGGCGTCGGTGGTTCCTGCACTCCAACCTGCAGGCAGGTTGGAGTGGGTGGAGAAAAGTGTCAGGGGTGTTGTGTGACAGAAGAGTGTCAGCAAGAATCAAAGGAAAGGTGTACAGAACAGTAGTGAGACCAGCGATGATGTATGGGTTGGAGACTGTGGCAGTAAAGAAGAGACAAGAGGCAGAGATGGAAGTAGCAGAGATGAGGATGTTGAGGTTCAGTTTAGGAGTGACTAGGATGGACAAGATTAGGAACGAGCACATCAGAGGGACAGCTCAGGTTGGTTGTTTTGGAGACAAAGTCAGAGAGGCCAGGTTGAGATGGTTTGGACATGTGCAGAGGAGGGATAGTGGTTATATTGGTAGAAGGATGCTGGAGATGGAGATGCCAGGCAAGAGGTCAAGAGGAAGACCAAAGACAAGATATATGGATGTGCTGAAAGAGGACATGAAGGTAGTTGGTGCAAGAGTAGAGGATACTGAGGACAGAGTTAGGTGGAAAAGGATGATTCGCTGTGGCGACCCCTAAACTGGGAACAGCCGAAAGGAAAAGAAGAAGAAGGCGAAGGGCCATACGGTCCTTTATTTGAGAAGGTATTGAATCCTCTTTTCCAAGGGATCTCCAGAGGCACATTCATTGCAAAGTGGTGAGAAGGTTTGCCAAAAAAAGTACTGAAAACCATCGTTTTATCTTAGTTTTTATCATATGTCAGTAAAATCTATTAAAATCGCACAGTTGTGCTTTCCCATCCTCCTTTCTCTTTACCCTCTTCTCTCTTTATCTGCCCCTTTCTATCTCTTCAAAAAGAGAAAAGCCTTCTTAAAAAAAGCCTCACTAGTGTTACAGGAGCAAATGACCATTATGTGGACAAGGTTACTGTTACACAATCATTGTTTTGATTTCAGAAATGCAAGTATTACCATGAGTGATGGGTTTGCTAATCCTTGAGAGCTATTTGGCGGACCGTTGTAGGCATACAGGATTTATAGGCGTGTCCCGAATCATCGGAGTACATTTTCGGCCCATCCTTTAGCCCTCACTTTCAATGGCTGAGGAATCGGCACAAGTGAAAGAAATGGAACTCAGTCTTTGTGTTTCTCACTGATGAACATTTATTTTCTCTGCTAAAACCAGAGTCTATAGATAGTTACACCCCTATTTTTTATACCTTTTATTTAACCAGTCTACATGACTTTTTTTATTAGAATCCACTAATTATTTACAGGTAATCTGCGTCTTCAGGAGATGATGGGGGTGATGTGTAAAGAAAGAGGTGCTCTGTTGTTTGCTACTGATGAGAGGTGAGCAAAATCAATGGAGCTTCTTCTTGTCACCTCTGGTTGCTTACAAAACGTTTTCATGTGATATGGTGTCGTCAGATTTTGTATTGATAACGGTGCAATGATTGCACAAGCCGGCTGGGAAATGTTTCGCTCGGGTCACGTGACTGAGCTCTCAGACTCCTGGATTACACAGAGGTGAGCAACTAATCGCCTGCTTTCAGCTAAATAATCAATTAACTTGTTTGGCCATCTGCTTTCCTTTATATGATGGGAAATCATTAATATGTCCATTATTAAATTAATGTCAATTATATTTTTCCCTCAGGTACAGAACAGATGAAGTGGAGGTCACATGGCGAGATTAATGCAGGGTTTACACCCTTTACACCCTTACAGGTTTTTTACACCCTGTTTATGATTTTGAGTTGCTGTAAATGTCAAATTGTGATCTACAAATCTTAATGATCTTACAAATGTTATAATAAATATGTGATCAGTTACATTAGATGCATTACACAGATGTGTAGTCTTCAATACCAGCATTAAAGGTTAAAAGGACATCCATACATAGAAGAGCATTCTTGAAATTGATGAATGTATGTCATAAACGCCAATAGTCACTATTGAACCATTCATACATTTAAACCAACAGCTACTGTATGTACAGGTCCTTCTAAAAAATATATGAGATATTTGATAAAGTTAATTATTTTCTGTAATGTACTGATAAACATTAGACTGTCGGATATTTCAGATTCATTTACACACAGTTGAAGTTGTTCAAGCCTTTTATGGTTTTAATGATGATTTTGGCATATGGAGGTGTTATGGAGGCCCAGGATGCTTCGATAGCGGCCTTAAGCTCCTCCAGAGTGTTGGGTCTTGAGCCTCTCAACTTTCTCTTCACAATATCCCACAGATTCTCTATGGGGTTCAGGTCAGGAGAGTTGGCAGGCCAATTGGACCAAGACCAGCACCAGACCTGGCACCCCAGACTATCACTGACTGTGGGTACTTGACTCTGGACTTCAGGCATTTCCCTCTCTCCAGTCTTCCTCCTGACACCTTGATTTCCAAATGACATGCAAAATTTGAGCAACAGTCCAGTGCTGCTTCTCTGTAGCCCAGGTCTGGCGCTTTCAGGTTCAAAAGTGGCATGACTTGGGGAATGCAGCACACGTAGCTCATTTCCTGCACACGCCTGGCTCTGTTTCTATTCCAGACTCAATCCACTGCTTCCACAGGTCCCCCAATGTCTGGAATCAGTCCTTCTCCACAATCTTCCTCAGGGTCCAGTCACCTCTTGTCGTTCTGCAGTGTTTTCTGCCACACTTTTTCCTTCCCACTGAGGTGCCTTGATACAGCACTCTGGGATCAGATGAAATTTCTTTCTGTTTTATTCCTCTCGCTTGAAGGTGTCAATGATGGTCATCTGGACAGCAGTCAGGTCGGCGGTCTTACCCCTGATTGCAGTTTTGGGTAATGAACCAGGCAGGGAGTGCCTTGGAGTACTTTTTCATGATATGCAATTTTTTTAAACTGTATGCCAAAATCATCAATATTAAAACAATAAAACCCTTGAACTACTTCAGTTGTGCATAAATGAATCTGAAATATATGAAAGTCTAATGTTTTTCAGTACATTACAGAAAATAATAAATAAACTATCACAACTTGCACATTTTTGAGGACCTGTATTAGCCGATTCTAAAACCTTGGCAAATGTATTTTTCTAACCTTGTGATTCATTCAAAATAAATGCAATGTGTATAATAATCAAATTTTATGGTCATTTTAGACTGTATGGCTAAATATTAGCAGGATAAAGTAAGCAGTTCTAATTTGAGGTGTCAAAATTGTGCTTTTATGGAAAAGTGCATTTTATGCAGTGAGTAAATGGCTCTGAATACATACAGTTTGAGAATAACGTGAAACTGCTCCATTTATTTAGTTATTGTCTTTAAAAAGGAAGCCAACTCAAGAATTAAGTAGCTGAAACTTGATGTTGTAAATAACAGTACTAAACATTACACTTTTTTTTTTTAAATCAGCCCAATATAAGGTTGTGAGGAATCCTTTTTCAATGAAACTGCAGCAGTACACAAGGTCTCTACCAATTGATCATGAATTGAGTCAAGAAAATGTATATAAATGAGTTTCTGAACCAATAATTTAAGTGTAATCATGATGAAATTTCAGCACCACTTTTTCACCAGTATGTATGTCAAAAACCAGTCACTGGATTAACCAAATGTTTACCTAATTTACACAATATGAGAATTCTAGAAAACAAGCTATTCACATGTGCATTGCTGGATTCATACAAATCTTAAAAAGTTGTGAAAAAAAAAAAACATTTAACATAATGTATTGAAAGCCATTTGAAATACATCTTCGTACACTGGTCCGTATGTTATGCCTGCCTAAGCCACTATCAGAAAGGAAGTGAGTTTCAAGGAAAAGTGGCTGTCTGAGAATTAAACTGCTTAGCCTTATCTTCCATCCGTCTTCTTTGTACTACAATGTTGGTGAGTGTACCACAAAGCCACCGCTCACTCCTTACATTACACCAAAAACAAAAAAGGGCATTTTAAAATGTTGGGAAATTTTTACTGCACTACGTTAAGACACATATTTGGATTTGTTTAAAAGTAAGACCACAAAGTATTTTAACAATTTTATTAACCTTTTATTAAGCAACATTGTTGGATTAAATCTCTGAACATCTTCCAGTGTAAATTATTTGTACGTCTCTAAAAAATTAGGTCATAGACAGCAATGGATTCCTATTCGGATTTATGACCGACATTCAATCTTGGTGAAATATATATATTTAAAAAACAGCAATAAGAACAATAGACATTTAAAGGTGTTGCCATAACGTGCCAGCCGCACCTCTGTAAACTTCATGTGAACAATTTGAGAGGGAAGAAAGGGATTATCGCGAGAGGGAAGACTGATGAAGACATTCAGGGTTGAATTTTAAAAACTAACTCAGTCTTCAGAGGAAGGGATGATGTGTTCGACTACAGGTCAGAAAGTGCTTGATTTAACCATTCGCACACAAGTAGGAACAAGGGATGAATAAAATCAGTTTAACTGTAAAACTGCAAATCTGACATAAAATTGCAGCTCAATCTAATTTTTCTTAAAAGAGACAGATCTCCACCATTAAAATGACAGAGGTATGCAGACAGAGTCTGTGCCTGAGACAGACTCTGTTGTAAGGCAACCGAAAAGTCCAAGACAACGATGTTCAAGAGGGAACGTGTCCAAAGTGTCTTGGGAGAAACGTTGAGGGGACAATAACCTGAGTGCAGGGGGCTGTGTGTGTCTAGAGTATGGGTGTTCCGGGGGAGTGGGGGGGTTGTTGGTGGATGCTAGGCAGGTGACTCCATGGTGTTCTTGTACCAGACGACATTATCCGGGTCTGAAACAACACAAAATTAACCTGTTATAGATTGTTTGGATGAGACGCTTGTGCATTTTAATTCATGGTGGGTTGACCGATTTATCTTTTTGCAGTCTGGTGATGGCAGCTTCACCATGGCAACTTCAGCTTGAGGTGGTACTTTTATTTTGAATAATAATAAGGAATAATAATAATAAAAAAAAAAACACAATTTAATGGTTAGCTTTAAAAAGGTGAAAATTTGCATTAAAACAGTTTTTAATATTTAATAACTACTGAAAAAAAAGGGAACCTGGTTAATTTAGAAATTAAAAATGTTTTGTAAGATCATGTACAAGTGATAATATTTGACGCTATAGATGATAGTAAAGTATGCTTTTTGCCAAACTGTTGTGTAAAGCAAAGTCAAAAATCTGTCGGACAAATCTGTGGATTGATACTAGATAAAAACAGACACCCACCTTGTTTTTGTCTCCATAATATTGCGTTCCATTCTGAAAAAAAAAGAGAGAGAACTAAAATTACAACATGAAACTGCTTAAACACACCCTCTCGGATTTAAATGCATTTATGATTTTGAAAGAATCCAACAACCATTAAAAATGTAGCTGCCACATACTGTATGAATCAAGATGAGAAACGTAATGTCAGACAAACTGTCACCACATGCGACCAAACTGCAAAAATTACTCTTTCTCCTCCATTTTAATCTGGATAGTTCTTGGTTAGTGCTTTTCACATACTTTGAATAGGTACATATGGCCCAGCTCACTTAGTGATTAGTATTCAAATATACGGTTTTCAGGTCACCTTTGGTTGCTGGGTTTGAAGTTCAAATTGGTTTAAAGGTTATGTGTTTTGTTCCAAGTGACCAGCTCTTGAAACATACTTTAAATTGTTGAAAACGATATTACCCTTTCTTTATTGGACATTTTAATTTAATTGTAATACGTTAGTGAGTCACTTACTCGTCTGGATCTTAAAATAACAGATTATTAATTTTCAACAATGCATGATTAAACAGATACTCTGATTGGAGCTCCTTCCTGAAAGGGTCTAAGCCGGAAGACTTCCATCTATAGTGTCTTTGGAACCACTCTGTGATGTCAGTCTACGTGTGATGTTTAAAATCACTAGTTGTATATTATGATCAACCATGATGTAGCTAATTTTAGATCTAGTAAATATATTTGAAAATGATATTGCTTTTTTTATTATTTGAATTCATTAATAATAAAAAAAAAAAGAAAAAAAAAAAGAATTATTTCAGCTACATCCAAAACTATCCTGGTCACAAAACACTTCCAAGAGAATTCCATTTCAACAGATGATGCAATCCAAAATCATGTTGGCCAGTCAGAAACGCAAAAAATGTGCTTCCTAGGTGCTCTGTTTGCAGTTGGAAAACTATCCAAAGGACATGAACAATCCTCTGGTACCTTGTGTGTGGTACTCCAGGGCCTCCTCCAAGTGGCGGCAGCTAAGTAGAAGCTCTTCTGAACTCTCAAAGTCTCCTGGTTCTTGTTCAGGCAGCCCTTCTGATGGTTTTAGAGTAACTGCACCAGCCACTGGGTGGACATCTAGACTCTTTTCCTTCTCTTGGGGAACATCTGCTTCAGGCCCATCGCTGATGAAGCTCAGACCCCACTGGTTCTGCAGCAAATCCCCAATCCCTGGAGGCTCCTCCACTGCCCCTCCGGAGCCTCCTCGGGCCTTCACCTTGGAAGCATAGCTGACAGCCGGCTGCAGTTTGGCAGGGCTGTCTTTCACAGGGAAAACTGGAGGAGGTTTCAGTAGAGAAAGGCTGTTGTCTACCCATCTCTCTTTTTGACTGGTTCGGATGTGTCTCTCGTCAGAACGAAGCCCAGCTCTAGGGCCCTCTCGACGAAAACTTCGTGATTTATTTGGGATGCGCCGTTCTCGGGTCACCCCATTTAGAGGAGATTCCTGGTTGTTTGCAGAGGATTGCCATTTATCCATTCCAGAAGAACAGCCCCCACCGCCTCCTCCACAGCTTCCTGAGCCAGGCGAGAGGCGACGGTTTCGAATCTGTGGTTCTGGTTTTGATGGAGATACTAGGACGGCCGGATCACAAAGGGGGTCGGACTCGCACACAGCATTGCTCGACTCCCAAGAAGCTGAAGAATGAATAGAAGAGTCATCAATAAACATGGACAAGTTGTACTTGAACTTAAACATTTATTTTCAGCTCTTAACACTGTATGAGTAATTGTGGTATTCATTAAAATGGTGGAAACACCAAACAAAATGACAACGCGTAATTAAATCTAAAAAAAAAGCAATGTTAAAAAAAATAATAATTTTCACTGTGAGATTGTCTATCTAAAACATTTCCCATTACTGCTTCGGGTTCACAAACCTTTAAAGTCTAAAGTCTACCTTAACTCTAGTCAAATAAAATAGAACCAACTATATGCAAAGAAAAAAAAGAGTAAAGCAAATAATGTAAATCGAGATGTGCTTTTATATTGAGATTATAAATCTGCATTCTCACCTACCAACTTTGTAAAACACATACATGTGAATTTAAGATTAAAAAACGAGAATTAAACCCCTTAAGGTTAAAAATATTAACGACGCCAATTTGAATCACACGTTTACTGCCATAGCACCATGATTAGTTTGGAAACTAAACAAAGAAAGTCATAAAATGGTGTCCGTGTCCAGTGACTAACGCTTTCTTGCTTTTAACGCACATTTTAAAACAGGATTGTTCCAGAAATAACTGAAGCGCCTCCTTGAGGAGTAACGTTAGGGTCCAGAGACTCGATTAAGCAAACTATTTACCACTTAACTAATGTCTAAACTGGATATCTGCCATTACACAGTCGTACATAAAATCATGTATAAAAATAAACATTAATTCTACATATGTACAAATGACAAGGAACGGAAAGAATTTCCTAAAGCCAAGTCTAAGACAATCCAACGCCAGACGTAACTGGAAATTTCTAGTCCGTGCCACATTCTAAAGCAGCGGCTTTACAGATCCAAACAATGGACACACGGTCCAAGAAATAGTTTCACATTTTATATTAAATCAACAAACAACAATTAAACATAGAACACTATTCTCAACACGTTAAAGGGAACAAATTTGAGGTTGTTTTTAATTATCTCTCAAATTTGAAACAATAGCCCTCTAACATACATATACATATATATAACACACACACATATATATATACATATATAAAAACATAAAACTAGTGATATTTTTTAAGAAGCGACTAAACTGCGCTGAGACTGCGATCGTTAGCGCTAGCAGCAGGCCGCTTATGTTTGGATGGTTAGCGCCCATAACAACCGCCTGAGCACCCTTCACCAATCCAACCGAAGAGTAAATGGATCAAATGTGTTCTAATCTTAGTTATTTCAGGTAGCTAAAACGAGAAATAACAAAAACTCCGTTGGAGAAATAGGAACATCCTAGAACTAAAAGTTTCGTAAGTCCCAAGCTCATTCGGTCCCGCTAGAACGCAAACAACTTCGTATTTCACAACACTGCAGCGGATTAAAAACCACGAGGACGAATGTGATTAAAATCACTTACCAGTTTTGATATGCATTTCGACTTAATAAATCCGGCTTTTAATAACAGTTTGGACTTTAGTGTGCGTGTGAGCGTGAGTGTGTCGAAAAGCGGCGTGTTGCTTAATTCGTTAACACGGAAGTGACAGTCACCAGGGAAAGAGTCGCGGATGATAACTTCCGGTCCACAGAAAGCTCGAAAAAGGCGGCAAAATCTCATTGAAAGATTTGAAAATATTTCACGTCCGCTAACGCGGTTCCTGCCTGGATTTTATTGTTTCTCTAGTTGTGTTTCTACACTAGCAGTAAAAGGAAATTGGTAAAGTTGAATGAATAAACAAAAATTGAGTAATGTAGTTTGAAATAAATTCTAATCAGAAAAAAATTAAATACTTAATAAACGAATAAATGATTTATTCCTCCAGGCATTTAAACAATAATATAGATACCCTTGCTTTCTACCATGTCTGAATAGTAATCTTCTGAATATGATTTGCTTATTTTATATTTATTTTACTATTTTACTTTATAACTATTTTATATTTATTATAAAATAAAATAGTTCTCTGGAGGACAAATTTGTATATTTTGAAAAAGCTTACAAAATCATCTCACCCTTTAAATATTATTCAAGTTCCATGTTTGTTTAACAATCAATGTTATTGTAACTAGATCTTCAGATGAACCTGCTAATTGAGCCAGTTCTGTTTGCATTTCACCAGTTGTTCTGATTTTACACGATTTAAGTAGTAAGTGCTGTCCGACTCATTTTCTTAAATAAGCACTTGAACTCGTGTTCTTTCAATATTCAAACTGCCTAGTGTGAATGAGGGAGTGGTGTCTATTTTCTTACATCATGAGGTTGTTTTATTACGCTCTAAACTTTGGACCATTTTACATTCTTTTCCATAACACACCTATGCCAATGATTCACTCAGTCAGTTGATTTCCAACAAAACAAAAGTACGTAACATTTTTCTGAAAAAAGAAAAACAACACAAGGGAGCTATTGGTGGCTTTTAACATGTTATTTTTATTTTGGTGAATGATACACAGCAGCTTCGTGGCATATTATGGCTTCGAAAGGTAATCTTTTGAATCAAGGTATGTTGAGCAAATTTCTTATTGACAAATGTTGGGATTAAAGTCAGAATAGATAGTGGAGATCGGTCAGTACTGAACTTTACCCTGTTTGGTAAAAGCAATTTCCTGAATTCTAATGTTATCAATCAGTAAACCAGTACACATTTTCATATCATGGGGTGTTTGCTATCATTTGTATTGTAAGCATTGTTTTTCCAGCACAAGTTACGAAGTGGAAAATCTGAATAACAAACTTTGCATACAACGCCAGGTTATATTTTAACTTTGTCTGACTTGTTTGAGTAAAGAGGATCCTTTAGCCAAAAGTGCAGTCTAAAATGTAAAGAAAACCAGATTACCGGAAGAAAACATCTGTTTTGATGTTATAATTGAATTTTAAAGAATTTATTCACCTGCATTTAATAAACCAACATGGCTGGCACTAGATACAACTGATTAATACGAACACACAGGGTTTGATTATTTGGCTTGATTAGATGCGTAATGTGTGATATGATTACATCATAGTCATGTATGTACTTTGACCATTTTGAATTTATTTATGCTTGATGCATAACCACACCATCAAATGTAAAACATGGAACTTGTTCATCTCTAAATCCAGGAACCCATTCAGCAGAGTTGAGGATCGTTCTTCTTGGAGGTCGAAATTGTGGAAAGAGCCTTGTGGGAAACATTATTTTAAACACTGAGGAGTTCATCCTTCAAGAGCGAACCACGTGCCTGAAAAGGAAAGCTGAGGTGAAAGGCAGGAATGTGGTGGTGGTGGATACTCCAGGATGGTGGTGTGACTTCTCAGTAAAAGACACACCAGCGTTGATCAGAGGAGAAATTAAACACAGTGTCTCTCTGAGTTTTCCAGGACCTCACATATTTCTCTTGGTGGTGAAAATAGACTCTAGGTTCAAAGAGAAGCGAAGGAGGGCTGTTGAGGAGCATGTTGAGCTCCTCGGACAGACGGTTTGGAGTCACACTTTGGTTTTGTTTACAAAGGGCAAAAATGCAGGAGATAAATCATTTGAGGATCATCTTCGGGAATCAGGAAAACCCCTCCAGTGGCTCTTGAAGAAGTGCAATGGGAGGTTTCATTTTCTTGATACCCAAGAAACGTACGATCCCACTCAAATGATGGGTAAAATTGACAAAATTGTGAAAGAAAATGAAAAACAACATTTTGTAATGGATGTGAAGATATTGCAGGAAGTAGAAAACAGAAAGAGAGATGTGGACATTAAGGCTCAACAGAGACTATTGAAGATGCACAAACGGAGATCTACTCTCATGGGTGAGTATTGATTTAAGCATTCTTAGAAGGTTACCTCACCAAAGATCAACACACTGCCAAAACATTACAGGTTAAATGTTTGCATGTTGCAAAAAAATATATCATACATGGATGTTCAGAGTTCATTTAACTCAAATGTCACAGTAGTTCAAGGGTTGAATTTCAAGGCAACCCACAGCCATAGATTTCTCCTACGCTACTTCAACCTGGTTCTCTACTAGACCAACCTCTGCAGCTACTTGCCTGTCCTCAATCACCAGGACTATCTATCTCTATCTACTTATCTGGTCACGTACCAGCAATTTGGTAATTTGGTAATCTAAAACTTACTGGTTGAGATTAAAGCAGATTTCAGAAGAAATGAGGCTTTATTTTAACTTTAAACATGCCGAAATGGATGAGCTAAGCTACTCGCACAAAGTCCTGAAGTGTATCATTTCCAGTTTGGAATCTACTCCCTGTTCATTTCAAAGAGCAACCAAAAAATAGAATATTGCATATATTTTTTAAATAAACCTGCAGTCAATCAGGATGTTCCTGGTGTTCATCCTTTCAGACTTGATGCAATTAAAAATGTATTTTTTAGGAACATTACAAAAATTGTAAATGCCACATGGAGAGGTTTTGTCATTTGTTTGTGTTGATTCTACTCTGTCCTACCTCTTTGCCCAATTTTGATTATCTAGGGTTATCTTAGCTGGTTTAAAATGGCTATTTATAACCAAATTTAATTTGGTATTAGTAATATCTATGCTCTTTTGATGTGTTCCTGCATTAAACTGTTGCAGAAAAAGTCTGCTTTTAAATATGAATCTCAATCCTTATTTTCCTCTTTCCCCTCAGAACACTCATCTCATCACCAAGACATTCGTATTGTCCTGCTTGGAGCAAAAAGCTCAGGGAAGAGCTCCACAGGAAACAGCATTCTTGCAACTGGAAGTAGCTTTTCAACAAACAAGAGGACCTCGCGATGCACAAGGAAAACAGTAACAGAAGGTGGAAGAGAAGTCACAGTGGTGGACACCCCAGGCTGGTGGATGAACTACTTTACCCAAGATTCTTCAGTGTTCGATAAAGAGGAGCTAGTCAGGAGTGTGTATTTATGTCCTCCAGGTCCCAGTGCTTTTCTTTTGACGCTTCGTGTGGACAGGTCATTCTCTGAGATTTATAGAAGAGCCATTGAGGAGCACTTGGAGCTTATAAGAAAAGACATCTGGAATCATATTATAGTGCTCTTCACTTTTGGAGACTGGCTCGGAGACACGACCATTGAGCAGTACATAGAAAGCGAAGGAAAGGCCCTGCAGTGGCTCATCCGGAGATGTGGAAAACGTTATCATGTGCTTAGCAACAAGAGTCCTGCACAGAGGTTCCAGATCACAGAGCTACTGGAGAAGATAGCTGAGATGGCAGGAGGAAATGGAGAGAGCCACTTTGAAATTGATGAGAGTCTTTTTATGAAGATGGAGAGAAAACGAAAAGTAGAAGAAGCAGAGGCAAGTCGGAGACAGGAAAAAGTGCTGCGGCGAAAAGAAAAATTGCAAACCATAAAGAGTAAGTTAAGAACACTAAAAAAACATCCATCAATCTATTTTTCTGTTAACTAGTTGTTAAGGTCACATTAATCAGGTTGTGTTGGTGCCTACATCAAGCTCAAATTGGGTATACGGTGATAAAAGTTATCCACATAAAGATATAGGGATGTATTTTCCCCATATTGTTTAATTTATAGCAAGTACACACATTCAGCAGTTACTGAGTTACAACCTAATAGTAATTTCACCCCCCCCACACACACACACACCACCATCACCCCAAAAAATGGGCTTCAGCACTGGTTCCTCAACGGGATTTTTTACTATTCATGAATTTTTACAATGGTGATGTTTTTTTGGAAGTTTTTTATCGATATGTCCTGGTTTCTCTATAGCTGTCATTCTTTCTGCCAGCATGGAACATGGATGAATAAACATTGCATGTAGTTCAAGCTTTTCTTGTATAATGGAAGCAGTGATCAGTGAGTTACCATAAGTGTTTGTGAGGGTGTGGTCTAAGAGTACGGTTGAGGCAGGGAGAGAGTAGCAGTGTCCACTTGAGGCAGTTAAAGAAAATGCCCAATTGTCCCTTTTTAAAAAAGAATCCTTAGTTAAATGGCGACAAAAGACAGATGTGCTCTTCCGAACACTGATATGCTTCCCATTACCCACTTTCTTTTCAGAATCAGCTGAAAAAAGTTTAGGTGGATCAAATGTATAAACCTGGAAGAGAGCATCTCTTTTTAATCCTTGTGGCCATCATAAGAAACTGATTTCAGCTCTATGTGTAAGGCTGGCCCTGCCCTGTGGTATAGTGCGCCAGACATATTCGTGGGTTAGAATCCCGAGCCTTCCAGATCTCCCTCTGTCCTCATACTGCCTATATATTCCAAATAAAGGCAAAAATGCCCCAAAAACAATCTTAAAAAAGATTGAACACTGAGCTGTGTGTACATTGGGGGAGGTCCAATGTCCACAAGTCGCTGGCTGCAATGATAATAATAATAATAAATAAAATAATTATTTGTGGTAGCTTTATTGTTCTACCAAATCGCCAAAAATTCCAACACTTCTTGGTTTCTCAATTTCTCAGTTCATGGCCCCTATAAAAAAAACTCAATCTACAAAGTCCTATCCATCAATGTTGCTGCACTCACCTCCATATTTCGGGTAGACAAACTAATGGATCATTGCAAACCATTTTCTAGGAAAATGGTAAAATTCATCCATATATGTATGAACCAAGTAAGCATTGTTTCTGTTTGGAGCAATAAACATCACTTGCTAAAACAAGCGTCTACAGCATTACTGTGACAGTTTCACCAATACAAGAGCCGTTCTGAAGAAATTCAAAACAAAATTCAATATTTACAACTAAATTAAAGCTGAGCTTTGAGAAGATGATGTCTCTTTTCTTTCTCTTCTTAGATCAACTGCAGCTGCCCTCATCTGTACGTATTATTCTCATAGGAGCCAAAAACTCTGGAAAGACGTCTTCTGCAAGTTGCATCTTGGGTATTGGTGTACAAGAGGGTGACAAACTCATTAGAGGCACTGCTATTTTTGACGAGACAATAGTGGAGGTCATGGACACACCAGGATGGATGACCGAGTGTCCAGATTTGACAAAGTTTAGCAAACACGTTCTCATTGATTGGATTTCAGCATCAGAGCCTAACCCCAATCAGACATGTGTCCTCTTGCTGGTTCTCAATGCAAGTTCCTCGTTTACGGTAAAAAAGCTGAAAGCGGTTGAAAAGCACTTGAGTGTTTTCGGAGAGAACGCATGGAGTGATACCCTTGTGTTGTTCTCAAATGGAGACTGGCTTGGGGATGTTAGCATTGAACGGCACATAGAAAGTGAAGGAGATGCTCTTCGGGCACTGGTGGGGAAGAGTGGAAATAGGTACCATGTTTTCAACAACAAGATCAAGGATAATGGCTCTCAGATGGCTGAACTGATGCTGAAAATACGGGAGATGCTGCTGGAGAAAACAATGAAGAAATCTGAAAATCCAGGACGCATCGAGAGACCCATGGCAAGTGCAGAACTGGATTTTAGAGGAAGAGTGCGAACTGGAAAAGGGAAAATGGTCCCCTTTGGAAAGTCAGCTGATGCAAGTCATGGTAAGCTTTCAGGTTTTCAGATGTAGGGGCTCGCCAAGCTTTCGAGATAATTTTCTGAACACAAATGTGGTGGAACAATGACTTTAAAAACACTCAATAGAGATTTGTAAATTAAAACTCAGGGAGCTTTATTGAAGATCTATGACAGCTGTTACTGTCAGGAAAAGGGCAAAGTATCTATTTACGAATTTCAAGATTGGGGCTTAACTGTAAGAGGTGTAACTGGAAGCCCTCAAAATCACACGGATCATTGTGAGATTGCTACCCACTGCCTGCCAGTTTTATTTTATTTTGCCCTGTTCCCTAGATTTTGACCAGTTTTCTTAGTGTGCTCTGCTCGTTAGTCTGATTATCTGCACCTGCCGCCTCCTCTACTTTACACTCTGCCTCGTTTCTCTTGCCTGTTTAGTTTAGCCTTTCCTATATATTCCAAATTAAGGCAAAAATGTCCCAAAAACAATCTTAAAAAAGATTGAAGACTGAGATGTGTGTACAGTGGGGGAGGTCATCCCCCAATGTACACACATCCAGCAGATCATTTCTTTAAGTGTGAGTCATTGTTATTCCTGTTAAGTTTGAACATTGCTTTTCCAGTTTTAGTTAGAGGGGTTTTTCTGTTTTGTTACCTTTAATAAAATTCCCATTCTGAACGTTCACTTCAGTTCTACACTACTTTTCAAACCACAGAGCTTGCCCCAAACAGAGATATCTACTGTCCGCAACACAAACAGTATAGACAACACTACTCTGTAACTGGAAGTTATGAAAATCAAAAATTCCTCATGTGCTTCTGTTTTAAGGTTATGATTACATCTGGTTTCAAAATGACCACTGGTTTCAATGGTTTTCCCGCATGGTTCTGAGTCCGCTTCTAGTTCTAGTTATGCCCCTTTCTTCCAGTTGTGCCTCTTTCCTGCACTTTGCAGATAGATCCATCTCACAAACTGGAGCACAATCACTAGGAAGTGGAAAGAGGCAAATGTTCACCAGGCCATAAGGGAAAGGGATCAGCTGGTGAGATGAATGACAGAGCAACAGCTGGAAGTAAACGCCCAATAGAGACAGTGAAATTAAGGTGAATAATGTTATTGAAATATGGTTATAATCCGTTATTATGAAGAGGCTAGAAGCAATGTTTAAGAATGTATAATAGAAAATTATTTCGTTCGTTTAATAGCTTTAAAACAAACCATGCTGAATTGAGAACAAAGAAAGCAGGAGAAAGAGAGGGGTCTGAAAGAGTCAAGCAGCTTTTGTGCTCAAATGCTTCTTGGGTTCAAATTAGGAGAAAGGGAGAAAGAGTTTTATAGCGGTTTGGCAAACCAACGTTAAAGTGCATTACCGACACCTGCTGGTCTGCAGTGTGAAAAGCACATAATAATTCCCTTCCTAATCTTTAGTTTCTTAACTAGTTTCTGTATTTTTCCAATGAACCTTGTATCATTACAATATTGAAATAATATTCGTATCACTTTTATTTGCTTTCCGCTACCTCCAAACAAACCTTCCACCTCTAATTCTTTTATTCCTTAGTTCTTGCTTTAACTTATTCCTCTCTCTTTCAGAACCAGGACACTTGAAATCACACAATCTATTGATTCCACCTCTCCACATCTACTGCATTTACAAGGGAGAAAGCCTACCGCTGTGATGTAACTTCATATTATCTCAGAACCATAGGATTCTTTTTTTCTATTAAAAGAAAGGAAAATCACATGTACAGGTAACATTCAGGAAAAAGCCAAGGCCAGGGAGGTATCTAGTGTTTTGAGTGTCCTGATAAAGATGTTTTGGGGCCGGCCCATAGTTTAGGCAATCAAATACATCAACAAAACTCATTTAAAAACTCAAACAACATGCTAATTGGTCTAATTGGTTTAGTCTATGTACAGGGAGGCACGGTGGCACAGTGGGTAGCCAGCCCCCGCCCCTGTTCCCTAATGGCAACCTGCAAATAGCAGGAAACCACCATGCACAAAAGTTACTTTCTCATTTTTCTTTTAACACCATGTGCTGCAGATAAAACTAAAGGTTAAAATAAAGAAGGTTTATAGGTTTTATTCTGTTTATTTGGCTTATTTTTTGTCCTTTTTGTAACAGGTTCAACTGATGTTCGTCGAATGCCTGGGATCTGTGAAATCTTGCACCCATCTACATCCAGTGAATTGAGTAATTCCCTCACAAACATAAATCAATCACTAGTTTCCAGATGCATCGAATTATCTGACAGGACCTCATCACCAAGGAACCATCGTCAAAGACTTATAGTGGTGCTCAACACCTCCGAATGGCTTGAACAGGATGAACCATGGACACACTTCCCAAGAGCTATTCCACCAAATGTGCAGCCCAGGCACATAGTCATAAACGAATCACTGCAGGAAAGGTTTTCTGCCCCCACCCTTCATTACCCAGCTCAGTCTACAAAAGAGAGAGCATTTCTGGATTTTTTCCAATCTGAGGGCCTCCAGAACCTAATCGACGAATGGGGTAACAGTAACATTGAGGAGCTGGAGGCGTTTATAGACTCTTATTTTGAAATGGTATGGCAGGAGGCTATGAAAGAGTCTAAAAGCAGCAGCATCAATCCAACGAGATGTGAAAGTTCAGATCAGAATCATCTGGCCTCCATAGACAGGAAGCTGTCCAAGCTCGACATCCTGGAAGGGGTCCAGAAAGACTTGAAGGAGCTGAAACAAAGCGTTAAAGCCTGTAGCAGAATGTTTCAGGAACTGAAGGACCGGAATCTAAAGACACAGGAATGCAGTCCATCCTCTCAGCATCAGCAGATTTAGAGGAAACTGAAGAAAGCTTTCAGGAACTCAAACACTTAACATACTGATTGAAAAGATATCCTTTTTTTATGTGAAAACAATTGAGAATATACTTTTTTGAAGCAAGCAATAAAATAAAAATACCACACTTCCTTGTTTTCTGACCAGAAATATGTTGTCACCTTATACCTCCACTTCCTGCAACAGAGGCTACATCCTTGTATGGTCTTAAGCAGCCTTGCCTTTATTTCAATCATTTACAACTAAGTTAGACACAACTGAGCTTTGGCGTTTTGGCGGAATAAAGGGCCGTATGTATGTCTGCAGCAGGCATTTCTTATCTGTCCAGGGGCTAAGAGTTACTCCCCTGAAAACTGATGTTGTTCCAATGAAAGGATTTTAAACCCAATACTTCCAGGGAGTCAATGTATGATGATCATTGCCACAAAAGGTTCTTAAACGGTGTTTTAGGGTACATACATACTTTCACATACATACTATGATAAATCAGTGTCATATGAAAGGATTAAATATGATTTATAGTATACAGAGTGAATTATAAGACAATAGAAGAAAAGGAAAAAAACACATTGACTGTCATTAGATACATTGACAAAACATTAGATAATATATAGCTTTTCAAACCCCCACATTTCTGCAAACCATACAAATTGAAAACACATTCAAATCTTATTTTCATGTATGCATTTGGTTTACTTGGTCATCTGGTCTACGTAAACAACCAGATTATGTTTACATACACAATCATGAGCATATGAAAGAAAAGAAACAAGTAGATGAACTGAGAGAGAGCAAGCTGGGGGAAAAAGAGATGAGAGAAAAAGAGAGACAGAGAGTGAAATAGAACAGGGATTGAAAGGTTGAAGAGAGAGAGAGAGCATAAGAAAGAAATATGTACATGAGGATAAGAGAGAGTGAAAGTTAAGAAAAAGAAAGAGAAAAATAGAGAGCTAAGAGAAAGGGAGAAAGATATAGTGAAAGAGAGAGGGAGAAAAAAGAGAGGAGCAAGATCGAAATAGAGAGAAACAAAAGCGCAAAACCGTAAAAAAGAATAACTGCTACATAATGAAACCTTCAACTTTTTTCCTTACAATTGAAATTGAATAATAATAATAAATATAATAGCAAATAAATGTGATTGTATTAATGAGACAGATTTTTATTTATATGCAATTTTATTGTACAGGATAGATACCAATCACTGAAGAAATAAATACATAATATAATAATAATAATAATATAATTTATAGAATATAAATTATAATGTCAGGTTGAAGAAGAGTAGTGCAGTAAAAGTACAGATACAGAACTATAAATGTACTCAAATAAAAATATACATTCTACTCACTAAATTACATTTTCTGAGAGAAACTATTCATTTAGTAATTTGCATATATGTGAATTGTTACTTTGCACCACTGATGATGACAAATAATTACGACATGGAAGTTCTACGTTATACACTACACATGTAATGTTACTATCATTTTTATCAGCTACCTTTAAATGTATAACTGCAGTAAATGAACGCCTTCTGTATAGAAATGTTCAGTGGTCCAGTGCTGCCACCCAGTGGTCAAACAGTAATTCAAGTATAAACACTGAACACTCAATTCCTAAAGGTCGAGAAAAATATATATCGTGTATGAGGCAGTAATCATTATAAATAAAAAGGAAAAATAATAAAACGTAATTCAACATGACATGTTAAAATTGTTAGTCAGTATCAAAGGAACCCTCGTGAGTCTGCGCTCGGGGAGCTCAATGCAGACAGATGAACCAGGAACGCGCACCAACAACTTAAAGGCGCAGGACACAACTTCCCTTTAAGAGATCGTTTAATGCGTCACCTGACCAGGTCCACCGACAAGATAGGACCTTAACCTGCATTACCAGGAAAAATAGCGTTAAGTACAAAAAGTTTATTCGATATAGCTGTGGAATGTAAACCTATTTTCGTCCTTAACCCTCGCAAAAGCAAAAAGAATCTTTACAAGATTCACGTCACTATCGTCCGACCGAACGGGAAGGACACAGAGGGGCAGTGACCGAACATTGCCGAAGCTTCGGAATCCCGATCAGGTTTAATTCAACGGAGCACTTTGACAGTCCGCTTATTCGTTTAAAGTCAAAAAGGCCTCACTTAAAAGCAAGAATCCGCGTCCATTCGGTTAGATGGGGGTTTTGAATACACATTTAAACCAGAGTTGACAGCTTTGCGTGATCTTTTATTTCCCACGGGAATTGGAAAATAGCTCGACGTAGCGCGTTACGTAATAGCGACGGCCGCTGTCCACGGTGCTGAACCAGATCTATGCATAAATTACTACATCGAGCATATTAACGCCAACACGCACGTACACCCGTTCGAATTGGAAACCAACAGAGATTAGTGACATTAGTAGTCTCTGTAAAGACATATTGAACTCGGTCTCCTTTTCTGTCGGCCAAGATCATATGCATTTGGGTTGTCCTTCCCCCTGAAGTGGATTCGTGAGGTGGTTGTCGACGCTACCGGGAGAAAATGTCGGGACAGACTCTGACGGATCGCATAGCCGCGGCGCAGTACCAGCTCACCGGGTCCGAGGTGGCTCGGGTGGTCTGCAAAGCCACCACGCACGAGGTGATGGCGCCCAAGAAGAAGCACCTGGACTGTGAGTGGGGCATTTTTCTCTTCATTCATTCATATCGAGCCGGCGCTGTCCAATTCAGCACCTCCTGCAATAACGCAGAGGTGTTCTCTGCATTGTGCATGATGTGTACTCTCGTTGAGCTCGTAAGCTACCAGTTGCATTCCGAAAACCCGCTTTTGTGGTGGAAATTGGGTTTCTCTGCCTTTATGGGTGTATTGTGAGCAGTGTGCAGGATTGTCAGATTGGCAGATGAAATGCCAGTATGTATGCCCCGAGGTGCATGATAAGCATCTTTAATCTTTAAAAATTAAAACAAGGAGGCACAGACATAAAAGCATCTTGGTGCCTTCTAGAGCGCCGTGTCCTGCAGGAGAAGGCCTTCTGAATTATAAATCGATCAGCCAAAGCAAGCATGTATTATTTACAAAGCCAAAGGTGAGGACACCGGTACACAAGCGCAGGATTTGAAAGCCAGGGAATCACGCTTTAGGCTCAGGGCGTCATTTCTAGGCTCTGCTCAGAGACCCCAGATTTGTAAATGAGCTCGAGAATCTGGAATTCGTGAATCTGGATTCGTTTAGCGAAGCAGAGAGGAAGTTTTGAACCAGTAGGTAATTTTTTTATGTTACTTGTCCATCTTTCTCAAGTGTTTCTCTGTTGAATTGGAAGGCGTGCATGTGGTGGGGTTGTCATGGAAACTGAAGTGGATTATGGGGACGGGGGAGGAGTGAGTGACATCATCATGGCATGGTTTCATTTTGCACATATGTGTGCTCCGTCAGAGATAGATGGACACTCTTGGATTGTGTGCAGTCAGTGTCCTCCAAGGGTCCTGTCCTGGGTACAATCTGGCCAATGTGGGTCCCAATTATGAATAGTGCCACATAGTGACTGATTTGTAATCAATAACCTGTAGTGAATAGACCCAAGCACCTCATTGGCTCAAGACCTAGTCATGTGCTCACACCATGTATCCATGTGTGTATTTACACTGTCTGTAATCCGGTCACACGAAGCATGCCTTGGGCTTCTCTGCATAATCCCAGAGAGCTGCACCTGCTCACACATCCATAGCCTACAAGTGTACAGTCACAGAACTGTACCATATGCTTTAATATACGGACAGCAACCTTTTGCACTCTTGGGGACACTCCATGTTCTTGGTGTGTGCTATTCTGTCCTGTTATTGAATTCCTAACTCCAATGCAGTGTACGACTGTTATGTTGGCAGCCTTAGCTTTGGAACTGCCGCCGTGAATGCTATTTAGTGGGTTCTTTGAGAGTACTTTTTTCAAGTGTCTAAATGAAAATAATTGGAAGCTTATATTAATTGTGGAAAGTCTTTTTCCTAAAGGCAACCTCAGTCAACCGCAAACCTTTAATGCCCTTAAAAACCAAGCCATTTGCAGATTTCTTTGCATTTACGAAGTGACAAACCTTAAGGCCTCTCCTAAAGTCTTGACCGAGACTTTTAAACAGCACGACCTTGTCCTTAGGTGTCATTCCAGGGGTCTAGTGTAACTCCAAGTTACCGTAATCGTCATCTGTGAAATCAAACGAGCTATTTAAGAAACAAATCTGATTGACAGTCAATTCCACTTGCTTTCGTGAAAATGGAATAGACAACAGATGGAAATTATAGACATTAGCAAGACATTCTCAAGTGCAGGTGCTGACCGCAGACCACTTCTCAGTTCCTGTCACTTTTTAATACCAGTGGTGGCAAGAGATGGAGTCTACAACCCCAAAAAGGGACTTAGGAAGTGTGGTTTGGCAATATGAGATCTCCAGAGAATGCAGGCGCTACCAGGAGACATGGGGGAGGCAATAGTAAAGCAAAAACCCAGCAGCAGGACCGCTACCTCCATCTTTGTCTGACCTCTAGCTCAATCATTCAGTTACAGACATCATGAGGGTGGTATGACGTCCCCATGTGGGTGTCCACAACACGACATTTGCCATTTAACCGAGAACACCAAGTTTGGCCAGATCATCACTAGCTGCACAGGTTCACACTGAGCACATGTGCCAAACATGGAGAATGTTCTGCCGCCTGCAACATCCTCCAGCTTCACCGGTTCAGCAGTAGGTCAGTAATGGTATGAAGTGGCATTTCTTTGGAGGGCCGCAGAGCCCCCCATGTCCTTGCTTGACTGCCAGTAGGTACAGAGACGCGGTTGGCCCTGGGCTCCTCCTAATGTCAGCTGGAATGTGTCTGCCAGATGAAGGCTTTGATGCTATGATCTGTTGCCCAGACCTGAATCTAATTTAGAGCATCATGAGGACCAAACACTGTGTTACTTCACAGACTGTCCAGGAGTTGGTGGATGCTTTAGTCCAGGTCTGGGAGGAGATCCCTCTTGAGACCATCCGCCATGCCCAGGTGTTGTAGGTAAACATAGAGAGACGTGGAGGCCACACACACTACTGAGACACAGTTTGTTTTGTTTAAGGAGATTACTTTAAAGTTGGATTCATGCAGTGTGTTTTTTATTCACTTTTGAGTGCGACTCCAAGTTCAAACCTTCATGCATTTGCTGCATGAAGCGCATTAAACCCAAACATTTAATAAGAAAAATGTTCATCAAAAAAAGAAATTTGTAGAGGTTAAAAGAGGGTGAGGGGCGTGTGTTGTCCTTTTTAGCGAACACAACGTGTATGTGAGTAGAATACCCTGTGGGATAAAAGACCCCTAAACAGCAGTACATTGAATTAGCTCTTTATGACCTAATTTTATTCCGTTTTTCTATTTATTCTCATAAAAAAGCAAGATCTACAGAAAACTGAACCATATCAAAAAGACCTGCCCAGTATCTGTGACAGGCAGAAAAACAGAGGTCATTTTGTTTCATTTTTCTTGCCCAAACGTATAAAACATCTGTACTTTTACTGTTTTTCAACCTGCCTTAACTACTTTATTATTTTTGAAATGTATTTTTTCTAAAGAGATCACAATCAAATTGCGTATACAGAAAAGATCCCCAAAAAATGAGATCTAGTGAATGTAACCAATCCAATACCATCAGATCAGTGCATTCAGTAGAAATAGAAATTATTTTGCAAGAACAGCACGTTTCTTTTCTTTTCTCATCATTTCAATCGCCAGGAAACTAGCTGAATGTTTAATTATTCTCTCTCTGTCTCTCATTCTGCTTTTCTACTGTCGTGTGCTCTTTATAATCACTCTTTTTCTCATTGTCTCTATTTCGCTCTTGCTTCTCACTGTTTTCTCCTTCCCTCTTTCTCTAAATCTTTCTCTCTTCCTTTCTCTTTGCTCTCTTTCTTTTCTTTCACTGTCTCTATCTCATTCTCCTGTGCTTCTATCTTTTGTTCTTTCACTCTTTTTTATCTCTCTCACTTTCTGTCTCTTTTCAATCTATCCATCTCACTTCTATGTAACTCTCTCCTTTCTTTTTTCTCTCATCTCCTTTTCCTCCATCTCTCTCTCTCTCTCTCTGTCTCTTCATGCTATCTGTCTCTTCTTTAGTGCTTTCCCTTTTCTCTAATTCTTCCCTCTCTCTCTCTTTTGCTCTTTCTATACCTATTTATTTTTCTTCTCTCTCACTTTACCTCTTCTCTTTTTCCATCTTGCTTAGAAACACCCTTTAAAAATGACTCAGATGTAATACTCACTACTCCTGAGTAGCTTTAGAAGAGCTACTTTTTACTCACACAACTTTTTGCTCACCAAGTAAAGCTACGTTTACTGTATTTCAGTACTCTTTAAACCACTGATAACAGCAGAATAAAAAAAAAAGTCATAAACGGACAACATGTGCAATGGAGCCGTACAAGGGCAGGACAAGGGTATGACGAAGATGCCTTTCACTCAAGAAACCACACCCTTAACTCTGCACATCTATAAACCCTAATAGAACTAAAACTAATGAGTTCTCAAACTTGAAGAACCAGGCTTTAGACATGTTTTTTTTATCTGTAAAGTTGTCTGTTTTAACATGGGTGTCAGTGGGAACCTGTTCACTTCCCAAGTGGTAAGACGAGGACCTGCAGTTTCAGTCCTTCCTATTATACATCCAGAGGGAAAGTGGGAGTCCTGCCGTTTAGCAACAGAAGTTCAAGGTTTCCATCGGATGACAACTTTGATGTATTTCTACATTAAAAGACATAAAAGAATGAATTTTGTGTGAATATTGTGTACATTACATTGTCTGTCAAATTCATCTTCATGAATTCCCCTGCACCTCGTGTTCTCTGGAGGCCTCAGAAAATAAAGCTGTTGTTATTCCTATTTGTTCCCCCCCACCATCCTCATTGCAGGGAAAGGTGGTTATTGAGTGTGTTCTTGTGTGCAGATCTGATCTCAGCAACAAATGAGACAAATGTGAACATCCCTCAGATGGCTGACACACTGTTTGAGAGGTCCTGCAATGCCAGCTGGGTGGTGGTCTTCAAAGCTTTAACCACAACCCATCACATCTGCATCTACGGCAATGAGGTGATCCTTTACTCTTTGCATCACTTTCGACTTCTCTTCATTCACTGCATGACGTTCTTTGTTAGGATTTTAAAGCCCACAGTTTAATTCTGTCATCATCATGGAGTGTATTTTTCAGAATGTAGATTTTCAGACGTTTCTAGCATGTTCTACATCTGTTTTTTACCAAATACATACATTCAGCTTCATTCAAGCTAATTTGTGTGATAAAATAATAATTAAAAAAAAAATCTAATCTAGCATGACCAATATAGCATGCTTATGTAGCCTTATCCATAACCAATCAAATTTTTACTACTTTATAATTTGTTCTAATAAATTACCTTTAAAACGTTTTTTTTTTTTGTGGCTCTTTCTGGCCCTGTTTTCTTTACTGCAAATATCTAAAAACAATTTGTTGGGAAAAAGAAAAAAAAAACTTAAATTCCCCAAAAGGCACAGACTAGGTCAGGCAAAAAAAAAAAAAAACTCTCCTGAATATATCTCCTGAACCTCAAACACCGTTTCAGTATTGTTTGTCCTGAAACTCTCAGATTCTTCCATTTGCATCCATACAGAGATTCATTCAGTATTTGGCCTCCAGAACTTCCCTGTTCAACCTCAGCAACTTTATCGACAAAACAGGCACCCACGGTGAGTTTCTGTTTGTCAGTTTAGTTTAACTGTGAATAAGCGTTTACATTATAAGTAAATATATTTAAATCTCTGTATATTGTAATTCATCTAAATGCAATTTTGTTGTTCTTTTTTAAAGGTTATGACATGTCTACGTTCATCAGACGATACGCTAGGTACCTAAATGAGAAGGCTTATGCTTACCGTGCGATGGCCTTCGACTTCACTCGAGTTAAGAAGGGGTACGCTAGCTGAATAAAAATTATACACAGTGCAGATTCGATTGTACTGTATGACAACATTACGTTATTGCATTTGGCAGACGATTTTATCCAAAGCGACTTACATTTTGAATGAATCCATTTTTTGGCAGTTCTTGCCTGGGATTTAAACCCACATCCTTTGCGTTGTTAACACAATGCTCTACCAACTGAGCCACAGGAAAGCCAGAAGTAACATTCCTCTATGAGCAAAAGCAGGGATTGTTTCTCAAGCAGCATGATTTTAAGGTTTGGTAACAATTTCGTCTAAATGTGTTTGTGAGAATAGAGCTGAGGGTGTGATGAGGACCATGGCCACTGAGAAGCTCTTGAAGGGCATGCCTGCCCTGCAGACCCAAGTGGACACTCTGCTGGAGTTTGATGTGAGTAAACCATGCACAATGCTTTCTGTGTAGCTCTCAAATCAAATAGATGTCTTTAATGGTCTGTATTAAGTGACTGCCGTTTAGAGGTAGGATTGACTTGATTCAGAGCTGAAAATGTTACTTAACCCTTAGAAGTCTGTGAACGAACCGGAGCAGGTGCCAATCACATCGGCTGCTTTGAATTAAGTAGAAATGCTACGACCCACCTTTTGTTTAATTTTGATTGATATTTTTGGTTTTAAATGAACACTGCAATAGTTATGCCACATAATTAGCAAGGTAGTTCAAATTAAATTGTGAGAAGTGGTGAAAAGAAGGGATAATCCTTGGAAGTACAAGACCTGTGAGATGGAACAGTGTTTAGGAAAGGTTTGTCTGTTTTTGTTTATACAATTTTAACAATGTTTTGACATTTTATTGATTTTTGTAATGAAACAGAAAAACGGTTTGCTCTCGACTTTTACATTTTTGCCGTAAAAAAAGACAAAATTTAATGATCATATTTTTTTGCACAATTTTAGGTTTGTTGTGGAATTATTGTATAATGTAATAAGAAAAGAAGCTGGGTATGTACAAAATAATATATATCAAGCATTGCCATAAAACACTGTTCATTTATTAGAGCAAATAATAGACCGTTTTATTCATAATAAACATTTATAAACATAATGAAAAACAATTAAATTCAAAATCCATTCAAAAGTAAGTGATAAAACTACAAGCTTTTATAATGTCAGATCCACCTCTGAACTCTGAAAATGCATCAAGCGAAGCAGCTCGAGCCACCAGACTGGAGAGGTCAAATCTGTGAAAACTGTGCATTTTTTTTTTTACTTTGGTATTGTTCTATTGTATATATTAGCGCTTAATATCGCGCTAATAATACATTTAAATTATTATAAAATACCGTATACCGAAACGGTACGCAAGTGTACCGAACCGAACAGGCCGTACCGAAACGGTTCAATACATACCGTGAACCGTTACACCCCTAATATATATATTTACCAATCGGATACATGAAATCTACAGCTAGATTTTTATTTTTAACTGACGATTTGCTGTCTGTGTTTAACTATTTTGAGGATATTATTGTGTCAGGACTCAGGAATTAATTCACATAGTCATTGTTAGTGTTTGAAACATTCCCTCCTCTCGTTTTTGCTCAGGTTCATCCTAAAGATCTGAACAACGGCATCATAAACGCAGCGTTCATGCTTCTCTTCAAAGATCTCATCAAGCTCTTTGCCTCCTACAATGATGGCATCATCAACTTATTAGGCATGAGTCTAATCAATATTTATTAAATACCTCCCTTCTAAATTTCTCAAATGATTACGTCATCTGTTTTTGGTTTTACAGAGAAATACTTCAAAATGAAGAAGTCAGAGTGCAAGGACGCACTGGAGATATACAAGAGATTTCTGACCAGAGTGACCAAAATTGCAGAGTTTATGAAAATTGCTGAAGTAAGCGAATAAGTAGATGATTTTACATGAAATATGTGCCAATTAACTGAGTGGTTATTGTTTTTCTGCCGCAGCAAGTAGGAGTGGATAAGAATGACATCCCTGACATCTCTTATGTAAGTCAGCCATCCTACATGCCTTTGTTTGTTGATCTTATTGCACAAGCGTTCCATTAATACTACAGTTTATACCCGCTATTGACTTTTAGATATCACAGTTTAAAAGCCTTTGAAATAATCAAGTGCAGCTTGTCAAAGAGCTTTTTCAAAGCATAATCAAATCTGCTTCCTCCGGGGATTCCCAGTGTCTGCATCCTGGTGTAGTCTCTGATCTGGCAGATTCAGACAATGAGGAGTGCCCCTTTAAAGACTGTTGCAACGAAGAGCCGGTAACCATGGCAGCAGTTATGGGAGATGGTCTGTTTCTCAGTGCATTGATTTATCCTGCTTCTACACTGGTTTGTGAGGGGTTTAAAGATAATAACTCGTGTGATTAGCCCAAGCTAACTTCTCAAATAACTAAAATCAGCTGCCCTTTTTTAAGGTACAAGCCTCTGTCAGAAGCCAACTAATTTATTGACTAACCACTTTAGCCTGGTGCAATAAGGGAACAAATTCCCATTGATTCCAACAGTAAGGAACAGCAAAAAAGTTTGAAAGGGCTCTCGCACCTTGCACCACAGATATAAAGTTTGAGCAAGTGTGAGACATGCTAAAGTACCCATTTTTGTAGGGTTTTACAAAGTAATTGACTTCCTGTTCCTGAAACACGCTCCAATAGACTCTTTAGAAGTTAGGGTCCTGTACATAAGTTTTCCAAAATGTACTTCAATCACTGTCTTCAATAGCATTATTAAACTGTGGTATATTCCATGGGACCTCTATGTGGCTCTATGATTGACACTGTAGATTGTGATATAGATGAGTTCAAAAATTGATACACTTGACAGGTTTCATGCTGATCGGACATTAAATATTTGAATAATTAACAACTTCATGCTTCTTGGAAAACCATCGTAATTTTAGAACCGTTCAACGAATGGTTTAGATGAGACTCCCAGATTTTGATCACATGAAATCTCTAGTAGGTGTTTGTCAATGTGCACAGCCTGAAATTGGACTAAATTTCACAAGAAAATTGAAATAACTCACTTCCTGTAGGTTTTGGAAACTCGCTCTAATTTACTTTTTTGTAGGTATTGGTCCCTTACATTAGTGTTGAATGTCCTTCAAACACAGCCTGAAACAGCAGAATAAAACAACAGAAAATGGGATGTTCCATGTTAGGTATAGTGCCACGAAGCTGCGATATAACTACCACCATGGGCTGCTATATAGATTTGTTCAGACAAGGATTCTTAACACACATTGCAAATTTGAACCCGATCAGACATTGCATGGCTGAGGTATAAACAACTTAATGGTGAAATTTGATTTTCGCCAACCCCCAGGCACACATAGTTTAACAAAGTAAAAAATCTTTGCAAATGACCTTCCCACATGCCTTATGATAAAACATGCCTTATGAGTTTGGAGATGAAAAAAATGAAATCTCTAGGAGGAGTTTGTTAAAGTATGACATGAGCAAAAGTGGCCATTTTTAGTGGGTTTTTTTTTGTGAAATTAGTACACAGAGGATTTTAGTTAATTTTCATCTTCATGACAGCTCTTCATCTTCATTTTAAATTATATTAAAGAAGACCTCGGATGAGATTCCAACTTTTCAAGGTGTTTAAACAGAAATTATGCTTTTTAGTCAGTGTGTACAGTAGTGTCCTAAAATTATCATCTCTGAAATCTATAACAAAATTTAAAAATGATCACATCTTAAAAATGCCTCGGGACATCAGAATACTTAGCATCCCACACATCTTTAATCCAGCCTTTGTGAATCTTCATCTCACAGTCTCTCTCTCTGAGCAGCAATTCATTGTTATTTAGCTTAAGAGGAGCGATGGCTTCAAAAGTCTGTGTGACATCTTTGGGTCTAAAGAACTATATTCATGTACTCAATCAACTAAACCACCATGGACACAGTGGAGATGGTGTATTTAAAAACAAAATACATTGCATTTAAAAATAAAACACATTGTTTTGCAATGAAATAGAAATAAAACAATATTGGCTCGAATAGGAATAGTTAATGAATATTTAAAATTCAACAAGTCCATTATTTTTATGGCTTTTTGACAATGTTCAACCTCTGAAGAGTTTGAAATTAAATAATAATCGAATTTTGAGATAGTTGTGTTGGCTTCAGAATGTATCACTGCTAAAATCTGTCCAACATAAATGATGCATTCTCAGCCAAACCACTCCCAGACTCAGATCACACGTGTCCTTGGTTTGTGAAGCAAGAAACAGCAATGCACTGATACCCAGTACACTCCCATGGTTTTGATTGATTTTGTAGTGCTCTGATTGAAGGTTTCAGCTGATTTTGATGCATGTTTGAATCCGCTTTAGGCAATACTGAAATCTGCCAAAATCTGGTTCGTTTGGGTTTGTTTGTATTTGCTGTGCTTCAAATTTCCCTTGAACTTTTAAAGCAATTTTTGCACATAATTTACATGTGTTTGGTTTATTCTGCTGTGTTCAGGCACCCAGCAGCATTCTGGAATCCCTGGAGACACATATGAACAGTCTAGAGGGCAAGAAAGGGTACGAAATCCCCAACCTCTCTCTAAATCTCTGAATGTTAAAAGTGGTGCATTACGTGGTTATAGAGTGGATGTGACAAAGACCACAACTAAAGTAACATGTGTATTATTATTAAACATTATACCTATGTTCTTTTCCCCTCTTGCAATGATTTCTTCAGTGAGGGGTGAGTATATTTAAAGAAAATCATCATTCTTTTGTTCTTTTAAACATGTTATGTCATATGTTATGTATATATTAAACAATCTCTACTTATCTACTTAACTCCTTCAGGTCACCCACAAAGGCAAGTGCCCCTTTACATTTGTGTTTAGAATTTTTCCAAAATAATTTCCTAAATAATTGTTACTGTGTGTTTTTTAGGGATCCCCAACCAATAATGTGTCTCCCACATCCACTCCTGCCAAATCCGCTGCAGCTGTGCCCACTCTTGAGCCACCGCGCAATGAGGCTGCTCCTGCCGCGGCCGAAACTGCCACAGAGTCAGTGAATCCATCAAACATCCATCATTTCCTGTCTGTTAAATTAATAATCAGAAAAACACTAAATTATTCTATACATAAGTGACTTTTTCTTACTCTAGTTCTCTACTGGACCTGGACCCATTGTCCTCCTCTGGACCTTCAACAGGAGGGGCATCCGCTGCACCCACGTCTTGGGGAGGTACAGCCTAAAAATTCACTTACATCGGGTTTAACGTGATGTTTCACCTGAAACTACAATTTGGTTAGTTATGATTAAAGGATTAACTATTTTTTTTTGTTTTAGTGAAAAATAACTTTTGGGGGGAGGGTGGTAACCTACATATTTAGTTTTCTGAATTTCAGAAGAGCTGTATTTTACTTGACATGATCATGAAACTTCAATAATTCAATTTATTGAACCATAAACGGATATTTTTAATCATTTAATGTTTTTGTCTTCCACCTATCTGCAACGGGCTGCTGTCGCATTAGATCTTCTGGGATCAGGTAAACAACCATCTTTTCATTTTTGTTGTGTTTTTTCATGTGACTCGTCAAGTGTATCATTCATTTAATGAAGCGTTTGAAACATATCGTTCATCTGATTAGCATCTATCTCAGCCTAGCGATCCTCTCAGTATCCCTCCTCAGGCTTTTCTCAGTAGAATCTCTTTCTTTCTCTCTCTTTCGTTCCTTTCCTGATTATTTGATGATGTACATTCATATTGATCCGCTGGGGGCGTGGCTATGCAGAAATAGGTTCCCTCACTACTGAGACTCTCCTTCCTGACCCAAACCAAGCTGTAGACTCCTCCTCCTCAGCCACGCCTACCACCACTGTTGCTGAGGCAACTGTTTCTTCCGCTGCCGGGGCTTCCTCTGGCTCAGCGGTGCTCCTCGGAGGTCAGTATAGTGAGGTTTTTTTTCCATAAGAAGATTTTTCTGAGGGAACAAGGCTGCTTCACTTCCTGAAATCCCAGAACTGACATGAAAAATCTTAAAATTTGTGGAGTGTCATGTGCCATTTGAGAGCTTTGTCTTAATCATCCCATCATCCTGGTGAAATCTGCCATTTTATTTATGTGCTTTGCATGGTCATCCTCTGTCTGTGGCTTCCATGTTTCATGAGATTGCATGAGTTAAAAAACTAAACCCAACAAACAAAACGTAGACATGCAATTACTCCTATGTGCTCCTTCACAGAGAGCGCATACGAATAATCAGCTTTTCATTTACAGCAGACACAAGATGTCTATATGAACCAAAGACAGACCCATTTTACTTTTAATACATGAAGCACAGTTTACAGGTTTTGTATACTTTTCTCAAGGTTTACGGTGCTCTACACAGCCATCAAGTCAGCAGTCTTCCCCTTGAGTAAATATGCTAATTAACTGACTACATTGGGACACAGGGTTTGAACTTTGTCACGATATTCTACTTATGTAAAATACTGGCTTTTTTTTCTTTTCTTTTTTTTTTTAAAAAAAGTTTGAATTATTTCAACTTTTTGAAACCAGTCATTGAAATACATTGATTTGAATAAATTGTAAAAGGTATACAGTGAACCCTCGTTTATCGCAGTAGATAGGTCCCAGAACTGGCCGCGATAGCTGAAAATCCGCGAAGTAGAGCCATTGCAGGGGTTAAACAAAGTAACAAAAAAAAAGTTCAACTTCAAACACACACTGTCACGCTCAGCACTGGTAATGTAAACAGCATCTATCTACCGAGAGAGCGGGAAACGAAGTAGCCGCGAGAAGATGCTGCGGGTCAGAGAAACGGTCAAAACACCAACCACAGGCGAGATTACTGCATCTGATTAGCGTTTCATGTTCAGTTTAATTTTAAAAGTACTATAATGAATTATCGTATGATCACATTCTCTTTTTGTTAATTTCATTAATAATTATTAATGGAATTAATAAAATATTTTCCATTCATATCAGTCTTCATATATCGCGACTATTTTTGAAATTTCTGGAAAATCTGCTTTATATTTTCTCTCATAATACACATACGTAATGGAAAAAATTCGTCGTGAATCTGTGAAAGTCGTGAATCCGCCGTAGTCGAACCGCGAAGTAGCGAGGGTTCACTGTAATGCAGTACAGATACCGTGAAGCTGCTCTAGCCTCTAGCGCGTGATCTCATGAGCCTCTTTAGACCTCAATGGGAGTAAAATGGGTTTTGAAGGTTTCATATTTAAAGACTTGTCAAAGTTAATAACACTGCATCTCAATATTTAAAGATACGGTTCATCAGCTTGAAGATGATGCCTTGCTCTCCGAACAAGCCATCAAAAGATTTCAAATATTTTAGATATGAAAACACTTCTTTCGCCTCCGCATGACAATTAAGATTTCCTTCTTTCTCTCTCACTCTTCCTCTTTCTACTGTCTGTTCTCTCTTTTCCTTCCTTCGCTCTGTTTTTCAACTTGGCCCTTTGAACTCCAGATGTGTTTGCAGCCCCTGCGGCCTCTGAAACATCTGCTACAGCTGCAGAGGGTGGGGCAGCGGCAACCACACCCACTCCTGCTGCCGATGGCACTGCGGCAACTGGTGGGTGCCATCACTTCCTTAATTACATCAGAAACTGAGGTTAACAGAGATTGAGTGGCTTCTTCCTCCATTTGATGAAGTACCCACTGGCCAGCATTGGGTTTTCTGGTCTGGCTATGTTGTTGTCATGGAGATGGTTGCAATATGCGTTGCTAGGGCTCTGGTCTTTGATCATTGAGGATCTGTTCTCTGGAGGCCGCAAGCAGATGTTGCCTTGTTTCATCTGCAAAAACTCAGTATATCTCTGACTTCTTTCCTTCTTTTACTTTCCAAGGGGTACATTTAACCAGGGTATTTTAAGCATATTATATAAATGTACAGCTTGAATATGCGAGACATCTTTAATTGTGTACTTTTACCTTTTTTATTATAAAAAATGAATATTACTAATCAGATGCCTTTAAAAACCTTTAACTCAGACACACATACTAGTCCGTTCAATTATTCATCCATTTATTTCTCCCTATATTTGGGTTATTTATCAGAAGTCTCGCACATTCACTGACATCCATTGTAAAGTTTGGTGCTGCGAGATGTTTTTAAAGGCTCATGCCCCTCTCTGGTAGATCCGTTCGCTCCCCAGCCAGGTTCTGCCGATTTCACTGCAGCTCCGATGGACTTGTTTTCAGCACAGCCTGTAGAGGACAGTCAGACGCTCTTTAGCTCACCCATGCCCTCTACTGTCCAGGAACCAAACTGCATCAGCACTGTAGCACCCCCTGCCTCCACTGCCCCAACGATAGACCTGTTTGCTGGTAAACAAGATAAAACAAAAAGTTGTGCACTGTACGATTTTATTAATCCAGATTCTGAAATCCATTTGCATTGTGTGTTGGGAGTTTCTAGAATTTTCATTAGACTTAGCATCACACTCCTTCTTTCTCCAACATGGCCATGTGACATCTGATTGCTCATGGTCACTGGTCTACATCAATTGTGCCAATCATCGGATGCAGACATGCATTCCTTGTCAGAAAACAACATTTCCGAAATGTGACCACCAGTGGTTAAATTATGCTTTAATATTTAATAATTGTACCATAAATAATAATGGCTATAAATGAAGAAATAAATACATATAAATGGTGGATGAACACATATATAGCACATCCTGTCGCTACTTAGTGATAGCTACTTATCTTTAAGCTGTGAAACTCGAAAGACAAATGAATGAGCAAACTTGATTTTCCTTCAGAGCACATTTACATTTGTCAGGTGTGATTAGAATAAAAGATTGGTTCATTTCATTTTAAAATAAAAGGTTTTGTTTTGGGTAAGGAATGCATAGCTTTGGAAGATGATTAAAGGGGTGGTAGCATGTTGAACCTTTTAGTGGCTTTTATAGTGATTTAAAAGAGTCTCCCTCACATCTACATTGACCGTCAAACAAGAACTTTGCATACATTTGCATACAACCTTTGCATATCATGAATATGTAAATCAATAATGAGTAACCGTAACTACAAAGTTTTTCGAATGACAAAATCAGCCCATTTCCAGAATAAACCTGGACTAGAAAATGAAGAGATTGAGTGTGATTTTAATTAAAAATTAACTATTCCCATATAATTAGACCAATGTGAACAAAATATTTTTGTCAAACGATGTCATGACATACATAGTGTTTGTTTTTCTTATTTGATCTGGTTTGATTCATAGAAACATCTTTTTTTTTACTGTCTAAATCTTGTGTTGTGTTTAGGTTTTTTTGACCCAATGCCAGATTCATCTCTCCCTAAATCAGAGCCAAATCCCAGTCTAGACTTGTTTTCAGCAGGTACTCGCAGTACTGTAGTACATCCATCCACTCATTGCTTGTAGTGTTTCTTCTCCATTCTGTCCTTGACTGCTCAAGGTGAAGCTAATTTGCTTCGGTCCTGGGGCAGTCGAAGGAAACGTCTGTCTAACACATTTATTTATTTCTCACTCCCTCGGGCCTTCATTCACCTCTTCTCTCTGTCTGTGGTTTACTATATAGTTTTCAAGGGTCATTAGTTAGATTCATTTCACTCTGAGGCTTAACCATGGCATTATGTACCCTTGCCGATTTAAAACACTGAATAAAATTCAATGTTAAAGCACAATATGTTATTTTTTGTACATTTACATCTATCCACTAACAAATACAGGCAACTCAATGAAATCAACAAAAATAGGGTTATGTTGAAAATAAAAATGGATGCCTGTAGATAACTACATTTGAAACCACTTGAAATCATATTAGTTCTTTTCCAGATAAGTCGGCTCCACCTTAACCATATAAATCACCCATTCACAAATGGATATATGTAGCTTGAAACAAAATATCAGACATTATCAGTTTTTAGTTCTATAGAAATATGCAAATATATTTTGAATTTAGGACATAAGACCTGAACAACACAGGTTTCCCATTATCCTCTGTTAAATCTAAAAAAGAAGCATTTCTTAAAAAAACAAACCACTACTTTCTATGTAAGTTTTTAGTTTCTAAGGTCCAATAAAGTGTAAATTTGTCAACAAAATGTAGTGCATCTTATGTTGGGCAATTTCAGCACAGCAGAGTTTTTAAAATTTTTTTTATTTACAAAATATTACTTAATTACCTGATGTTCTGCCTGTATGTTTGTCCCGTGTCTTTGAGACCTCAAAACTAAATACAAGACAAAAACAAATGTCCTTTGTTTAGACGTTGTGTGGTCGGACGAACAGCCATCATAACATCATGAAAATCAAACCCATCAAATTAAGATTTTATCATTATCACCGTCATCAGCTACCGATACCTCTAATTATATTCACTGTTTCCCTGTTAAACTTTGGAACAAGTAGGTTTGCACATACAAGGAATTTGCTTTGGTGACAGACAGAGGCAGCCATCTGCAGCGCCAACTTGTAAAAAAAGAAACAGAGAAATGGATATAGCACATATAGTCAATACAGGGAGCCGCTGCAGCCAAAATTTTCCTGCATCCATTTCAGCGCCGTACTCATGAGCTTAACAATCTCATGATTGAAACAAAACAACCCTAGAACAAGTCTGCTAAACCACCTACTGTTTTGAGCAACTCTCATAGTTTGTTCGATTTTCTGTTACTAAAGTGGGCGGGGCTTAGCAATGTGTCAATTGCAGTTCACAATGATGAATGCTACTCAGACAGTTTGTCAGCTAAATCCCTTCCTGTGCTCCAGATGTGTTTCACCCTCCTGCCACGGCTTTATCTGCCCCCATGAGCTGGCCAGACACTGGGGCAAATCTGGACCTGTTTGGGGGTTGGTAACTACTGTACCCTGGTTTTGAGTGGACTTTGAGATGAGAATTCGTGTGGATTCTCAGAGATGGTTTACACCTGGTTTAATATGCACTACTAGTTCATGTGACCACAAGTGTGCAAAGCTAAACTGTAAACCTTGTTTGTTAAAAGACTAGCAGGTTCAATAGGTGCTGAAGATCCATTTGATCACAATGATCAGTGGTGCTTTTGGTAAACTCTAGTGAAGGAAAGCCTTTTGGGAGCCACACCAAACCTGAAATTGTGCAAAAAATACCAGTGTGTTAAAGTTTTGTAAACAAAGGTGATCACATGGTTTATGTATGAATGCATGTTAATTCCAGGTGGGAACAGGCTTTGCTTTGATGGTGGATGGACACCAAAGAAAGTCACAAGTCTTTTCTGGATCTTACCGTGTTTGTGTTTGCTGCTGAATGTGTGTGCGTTTATGAATTTTTTTCCTCAGAAATAAATAACAAATGCACCATTCTTTGTTCCCTGCTATCAAAATCCATTTTATTATTACATCATTTTACAGCCTGAAATTAAAACACAGAATTAAATAATGTACCGTGATGGACTGTTGACCTGTCCAGGGTGTACCCCCACCTGTCGCCCAATGTGCGCTGGAGATATGCAGCGGCAGACCCCCATGACCCCAAAAGGGAATAAGCGGGTTGGAAAATGAATGAATGAATAAATAATGTAAATGTACGAATTAAACAAATTTAAAATATAAAAAATAAAGAGGTTTCATTGCAGTATGATTCTTTCTTATGACTTTGGTAAGTACTAGAAAACCATCCCATTAGGGTTCAATTCCCACTGAATGCAACAAAAAATGTATTTTGTGATGAAACGTGAGCCAGTACCAGAGCTTGCCAACATCTTAATAATGACAATATCTCTCTCTGGGTTTGTCTCGCAGCAAAATGGCTTTGGCTCATGTACTCTCAACTTTTTTACCTTCATGCTGCATGGCCGGATTAGAACCTGCTGCTGCTGCTGCGGCTGCTGCTGATCCCAAACCAGCTGCACCTGCAGCAGGAGGAGATCTGATGTCAGGTGAGTTCTCTGACATATCTGTATCCATCATTTTCATTTTTAACTTTTCTTCAAAACCCTCATGTTTGCAACCATCGTGGTACAAAGCATGGAAACCATTGTACTTGTGTCTTCCCCAAGACAGGACAACATACTTATTGTAAAAATACTTATTTGCAAATTCAGAAGTTAATCAAATGTATTTATTTTTTGCCTGTGGACAACGTTTGATTTTGTAAATAAGGGATAGGCAACAATGTCCCTGATGTGCCACAATCCTGGAGCTTTTCATTTCATTCCTTCTTTAGAGGCAACGGCATCTTGCCTCTAGAGGTGGGAAACTGTTCTTTGGGAATCTAACAGGTCAAGACAGATCTGGGAGGTGCTAAGCCGAACCCCTTTGATGACATACTTTGGCTAAGGAATTTTAGAATGACCAAAACAACATTTCAGATGCTTTGCAATTAAGTCGGTCCATTGGTTAGTCCATTAAAGCTTCCCCATTGTGGCACAGTTCTGACAGAACTTTTTTCTTTTTTATTAAACGTTTATCCTTTTCACTTGTGTGCATCGTTTTAAGCACATTTTCAAAATGTATCCGCATCTGGCATTTCCATCCAACTTTTTTATACCAAAAGGTTTGATTCCAAAAAGCGGTGGACGGAAAAACATCTAGTGTCTCCTTTGCCTTTTAACTATTGATGCTATAGAGACGATCGGAAAGGCTTCCAATATCCCAATAAATACCAGAAATCACTGTGATTACTTATTATGTCATTTCACCCATCCCTGTTTAACAATGTAAAAAGATAAGCACAAGTTATTTATGGCTTTTATGTATTGTGTAGGCTTTGAAATGCGTTTATGAACTGGAAATGGTACAGAAGCAGCCATATTTGGTCTAGAGTGTATTCCTTTCAGCAAATTTCCTTTATATTGTTTCATCATCAAATAAACCTAATAAATGAGTACTTTTTAAAACTCCTGATGTTTGTGCTGTGAAAAAAGGCATTTGTACTTATATGTCACCAGACGAGATCTCATTCTGTGTTGAGATCAGATCAAATGCATTTATTTGATCCCTTACAAGTTTTCCCGTGCACCTTCATTTCATTGAAGCAGGTGTTGTAATGTGTTGGGATGACAGTAGTGTTTGTCTGCTGAATCTAAAGCCATCAGCGCCTCTGATGTAGTGGTGATACTGATGTGTTGAGATCCCGTCATTCACGTGTTGCTTTTTGTTTTGCACTTCATGGACCGAGAAACCTTTCTTCCCAATGCCTTGCTGCTTAACTCTGCTCTCTTTTCTCTCATTCACACTCTCTTTCTGTTTCTTCTGCCTCTTCCTGACCACCCTTTTCCATTTCTTCCTGCAATGTTACAAACCTCCTCTCTTCATGTTATTTTCTCCCCACTTCATCTGGCTCTTGGGTCATTGTTTGCTTCCTCCTGTGCCACTGGTGAGTTCTGATGCTCCTACACCAGCTGCAATCCCACAATGCATTGCACTTTATTCATTCACAGGGCTCCAGTTGCTCTTTACTGCTAATAAAGGCTGTGAAAGCAGATGCATCAAACTATTCTGTTGAAAATAAATGTTGACATAATTGACAAATATTTGTAACATTTCAGAGTTTAATTATTATTACTATTTTTTTTTATATAAAATTAGTTTTTAATGGTGAATTAAAGTGTTTGATCTCTGGTGATTCAGAATGTTTGTCGGTTGATTAATTATGTGGTAGATTTTATAAAATGTTTAAATTGATTTGCTCTTCTATGACTAAAATATGTATTTGACCCCTTTGAAAAATACTTGTGGCATTACTTTTGTTGCCAATCACAAAATCATTCTGTCCCCTGGCAGAAAAACTCCCTCACAATACCAGTTTGTAATGTTTCGAGTACCATTTTTGATGGTGGGAATGGTGTTTATGTATTATTCAACAGCATATTGGCACACAGTTATATTTTGGCCTCATCTCACAGCATTTTCATCTAGTTCTCCTCTGAATCCTTCTGGTGTTTATTGTGCATGCTCTTTCTTGAGCAGTGGACTCAGTTGGATGTATGTCCTTCACTTTGTTGTGTGTTACCAATTGTTTTCTTGGTGACTAAGTTCACAGCTGCCTTAACTGTTGTCACCTTCTCACCAAGCTACTAGTGATAGTCTTCTAACCCATTCCTGCCTTTTGCAAGTTGTCTTGGCCATGGTGGAGATGTTGGAATCTAATTAAATGGTGATTTCTGTGGACAGCTCTGTCAGATTTTCCCCTCAAGATACTTCTAATCTAAATTTAAACGTCTGGTGGGGTCCAATACTTATTCCACTCATTCAAGTTCAAATCAGTTTTCTTTTTCTTCATTTTCTGTGTCACTGTTGAAATAAACCAACCATTAAACTTGATATTTCTTAACCATTAAACTTGACCCCACAATGAGGGTCAAATACTTATTTCAATCACTTAAACATTTAAGTTACATATTTATTGATGCTTTGTGATATTGTTGTGATGGGATAACGCTACGATAAGCTTCTTTCAAATGTTTGGGCTCACTTTCAGATTGCTCGTGCTGAAATGGAGATCCAAACGTTTTGAGCACTACTTTACATCACTTATGTTGGTGGCCTGTTTAAATGAATTTTAACTGGTTGAATGGGTTTGTGTGTGTTTTGAGAAACTTGTAGTGCTCATTTCTTCTCCTCCCTGCTCTAATCTGTAGTTCAGTTTGCAATGGAAATAGAAATAACTGTGAATGAGGGATGTTAGCTGGTAGTCTAGCCCTCATTTCTTCACTTTTAATCAGAATCAAGCTCATTTACTCGTTTTATCTTCAAGCGTTCGATGGACTGGGTGATATGCTGATGCCAGCCATGGCTCCCCAGGCAGCAGGAGCATCACCTATGGCTTCTTCACCAGTCAAACCCATGGGAGACCTGGACTCCGCCATGGCCAATATGGCGAGCAGTACGTTCAATATCTCCATTGTAACTTGATAAAGAACATCTAAAACTTTATATTATGATCATTTTATTATTATGCAGAACAGTCTAGGAGAATTAAACTCAACTTGAAACTTGCAGAGTGTAAACCCTAATGATTTATTAGTACATTTCTGTATCTGTGCTTTCAGATTTGGCAGTGGGGAACCAGAAACCGTAAGTTATCAAAACTTTTTATTCCACCATATTTGCATGAACTTTTTCAAAATATTAATCTTTTCTCTTGTGGTGTTCTCCCTTTTTCAGTGGTGACGCTGCAGGAGGAGGGAGCTGGCAAGCGCAGGTACCCGCCCCTAACTGGGGCATTACCATGGTAAATGTTGTATTGTTCTGTAGATGTGGAGCATGAGTCGCATGGCTTTGAGCCGCATGGCGTGGAGCCGATAACAAGCTTCGTCCTTTTCCTGGCGCTCTCTCTACTCCAATCAGCTCAGAGTCAAGAAAGAGGCTTTTGTCCCAGCTAATATTTTTCAGACATAAAGATGTTGTATGAAGTACTGCACAAATTTTTGGTAGGTGTGAAAAAGTGGTGTAAACAAAAATAGAAATTGTTTATTTTTGTGTTTTTTTTTCATACTTGCAAGAGCTCACAAAAAAGAAGAGTTTTAACAAAACAAAGCATTTTTTTCTTCAGAATAATTTCATTAATTTTGTCTCGCAATGTTTATTCTATTTGGCAGCACAGTGCCTCAGTTAGGAGGTTGCTGGTTTGCTGGATGTACAAGTCATCCGAGAGACACAATCAACACTAACTAAATATAGCTGTTTTTGCTTTTGTGACATTTCCTGGAGTGTACCATTCTTAAAAAGTTGAACTAATTGTAGTTTATTGACTCACAGTTTCACATTGTGTAGTTTAAGAAAACACTGTGGTTCAAATGGTTTTGAAAGGCCACAAAACCACAACTGAAAGGACACCACTGTGCCGCCCACTGAAATATTCAGTCAAAAATATTATCAAATGTTATGATGTTGTAGGAGGTGAAGTAAGTTATAGAATCATGTGATTTGTTCAAATGGTTTGATTCACTCAGACACCAAACCAAAGATTTATGAATTTACATGATGGCAACTGAATCTTCCCGCCATTAAAAATAGGACTCAACCAGTGATTCTACTTGAATATATTTTAAATGTAGTTAAAATCCAAACATACAAGATAGAGAAAAATTTAACCAGGTAAATCAACCCTAATCAACAACTCTGAGCTTAAAAACAAAAGGCTTGCGTAAAAGCTATAGAGCTTTTTCTCTGTCTTGAGTGAGAGTTGCTTCTTCCTTTCTTTTTTCAACAAAACACATCATAAATAAACAAAGGTGCATGCGCTTTTAGCATATTTATTCAAACAAGTGCGTGTGCGTTTCCTTCTGTCTGTGTGTTTGTCATTTTTGTTCAGTTGTTGTCCTGTGTTTAATTTTCCCCCGTCCCTCCCACCCAATTAGCCTCCCTCTCTCGGGGTTTGTCCTGTCATGGGGTCCCCGTTACCGTATGGCATGGTAAGATTGTGCGTTAGTGTACGCGTTTGCGGGCATTCTTGAGTGTTTTTCTCACTGTCTCTCTCTGGGAATCTCAGCCTGGACAACAGCCCATGATGAGGCCACAGTTTCCTGCTGCAGGAGCCCCTGGACAACCGGTAAAACATGCTCAATTATAAAAATAATTATATTGACATCGTCACTCAAACATTTTAAGCATTGTTTTAATTCAAACTATTAATTTTTAATAAAACTAATTCCAAATATTGTTTCCCATACATTTTCATGGTTTATTTTGTAAAAGTAACTAATTACCAACAGCACCCTGTGTGTATATATGTATATTATAATTCTTTGACAGATCATTCCATAATTATATTTGCCTTTTTTTGTATGATGAAGAGAAATAAGAGAGAGCAGAGGAGGGAACCCAGGTCTCCTTACGCAACTGGCACTAAATGTGTCATGCCTCTATTCCATAGGAGCACAACTATAAATAATATGAATTGATTCATCTATTTATTTTGTTAACAAAATCTAGTAGTCACATAAAAATTCATCTTAATTAAATTCCATTTATAGAAAAATATGGGCGGTATGGTGGCCTTCCAGTTAGAAGCTTCCCGGTTCGAGGCTCACCAGTGACCTTCCTGGAAGGAGTTTGCATGTTCTCCCAGTGCTTGCGTGGGTTAGTTTAATTAGTTTAATTGAATAATCTAAATTCCCCTTAGGTGTGAATGTGTGAGTGAATGTTGCCCTGCAATGGACTGGCGACCTGTCCAAGGTGTACCCCCGCCTCTCGTCCAATGTGAGCTGGAGATAGGCACCGGCAGACCCCTGTGACCCCAAAGAGGGAATAAACGTGTTGGAAAATGAATATATGAATATACAAAGATGCTGTATAATATTAATTAATTCCCTTTTGGGGTCTGCTGGTGGTTATCTCCTGCGCCCTTCAGGGAAGAGGCAAGGGGTATACCCTGGACAGGTCGCCAGTCCATCGCAGAGCAATACACTTATTCACACCTAAGGCTGACCACAAGCACAGCACAAACATGCAAACTCCTTCCAGGAAGGTCATCGACAATGAGGTTCACCAACAGAAAGGCAACAAGGCTACCCACTGCGCCACCATGCCACACACTGTATGGTTTTATTTTAAATATTCAGTCAAAATATTTCCAAATCTTACCACTAATGCATTTTTTATGTGCATGTGTTTTGGAAGCTACTGGATCCTTTTCATTTTTCATTGGAACGTGTTTCATCCACAGATGTCTCCAGGAATGGCCCAGAGTCCCAGGAAGCCTCCTCCTCCTAAAGACCCTCTCGCTGACCTTAACATCAAAGACTTCATGTAAACCAGCAGCTGATGTAAGTATTCAGAAACAGCAGATGTACAACTCTACAGCCCTTCGATGACAAAACTACTTCTGCAACAATTCTGAGTACTAACCACACTAACGTGCATTTTAATTGCTATAGTTACAATCACTTAAAGGCGTGTAAATGTACAGCTCTATGCTAATTCTGTATTTAGCTATAAGCTAATTCAGTGTAGAACCATAATATAATTCAGTTTATTGCCCTATGCTAATTCAGTGTAGAACCTTAATCTAAATCTGTTTATAGCTCTACGCTAATTCAGTGTAGAACCTTAATCTAATGCTGTTTATAGCTCTATGCTAATTCAGTGTAGAACCCCAAACTAATTCTGTTTATAGCTCTACGCTAATTCAGTGTAGAACCCCAAACTATATCTGTTTATAGCTCTACGCTAATTCAGTGTAGAACCTTAATCTAATGCTGTTTATAGCTCTACGCTAATTCAGTGTAGAACCTTAATCTAATGCTGTTTATAGCTCTATGCTAATTAAGTGTAGAACCCCAAACTAATGCTGTTTATAGCTCTACGCTAATTCAGTGTAGAACCCCAAACTAATTCTGTTTATAGCTCTACGCTAATTCAGTGTAGAACCCCAAACTAATTCTGTTTATAGCTCTACGTTAATTCAGTGTAGAACCCCAAACTAATGCTGTTTATAGCTCTACGCTAATTCAGTGTAGAACCCCAAAGTAATGCTGTTTATAGCTCTACGCTAATTCAGTGTAGAACCCCAAACTAATGCTGTTTATAGCTCTACGCTAATTCAGTGTAGAACCCCAAACTATATCTGTTTATAGCTCTACGCTAATTCAGTGTAGAACCTTAATCTAATGCTGTTTATAGCTCTACGCTAATTCAGTGTAGAACCTTAATCTAATGCTGTTTATAGCTCTATGCTAATTCAGTGTAGAACCCCAAACTAATTCTGTTTATAGCTCTACGCTAATTCAGTGTAGAACCCCAAACTAATTCTGTTTATAGCTCTACGCTAATTCAGTGTAGAACCCCAAACTATATCTGTTTATAGCTCTACGCTAATTCAGTGTAGAACCTTAATCTAATTCTGTTTATAGCTCTACGCTAATTCAGTGTAGAACCCCAAACTAATGCTGTTTATAGCTCTACGCTAATTCAGTGTAGAACCCCAAAGTAATGCTGTTTATAGCTCTACGCTAATTCAGTGTAGAACCCCAAACTAATGCTGTTTATAGCTCTACGCTAATTCAGTGTAGAACCTTAATCTAAATCTGTTTATTGCTATAAGATAATTAAGTGTATAGCTCTAAGGTAATTCCTAGTATAGCACTAAGCTAATATGGAACATCGCTCTTTTCTTTGTTGCAGTTCTCACAATTCTTGTGCAGCCTGAAGAATCAGATGTGTGTATTCCCTTCCTCCCTTTCACTCTTTCTCTCTCACCACATTTACATCCTCCAACCCCTTCCTTCCCATCTTTCAGTCTGTTGTTGTAGCACAAACCGTGACCGTGACTAAGTACATGTGTGTACGTGTGTTTTAATGTTCTCAGTTATTTCAGATCTATATATTAAAAAAGAAAACAAAATGAAGAGATGCCTCAGATGCGTTCTCGACCGGTGCATCTGTAGATCTCGAAACGATAGTTGTGCGTTCATTTCTCCTGACTCGCCTCCTGTGGGCAATTAAAACAAAAGTGTGACGTTTTCTGTGGAAAATGGTTTTATTGCTGTGGGCTGGTCTGTGTCATCATCAGTGGAGTATTACTAATCTTTTGAGGAACAACAGTGATGTATTGAGATGTACTGATTTCTATCAAAGCCCTGATTATATTCTTTTTCGTATCTATTGATTGTGAGTTACATGCTACTACATGTGACCGAAAAAACACATATGCATTTTAGAGTATTTTAAAAGACAGATTGTTTTTGAAATATCTTTAGTCTTTATTTTGAGATATAAAGGTTGAATATATTTTAGTTATGTCTAACATTTACTTTGCGTACTACATGCTAGTTAATAATCGTGTTTGAACACCACCAGGCACCGTCGACACCAATTCCGTCCCACTAGAACAGTATGTTCTATATAATTAATGCTAACTATATGACAGCATGTATTTCTTGGGCTGTGTAGCGGGGCGCCATTGACAGATCTGCCTGGTGTTTTGTTGTATTGCAATGAGTGTCCTACCAATAATACTTCCTGCAACCCATATGGATATCAAAGGGACACACAGTTCCATGTTCTATTTATCCATGGCTGTTTTTTATTTCTATGAAACATTTTGTTGATAAATTTATTTTTGTGTAACATCTACCCCTTCGACCCTTGTGCATGTTAGTCCTGTATAAATGCAATAAACAGTGATCTGAAGAACAACGAGTCATGTAGTTCACGACATTCCTCATGGTCTTCTTTATTCAAAACAGCAACAGCTGATAGAAAGAGGACTTCTAAAACTAAAATTGGCACATGACCTGGGCATTTAGACATGTAGCCAAACCATAGCCAAAAGAAACACTTGATAGAGATGACCATAGTAACACCCATTGCTTTCACTTATTTAAAACATGCCTGAAATGTTCCATTGCCCCATGTCAATGACTTCCATGCCTTGGTTATGACGTCATTGACATGGGGCATGTTTGTTTTGGTGATTTTAAATGTGAATACCCTTTGTTTTCCATTTGGTCTTGTATACTGCCAGTATGACCTATAATCTGATGTTTACATACATGTTTGATCTAACATTTAACAATTAATCAGAAATTAAATATGCCTTATCAAGCATCCAGTAACCATCCAGAAGTAACAGTGGGCATATTTTCTCTGGTACTCCATTATGCATCTACCAAGCACAGTTGGTTCAGTAGCTTAGAGCTTAAATATTTGCTGACTATCCATGGTTCCATCTTTTAAAGTTTAACAAATGTCCAGAGGAAGATAAACGATTATATCACTAACCATATCTTTTTTTAATGTTTCTGGAGCTGGATCCCACGGTGGACCATTAGTGCACAACACAACACAAATTGCAAATCAAAAATAGCTTAATAAAAATGCATAAAAAAAACTGCTATTGCAAATCAATAACACACCAAAAAAAAAAAAAAATGGGCCACTGATCCTACGACATGAAAATCTAAAAAATTGTCTCCAAAATTCCACATTAATCTTACCAAATTTGGCGAATAAATCACCATTTCCATAGATTAACATGCCATAAATACTTATTGTTTAATATTATTGTTTTAATAATATTTATAAATGGATTATTAATGATTTGTCAACTAGTGTGATAGTGAGGCTTATGTTTTGTTTATGCAGTGTTTTATACAAATTTTTTTAATTACGGTATCAACTTTATTTGCAATGTGTGGTGTGCACTAATGGACCACCTTAGAAATAGGTGGCCCATTAGTGCACAACAACCAACCCTATTGCAAATCATAAATGGCTACAGCAAATCAAAGACTCAATTTTAAATATTTTTGTATTTGTTGTATTTTTGGTTTTGATTTGCAGTAGCCATTTTTGATTTGCAATAACGTTGCGCGTGCAAAGTGGATTTGTGTTGTGTTGTGCCCTAATGGTGTAGGATCCACCTAAATATAATTTTCGAATATACAAAAACATTTTTCAGATACAGATTATTAAACTTTCAGGCTTATTATTGCTCCAACAGCTTGATAACTTTCATGCACCACACCTAATGAAGAATTCCTTGAAATGAAAGCCAGTTTAACTTTATATTTTTGGTATTATTGTGTTTGTTTAAAGTTGCAAAGGTTTAATTAAAGACAAATCCAACCCAACAAAAATGGTTTTTAAAACTCAATGTCTAGCTGCATTAATTTCTATATGCACAATTTTTTTTGTCTTATGTACCAAACACTGTATGCACCATTAAATAATTACTTTCATTGTATGTTATTTCTGTCAAAATAAAAGCTAAAAAAGCTACAAACAAAACAACACAAGCTTGCATTTTGCAAATGGCACACTTTAAACGTCCCCAACATCTCAAAAATTCCTTATTCTACTTTTCTCCAACACTACCATCTGATGTCTCTGTGACATCGCAAACAGAGAGGAGCATTTGCGTCAAGATAAGGATGGTGCAGTCAGTGCATTCATGGCTGATGTTTCAACAAATATTTCCTGCAGACTACAAGCAGACACTGATTCCTGAGCCCCCAGAGCTCCTGCTCAGTGTTAAGCAGGACAGAAAATACCTCTAATAGACAAAGGTGTAGTAGAAAAGAGCACTGATGGCCAGCAGAGCGACAGACAGCATCATGTTCTTCCTGTTCTCTCCTCTGAGCTCCTGCAAGTCTTTCTCTATAGAATAAATGTAAAACAACAATTTGTCATTCAAATGAAATTTCAACTGTACATATATTTATTTACATCAAAACTTCCTGAAGAATTAATTATAGATGTTCATGTAGCTCTCTCGCATCCGTCTCTGTATGTGACCCCCAGACCCTCTTATGATGCTGTTATCAAGGCTTTGAATAAATATGGGGCTCCACTGGAACTCCACTGGTAGAAATACCATGCTTAACTGTTGTCTCCAGACACTGATTATTGTACTACTCTCCAGCCCTGATTTTTAGCAAAATACCCAGCAAATATTTAAAATTTTGACTCATTCGTCCAGAGCATCTGCTGAAATTTTCCTGTACACAACATGCTTTTTGGTTCCAATCTTCCATGTAGACCACTTCTGGCCAGACTTCTCTAAACATTGATGGGTGTACTACGGGTCCCACTGATTCTTAGCCGATAGCACTTCGGTATTCGAAGAGTGACATGTTTTTAAGAGTCTTGTTTCCTTGGTTGTTTCTCAACATCACCTTGCTAGCAGAGTTTAAGTGTTCCCCCTCTGTTTTAAGCCTCCAACACAGATGTTTCTGTTTCAGTTCACAACTGTGTTTACACTTATGAGATTGGTGATCATTTGCATATATTTGGTATAATTAGTTGTTCACACACCTAACTATAATCCATGACTTTGTGCAAGTGTACCTTGATGTAAAGCAAAAAAGGTAGTAAAACCATAGATTGATTTGATCTAGATTTTCTTTTAATTGTTTGCTCATTATGCAGTTTGCACTATTTATATGTATATTAACAGGATTTAATCCACACCTGTTCCATTCATTCCGTCAAGGAAACTCATTGAACTATTGAAGGAAACTCACCATATTGCAATATTCTCTCATTCATTATGGCCATCTCATCGTCCAGCGCCAGCCTGTTAGCACATGAAAAGCCTCATCTGTTACTTTTGTGATTATATAAATAATATTGAGCACACAATACAGACGGTTAGTCATGCTCTTCAAATAAGAATATAAACATAAAAAACCTGTCTGTGTCCGAGAGCTGCTCTTTCCTCTGTCTGAACTCTGCCCTCTCCAGGCTGCCTTTACACTGCGTTTTACGGCCCTCTATGCGGTCAATCTAAAAACATGACATTGTACACGTGTATAATACGAAGATAGACATGTCTACACACACCTTGTTAAAATAAATCCAAATGTGGGAAATTGTTAGCTATCGTATTATACGTCAGGATTTAAGTCATAAACGGTCATGAATAAAAATCATTTACCTCGCTTGCTACACTGATTTTTTCTCTCTTCGCCGTTTTTGATTTAGTCATTTTGATGCTTTGTATATTTATATGCAGAAGAATCGTGTGAAAAGCCAAAACTTCCGTTTCTGATTCCTTCGCTCGCGTTTGCTTTAGGAAATGTAAATGGTTTTTACTGCCACCTGCAGGCGGAATTGTGACAGTGTCATGTTTGAGCCTTAAAGGGTGGGCAATAGTAAGCCTTTTTAGCATTTAACAAATATACGTAAAGATAGGAACATTCTGAATAGTTTATTGACTATGCTATTTTGACTAAATACACAAATAAAAAGGTGAATTTCAGTCTCCATTTACCAATTATACCAGTTATCAAAGCAAATTATACTAATGATTTATATTATGAATTATATTAATGATTTTTGAAAGGTGGTGTCTATACACTGAACAAAGTTCAATTGTTTTTTTTTGTTTTGTTTAGTTTTTTTGGTTCAAGTTTATTTTTCGTGTGGCTCATGATGGCTCAGTTTTTCGAACAAAAAACAAGGCAGGGCCATGGAAGACCAACAAGGCTACAGAGAACAGAGCAGAACCATGATGGTTCCATCCTCATATCAGGAATTCGTGTGTGCGCATGTTCACCCCGTCAATGGCAGGAAAGCTCAACGGTGCCTTCATATTAGCCCAATTGCAGTGTCACATTGCCCATATTTACTCGCAGGGTCTCTGCTCCCCTACCAGAGAAGCACCCTATTCTGTGCCTTTGGCCACTTTGGTAGTGGGTCAAGGTCGGTGGTGGAAGTCCCTCTTTCTGTTTGCAGACGAAGAGTGCTTAGTGCACAGGTAATGTGTAAGATCAGGAGAGACAGGGAAGAGTTCCTTCTTGTTGAGATGTTCTGGCCCAACTGGACATGTTTCAGAGAACTCTATTCTCTTGTGACAGAATCTCCAGGGCCTGTCACCCTCTACCCTGAAGGACTACGTTGCAACCATTGAACCGTTGCCCGTCTGATGTTAATGCCTCATCCTCGCCTGTTATATTGATTAATTAACTCTCTTTCAGTTTTAGAATTACTTTTCTTGTATGTTAATTGTAATTGTATGATGTGAAAGCTGCAATTATCATGATGAGGATGAGCAGTTATGGAATAGTCTTGTGTCTGAGATGCCTGAGTGCTACCTACAGATTACCTACCAGTGAACAGAACCCTTTTCTTGAATGATATTAACTTCTTACTCTGGTCCTAAATGAAAATGACATGTAACTTACACCTTTAGAGTGAAAACTCCAAAGAAAGCTCTGTAAACACCGCCTACTTGTTTTCTTTGGAAAATGGCATTTGGTTAAATTGAATTATGTCTGCTGTCGAATGAGTGATTTTAATAATGAAATGTTTATAGATCAAGCCAAACTAGTCTTACATTTGATGGATAAATATACAAAATCAACTATTAGCATTAAATACATGTTAATGTTTGTGTAGGAGAGAGACTGATTCGCTGCATGTTTTAACGAAGATTTTTAATAGCACTGTATTTTATTAACAAATGATACAGTTTTAGAGCAGAGACAGTTACAGACACAAGTATCGGTGCTATTTCACCCTCCACCTGTACACAAGCGCTCCCACCACTGCCAGAGCAGCGCCACCAACCACCAGTAAAGGAAGTTCAAAAACTGAAGCCGATCTCCCTGAAACTGCCTTTGACACTGGCTCCTCTATGAGAGACGCAGAGAGCTCTTGAGGGACACTTTCAGATTCTGCTTCAATCACAAGAGGTTCCTCAACCTGTTGGAGTTGATCCAAAACCTCTGAGATGATTTCAGGAATTGGAACTGAAGCCAATGTAAAATCCAAAGGCTCGGATAGAAGAGATGTGTGAGTGAAAACGGGCTCTGCCAAAGTCTTTTCCTCAATTTCTGCAACTTTTAAAGGGTCTTCCACACACATGAGGAGTTCCAGCGCCTCTGGAGGCCGAAGGTCTGATTCTTCTGAAAGTGCAATATCCGCCTCCATTACCTCTTTAGTGGAGCTGATGATGCTCATTACACTGCTCTGAAGGTCTCCGTTCTCTGACTCATTACTCTCCTCATACTCCGGCTCCGGTTCCAGGTTGATGATGTCACAGGTGGAGGAGCAGCTTTCCCCTTGAACCAACTCCATCTCACTGGTTGGCATGTTTCCAAGCTCAGACTCCATGGAACCAATAGATGACCAAGACTCAGCTAGACTCTCGGTGTGCCAGCAGCTAGACCCCAAATCCTGGGGAGGGTCACACCCCATAAGCTGCCTGTCCTCAGACAGGGTGGAAGAAGCCTTGGTCGTCTAGGAAAATCTTTCTGTGGGACCTGAAGATGAAAGAAAGACATCGATTAGTAGACGCACAACGTGGTAAATGCATGGGACAATCATTTTTTTAGATCACTTTTGCACATTCTCCATTTCATGTGAGTCAAGTAGTTGGTTTTTGCTGTTTTTGTAAAACTATTCAGCCCTTCTCCAGGTCTGGCGATAAGAACTTACAGCATAGCTTAGCATAGGTCATTGAATTCAATCAGACCAGTAGCATTTTGGTAAAAAAAAAACACAATACTATTCCTATTTAAAATGTTACACTTTTAGAGTGATATTGAGTTGTCATTTTAAATGGAATCAATATAGTTCCTTACAATGTCTAAGTGCATCAACGTTTAATTTCTGCTGGTATTATGTGCACAATGGAGCTCAAAAAAGCCTGGAAAACTTTTATATTGAAATGCTACTGGTCTACTCAGATTCAATGGTCTATGCTAAGCTATGCTAAAAGTGCACAGATCTACACAATGGTTTAATAATTTCCAAAGGGTAAAAGGCTACTTATTAGATTTGGAGGAGCCTAAAAGACTACAATATTGATAAGAACAACACTGTTTAAAAAAGCAAATGCTGTTTTCTGCTCTGGTTGGCATGTTGGGCAAAGCGACCATGTTCAATTCCTGACCTCTGTGTCATTTCTCTCCCAGATTATTTCCATTCTGACCAACTATTTTATTTGTTAATAAAACAAATCTTTAAATATGGCAACTTTTTAAAAAGTAAACTAACAATGTGTGATACAGAGTGCGTCCTTTCCTCAGTTTGAGCCGGGATAGGGACTAGTAGACACCCCTATGATAGTGTTCCCATGAAGATACGGTTAGATGTGATTATGTGTGTGTGGGAAAACCAGTGTTCAAAAATTTGATTGATGAAATTGAATAAAGTTTAGTGGATTTCATTCATGAGCTCTGAAATCTGATCACATAACTACGTTTCCAGAGCACATCACAAAGACTAGCAAACACGCTTCTATGGGATCTATGTATAGAGCTGTAAACACTGTGCAGACTATAAATATCAGAGCGTTTCAGATATTTCTCATGACAGAGGCATGCTCGGGTTCACGTAGCACTCGTGCATTTAAGAGTAATCAGATTTTACACATTTACAGTCACGTATGATTAAATATCCCACAGAATACTAACTGTACAGGCCGATGTCTGCTTAAGGATTACTATAGAGGATTTCTATATTGATTTATCTAGAATATCATAACGATCTACTATTTTATGAACAATAATACTGTTACTTTACAAATGGGGATCACATAATAATGTTTTTTATGATTTAATTTAAATTATAAATTATAAAGTACCCTTGCCATTTGATCAAATGTATTTGAACTGAATTTAAATTTCTGAAATTATTCAGTCCTGTTAATCTTGTGCGAGCTGTATACGAGTCTGCACTCGGACTAAAGTCAAGTCAGAGAGAAAACATTTGCAGCGTCAACAGTCAGATTGTGTAGAGAAAGTAAACTAAATCCCATCCATCGCCAAGATCAAAGGTCAAAGAGCTTAAAGGGATCGGATGGGCAAGAAAGACAGACTGTTTTTACTGTGGCATCAGAAATAATGAGAGATAGGATGACAACATCGATGGAAAATTAACCCACAGATATGTTTAGCATGGGATGAATCTTTCTAATATGTTCATTCACTAATTTAATCCAGGGATCAGATAATCTTATAATCTTTAAGCCTGTTAGAAGCGACCAAAACGATCCCAGTGATACGAAGCACAATGAAGATGGTTATCTTTTCCTGTTAAATTCCATTCCATTCAGTTCAATTGAAATTATTCAATGAATTGTTATTATTATTATGAAGCAACAACTGAAGCACCTGTGTTCAAATATTTCTAGAGACAACATTATTAACCTCACTGCATCAGTCTAAGCTAATTTATTGGATTTAAGAGCTTGTGAAATCAAATCTTACCGTGTTTGAATGCTTGGAAGCTGTTGTTTGCTGACGGAGGAAGACAGACTAGAGCTTATGAGCATTACTGCAACAGAAAGAAACAAAGCACCTCCCTTCCCCATCCCACAGAGACACACTGGTCAGGGACGGGTAGTAACTCTCATTGGTCAGTTCAGCTTTACAGTACGAAAACAGCTTAAAATGACGGCTATCCAAAAATAAAAACTCTTAATTTAAAACTCTCTGACAAAAAAGATTTTAAATCATTTCAAACGCAACATTAAGAAGTAAAATGTTCCTGTGGCATAACAAGAATAATAAGAAATCACAATGAAGAGAAACAACAAGGGAAAACAACTACAGCTAGCTTTACTCTTTTCTTGTTTTCATGATGTTTCATTTTATAACAAGAGATTTTCGCAGTTAAGAGAAAATAAAATTACACAAATACGTAGCTTTTTTCAAAGCATATAAATATTAACTTGCCTGCCACTAGAACACTTTAAATTAATGTTACTATATTACAATTTATAGAAATAAACTTCTGTGTACTTTCAAAAGTGTACTTTTTTAGATTAGTTTTTTTTTCACATTTTTATGTTTTTTAAATTGTATGCTCAGAATTAGGGTGGCATGGTGGCGCAGTGAGTAGCACTGTGGCCTTTCTGTTAGAAGTTTGTTGGTTCGAGGCTCATAATAATTATAATAATAATTGAATTATTATAAATAATCCAAACAAAAAGCTCTGCACTGTGCACTGGAGAGACCTCGGTGACCCTGATAAAGGAAAAAGCGGGTTGGAAAATGAAAGAATGCTCAGAATTGTCACTGTAACATACACTAAAGCACATTTTAAAAGACACATTTTAAAATTAATAAATATTACATTGTTCCAAAATCGCACTCTTCAAATGAACTAATCATGAACACTTTAGATGTATAATGATGTTCAGTATTGCTTCAAGTACACGAAAGTGTGTTGCATTTTATAGCACAAAAAATATTTTTTAAATAATAAAGGTAAAACAATAAAGCCAACAGTAAAAGAAGAATAAAAATAAAAAAATAAAAAAACGCAAGTTCTCTTTCGGCCTGTGATAGACTGGTGCCCAGGGTGTACCCTCGCCTCTCACCCAAAGAGTGCTGGAGACCCCTGTGACCCCCCAAAAAAACGAGCGGGTAAGAAGATTAATGAACGAATGAACAAAGTTCTGTTGAAGTTGTTTTGAAGGTTCAGGATAACAGGGAAAAAGACACAGAGACCACGGTTCTGAGGTTTTCAGTCACAATACTTTTATTGAGACCAATAATTACATTTAGAACTTCAGAGAGTGCATTACTGGTGAAAAGGAGATCGGATATATAGGCATAAATAGAGAGATTATAGGAAACAAAAGTTAAAAAGGATGCCAGTGTTACTTAAAACTTTACTATACACTTAAAAGAGATGGTATCTTTTGTAAGATCTTTTATCAAGAGTGGACCATGTTTAATAAATCATCTTATGGATAATGCTTCTATTAGCACAGCCCAAAAAACTGCATTGGGGCGTTTGGATCCATATAAAATTCAAGTCCGTCGAGTTCCACTGCAAATATGTTTTGGTTAGGGAGGTTTGAAGTGAATCATGTCAAATGTGATCTCAAAACCCCCTTATTCCTTTCAGGGTCACGTGTGTCTACTGGTGCCTATCTCTGACGCACATTGGGAGAGAGACAGATTCTTTTGGATTAACTTTAAGTAAAGTAGCATTTTATATGTAGATCATCTTGCATATTAGCAGACATGCAACCAGAAGCTCTTTTGAACATTATAGCTTAAAGCTGCAAACAAACAAACAAACATACAAAAAAAACACACACACATTTATCTACATACTGTGGAACACTATTCTCATAAAAGGGTGAATTTTGTGGCATAAAATATACTGCACATTTTAGGAGGTTTACCACAATTAACACACTAGAACAAAGAAAAACTTGTATAACACAAATTTACCAATAATCCCTAATATTACACAGCACATCACAATGTGATGTTTATTCTGGAATATTGTTAAACCATTTGTCATATTGGATTCCGTGGGAAATTTTAGACTATTATTTTAAATGTATTTATAAAATTGCAGAAATATTCCAATTATACAAAAACCAATAGCACTTCTTGCCTCAATAATCTGCATTATTTGTTGCATATTAGATTTTTTAAAATATATTATTATTTTTACTACTACTACTACTACTACTACTACTACTACTACTACTACTACTACTACTAATAATAATAATAATAATAATAATATTAATAATAATAATAATAATAATAATAATAATAATTGAATTGTTATAAATAATCCAAACGTAAAACTCGCACTGAATTCTGATTGGCTCCTAGAGAGGAAACACGCGTCACGTGATTTTGTGTCATCGTTGACTGAGAATCAGCTGATCCCACTGTCTATTTTCTCGACTCTGACTCGGTCACGCTCGACATCTTTCGTACATTTTAAATAGCAAGGTTCACAATAATATTTAAAAAATATATTTCTGTCTTTACGCTTCTTTCTGTGGCCGTGAGCGGAGCTTTATCATCCGGTGGAGTCTGAAATCCTCTTAGCGATCAAGGAGCAGCAGCCGCAGTCATGGCGCTCAGCGATGCCGACGTCCAGAAACAGGTGAAAACGCCTCTGAAACGTTTGATCGTTTATCCTCTAGTAAAATAATCGATATGGGCATTGTTTGGAATATTCTGCGTTATTCAAAGGTGACTGAAGCATCGATAACTGATGATGTGGCCTTCAAGGTTGCTCGGCTGTCATTAGACACGAGCTGCAGTCACGAGACCTTCCTTTTATTAATAAAAATGATTATATTATAGCACATCTACGAATACCACGGAAACAATTGTTTAAAAATCGCAAAAAGCTGTAATATATATCTAAACGTTATGTAATTGAGCCAGCGACATAATAATGTTGCAATGTTATTCGCAATGGTAGGTTTCTGATGAATAGCTGTTGAGCTAATGATGACTGTACAAACAGTTACAATAATGCATAATAAACATACATAATAAACGTAATTAAAATTGAAATATGAATGTGGCTATTTGTCTCTAAAGTGGGATTTCCATGCGTAGAAAACCAATACAACTGCTTTCTAAAGTATACAAAAATGCAAACAAAAGTAATTTCGAAAAGAGGAAAACAATGAATGAACCGTAATAAATAAATACTTATTCTTGCTTTATGTTGTGTTACGTTACAAGTGTATCTCACAATAAATGCTGAAAGACCAGTATGAATGCCATTTTTATTTTACATAATTATTTCAAACTTTTAAAAGGTGTTACATGAGCCTTAACATCACGTGTACATTAATTTGAATGGGATTCTATTCTTTTATTTCTCAGATCAAGCACATGATGGCTTTCATTGAGCAGGAGGCCAATGAAAAAGCAGAGGAGATTGATGCAAAGGTAATTTTGATTTAGTCGTAAGTAGTGCTGGGCGATATGGAAATATCATATATCACGATATGGATTATTTTATATCACGATAACGATATATATATATATATATCACGATATACCACAATAAAGTACGTTTTCAGTTATTCTCTGAAAAGTTTGACAAAAATATCATTGCATACTTTTTTTTGCAACTTTATGTTGAAGTGACATTTAACTGAACTGTCACAAATGAGAAAAACTACATTTTAGTGCAGCAATGTAAACGTATCAAATGACAACAGATGTGGTGGAGGTAGAGCTACAGTAGCCTTCACATTTTTTTAACCACATCATAGTTATTTAAATAGTATTATCAAAATAAACTATTTAAAAAAATAAAATAATGGACCACACTGCTAACATCCTTCTCTACTTGGGCCCGGCATGCGTTATATAAGCGAGGCAACTCGACATTACTGAAGTGCTTACGACTGGGCATAACGTACCTCGGGTCAAGCACTTTGACGAGGTCTCGGAAGCTACCCTTCTCAACTGCATACACGGGGATCATGCCTTTACAACAGTAATGCAAGATGGCACATGTGATTTCTTTATGGCGCTGAGACGTTTTTTCATACGGTGTGCATTTTATGAAAGACTCTTTAATTTTAGGCTGGCTATATTTTTTCTCGCCACTTGCCCGGGCTGTTTCACAACTTTCTTTACGTCGCATTTCTTCGATTCTCCAGTATTCTTTTCGTGAACCTTCTTCAAGTGGTAAAAGAGGTTTGTTGTGTTAGCGTCGGGCGCGGAAACAGTTTTTTGGCAGAGTTTGCAGATGACTGTCTTCTGCTCTGCGTCGGAGCTCTTGAAGCCAAAATGCAACCAAATCACTGACGTACCCCACGTTTCGGTAAAAGTACTTCTTATGCTGCTGCCTGCGTAGCAGTTTCAATTTGTTGCGACTCCGGGCATTCATCTCTTGCGTCTCCATCTTTAAGCACTCACGAGTTAACTAGCGTAAAGCATGTCGCAACAACGTAAAGCGTCACGTCGCAAAATCACAAGACGGAGTTTCTTTGCGAAAAAGTTTATTCTTGATTATCACTTAGATAAAGGGTAGAGTATGCATTGCATAGCCACAAGACATTATCATACATTTGTCATAGCCTATTTAATGCAATATTTTCTTTAGTAATTGATAAAATTAGGTTAGAAATGATAGAAGAGAAATAGGACGATAGACACTTTTCTATCGTCCCCACGATATATATCGTCATATCGCCCAGCACTAGTCATAAGCTTGACAACGCTCCACACTACATGAGTTTAAGAGGTTTCGAGAGGTTGTGTGTATGAGCTGATATGATAAACAACCCTTTCTGCAGGCGGAGGAGGAGTTCAACATTGAGAAAGGTCGACTGGTTCAGACCCAGCGCTTGAAGATTATGGAGTATTATGAGAAGAAGGAGAAACAGATCGAACAGCAGAAGAAAATGTGAGCTTTGTATCTCCTGAGTTAAATGGGGCTTACTTTTAAAACTTTCAAAATAAAAAGCTTAGACAAAATAAGACAAACTGTTTAATTATATTTTTTTTGTTCAAATTCTATTTGTATGTTTTGGAAAAATTACAGTTTTCATATTGCAAAACATTAATAATCGTAAATTTTTAAAATATTATAATAAAATGATGTGTTATCTTTTTTTATTGCTCTAAATTTCTTATAATAAATGTAAAGAAATTACCTTGTGATCCAAACCCAATTTTTGTAGTGCTCCATCTTATCACTAAAATTTACCCAAGTGCTAAGACAATATTTTTAACAGTGATTTCCCAGCAAAAATTGCCCAGCAACTAAATTACAAAAATTCAAATAACCCAATGCTGGGAAATTCTGGTTCCTCAAAAATCTATTACTCAAGAAGGAACTGCATTTTAAGTGATTTCTTTATTTATTAATGATATGCTTATTCATTTCCAATTATCTAATCATTTAATTCACAGTCAAATGTCCAATCTGATGAACCAGGCGCGACTGAAGGTCCTGAAGGCTCGTGACGACATGATTGCGGTTCGTTTTTGTACTTTCTAACTGGTGTTGGGAGCTTTTCCTTTTTTGATGAACGCCAAATACTTGTCAGCAGACATCGTGAAAAACTTTTGTTTAGTTTTGATTCTTTCTGTTAGATATAATATTTAACATAGTGAACATTTTAGTATTGATTATTGCTTTTTCCAACCGTTCTCTAAATCTTTTAGGATTTGCTAAACGACGCTCGTCAGCGACTAGCAAATATAGCCAGAGATCCATCAAGGTACGCGGCTCTGATGGACGGACTGGTGCTTCAGGTCAGTAGTGAGTAATACTGCAAACCTGCTGAAGTTAACCAAGCCTCACCTAATGGGTTCAATGTTTTCAGGGGTTTTACCAGCTCCTGGAGCCTAAAGTGACCATCCGTTGCCGTAAACAGGATGTTGGGATCGTGCAGGTCTGTAAACGCTTCAGTTAGGAGTATTGAAATAGCCTGAAAACATAAATATCATAAAGACACAGGGGGTGGTTTATATTACTCATAGTGCCAAGGGGGACAATAGATTATGTCACTCACACCACATAGCAACCATATTATTAACAACCATATCAGCAGATCTATATCTTAGCTCAGGAAAGATGGAGAGGCATGAGGTTGGGGGAGGGAGAGAGATTAGAGATCTAATGTTTAATACATGTCTATATTTACTCTCCACAATCCATAATTCCCACTCCCTCATATGTTTGCACAGTTTGAAATTTAAATTCTTGTAAAGATCTGTGTATTTATCTCTGTGTGCACTTCTGATCCTTTCAGGTGCTGCATTTCATTGGCTCTCTACATTTACTGTTTAAAATACATCAAATGAAAATGTTTTTATTTTGTTTAACTAAACTGCTTTCACAGCATTAGCTTGAATTTTAGCATCTTATATAAAATTAACACTTACATCACACTGTGACTGCTTTTGGATCTCTTTCAGTCAAATAAAATAAGGCCTAAAATAACTGAAATGACAAAGATGCAACTTTTGAGTCAAAAGCCAGGTATTACCAAATCTAATGTTTTGAGGGAACAGTTCTAGGATAAAATTGCAACGATTAACTTTTGTATAATTTCGTTCTTTGAGCACTTGGACAATGATGCATAAACTACCCTTTAAAATCTTTAACCCCAAAAAAATCTAAACCTTGAATAATGCTTTATAGAGCGGGAGAAGTGATATGATGTTGTCGACCATATATGTAGCGTAACCCCACCGTTGCCATGGTGACACATTAAACAGAGCGACTCCAACCAATTGATTTTAGGGTTGTATTGTTTTTTTTTTTGTTGTTGGTTGTTTATTTTGTAATTTGTAAATATTTAACCCTAAAACAATTGAAGCGCTATTCCTGGTGGAAACTAACAATACCATCAAATGGCAGATGCACCCGATGTGATGACACCTCCTCCCGCTCTGTACTCGTAAATTATTCAAATACTCACTGCTGTAAGCATCTTGCAACTGCATTTTTATATGTATATTAATAGTTAAATATAAATAATTTGTCATAGTTAAATATGCTATTTGTGCAGCTCGTCGGCAAAACTAGTCTTTGCTACTAAACATTTCATTTTAGCTGATTTTACAGAATGCGCCCTACGCAGACTGCGTATTCTGCGTGTAGGCAGCTGCGCTACTGCACGGGGTCATTCTACATCATAATGGTTGTGTTTTGGAATCTATACTGGGACCTGGAGCATAGGTCACTGCATCAGATTAGACCAGTAGGGTTGCAATAAAAATGGTCAAAGCGTTTAAAAACGTCACTCTTTTATTTTAGCATTGATTTTTAATACCAGCAGAAAAGGAAACTACTGTAATTAAAGCCTCTTTTCTGTTCAGGCGGCAGTTCAGAAAAACATCCCCGTCTATAAAGGCTCGGTGAAGAACAATCTGGAGGTGCGCATCGACCAAGACAACTTCCTGTCACCAGAGATGTGAGCTTCCTCCTTTGCTCAACACTTCCTCATGTTCACAAATAGCCTGAGCAAGATTAGGTTTTAAATGTTCCTTGGTCTCTCCTCCGTGTAGCTCTGGTGGAATTGAGCTCTACAATGCTGATGGCAAAATCAAAGTGGCCAATACTTTAGAGAGCCGGCTGGAACTGATCGCTCAACAGGTAAAGAAACTGAGGGTGAAATTATAACCTAAAACATACACTAAACTCCGTTTTCCTTTCAGATGATGCCTGAAATCCGAGTCGCTCTGTTCGGTGCAAACCAGAACCGCAAGTTCATGGATTAATCGACCAATAACGTGTTTTATTTGATGTTAAAAACTCCATTCCTGTGTCTTTCTGTCTGTATTTAAGAAATGATGTGTGTTCTGTATGTTGTTATTCAATATTGCTGTGAAAGGTAACCTCCAATCCTGAACATTTCAGTTGTATTCTAAAGAGTCTTAATCTGATGCAGAAATTCTTGTTCGCTTGCAGAATTCCCCCTGAAACCAGTTCTGTGGGATTTTCATGTGCATTACTGTTTCAATGCAGAGCATGATCTGTAGATCGAAACATGTTTTCTCTGTAAAAGATGATACAAAAGTGAGAACTGTATAAAGAATCATTTGGTCCAGATCATTTCTCATTGTGTGTTCATTGAGTCCCGTGTTGGTAGCAATTATGGTAATGTCATACACTCCCCAGTTTGCAGAATGCTCTCTTTTATGACTCATTTGAGATTTCCGTGTGGGTCACATGCTTTATTGTCATCGCATTCTTAAAATGTGCAGTTCCTGCAAAAAAAGGAACTTGGACACAGACATTCAAAAGGAGCTCGGAAGAAAACAGCAGTGATGAACAAACTAAATTTGATGGTAAAGACATTTTTACTGGGCGATTTCTGATGTTTGATGATGATATATAACTATAAGAACACTCTGTATGAAATTCATCATGGACTATTAAGAAAAACTGTTCTGTTTTTGTTGATTTAATAACATGACTCTCAGGATGTGAGTCTCCTCATGGTCGTGGTGTTCCTGAGCATTCAAGGGTGCCATTCAGCTCCAGATCCTAAGCAGAGGGATCAGATGCTGAAACAGGAGCGTTCGGAGCGCCTCGGAGGACGAATGGAGCTCAGTGAGGATGAACAGAGGGTGGATGTAATGCTGCAGCGCCTCAAGATCAAGGAAATGAGCACTTCACCTTTTCCTCCGGCCAAACACTTCTTTACTGTGAGACACCTCATACAGAACAGCCCTGTCTTCAAACTCATACAAAAAATGCCCAAAGGTAGGAAAAATAACAAAAATGCCTAAAAAAATGTAAGAATAAAGTAATATTTCAACAGGTTTTAAATCTTTACACCGGTTTAGTAGAGACAAAGAATGAGGGACAATTGTTAGTAAAGTAACAGAAGTACATGAATGTGCTGTACGGAGAGAACACAATGTTAAGCACAATAACAGCAATGAATTGAGATGAAAATAAAATTACGGTAATGTTTGCATACAATTTTGATATTGCCTTGTAAAAGTGCAGTGTACATTTTTTAATGTGCCTCTTGGGACTACCAAAGCTATAAACTTTATCCATTAATCAATGATGTCCCTGAGCATTGATCTTAGATCTTTGAAATCTGTTGCTATGGAGGATTCAATAATGTTCCTTTCTCACTATGGTTGTTACATACCAGGTCTCACTTCCCTAGCATTTTCTGAAGTTGAGATATAGACCTGCTGATTTGGTTGTTAGGGTAAAACGTTTAGTTGCTATGTCAATTACATAATATAATGTTCCCTGTGTCAATGTGAGAAAAATAAATCAACCCCCGTGTTAAGTCAAAGTAAAATTTCCCAGCGTTCTCAGCAATTTCTTAGAATTTCTTTAGTGGTAGTGGTTTTTTGTGTGGTTTTTCACCAAAAGTTTGGTGGCTCTTGCCAGAATGGTCTTCGATGAGATGTGTTTAGAATTTTTTGTCTGAAGCAAAAGACAAAGAACAAAAGTTTAGCTTTCAATATAAGAAGTAAATTAAGGATAAAACACCTTGTCAAATAAAAAAAACCCATTGAGACCCATGACATAGAAGGGGCATGACGTAAGAAAGCCTCCCTTTGTTTTAAGTTTGGTGCGGACCACAAGGAAGTGCTGATGAGAGAGATAGCAGTGAGCCTGGAAAATCAACAAAGCATTTCTAAAGGTTACTAGGAGCAGAAGAATGGAGAACGGAGAATGTGGTTATTTGCCCTGTTAATATTCTGGCTGCCTCATTCAGCTAGAGACCCCATTATAAAAATCCAAGTGAAGAGGGCACGTAGTACCTTCTCCAGATCTGCAGGAGATATAGAAGGAGCTGATGGACAACTCTTCTTGCGTTGCGGCAGTTTATCAAAGATTTGAAATCCTGATGCAAGTTAGTTTTACTCTGGATAGAGTTCACATCAGAAATCTCTGCACGCACCGGTGCCAATCACACCGGCTGTTTTTAATCATGTAGGAATAATGCAACCCACCTATTTCGTTATTTTGATTTGTGTAGGTTTCAAAAAGGTTATTAGTTTTGATATTTTTGGACTCAAAAGAACATTCCAAGAGTTATGGCACATAAATTGCAAGGTTATTCAAATTAAAATGTCAGAAAATACGCAATCGTCTTTTAGTTTCTTTTTACATACCCCAAATTGGTGCAATCAGTGCCATCTGGTGGTGAAATGAAGGGATAACCCTTGGAAATACAAGACCTGTGAGATTGTTTCACCTTGTTACAATTTTCACATTGTTTTGACCTTGTCTTTGCTTTTTGGGGGGGATTTTAGAATTTATATTTTGTCTCAACACTATTGATTTGTGTTATAAAACATAAAAACTGTTTGTTGTCACTTTTTGCTATATTTGCAGTAAAAAAATAAATTCACTAGTCTGAATTGTATTTTTTGTACAATTTCAGTCTTTTTTGTGGAATTATTGTGTAATGTAGTTAAATAATATAGAAGCTGGGGTTGTACAAAAAATCTATATTTAAAGATAATTTATTAGAGCAAATTGTAAAGTAGTAAAAAATGCTCAAAATGGCTAAGTGGCTGCTTATCTCTACCAATTACACATAAAATTACCTAGTTACGTTTAAAAGATGCCTAAGTGTGAAAATCAAATGCATTTGCTGATTTGTTTTTTTTATTTTATCTCTCACTATTGAAATAAATCCACCGTTACAATTATGAACAGAACATTTCTGTCAGTTGCCAATTTTTCCAAGTCAAATACTTCTTTCCTTCAGTGTATGTTCACTCAAAGCAATAGGAAGATATTTTTCAGAAAACCAGGCCTTAGAATTCTTGGTATTATGCTCGGCATTAAATGCTTAGGAATCAGGCATGTGGTTAAAACAGAGATTTTTGTAACATATTTCTTTGAAAGTGATATTCTGAAACATATTTTGGGAAAGGAACGCATCTGAGTATTGGTTTATTACAGGTGCTGCTCTTCACTTGCATAACTCTGCTATGGTGAGTGTGGATTGGCTGGTGATGAATGCGACATACAGGCCAAACTGTTACATCTGCTTCACTTGGGGCAATTCAGTCAACTTTATCTTTTCTATGACAACACCCTTTCCTCGTTGGGGATGCTCTTTGTGGAAACGGCTGGACGTGTTGAGGGCTGGTCTCAGTGATGTCCCTAAGTTTGACGAGAGGTAAGAAAATACTAGGGCCCTGTCTACTTTTCTATTAGGTGTCTATCAACATTATTAGTAAATGATTTTTTTATGATTCTCTCTCAGTTTGATGCGCAATCTTACACTTTTCACCGAGGACCCGGAGACATCTTATCCAACACAAGACGTTGTATGGGAAAGGTTTGAAACGGTCTTTTATGCGGTCAATGGTCTCATCACATATGCACCTGTATTGAAGGACCACATCTATCAGGGTCTGAAGGAGCTTTATGACGATAACATCCAGTATGTGGAGCTGAGAATCGGACAGTCCAAGGTTTGTGATGGATTAACATTTTAACTCATTGAGTGTTTTTGAACTTATTCTTTCTCATATTAAATCATAATCTAAACTTTCCAAAATAAAAGTCCTACATTTGTTCTTAATCTTATCTAATTTAATGCCATTTAGTTTTATTCACTTCTTTTTTTTGGTAAAACTCACACAGTGAATTATGGTACTTGACAGGACCAAGCCTGGAGTCACCAGGCCACCCATTGGCCATAGCCAAGTTAACCCTTAGAAGTCTCTGCACGCACCGGTGCATGTTCTAATTAAAGCTGTTGTTTTGAATTAAGTAGAAATTACTTGATCCACTTACTGTTTAATTTGGATTTCAAATATAACGTGCAGGTTTCAAAAAGGTTATTAGCTTCAATAATTAGTTTTCAAAAACAAACATTCCAAGATTACTTATGATGCATAATTTGAAAGGTTGGGCGGCACGGTGGCGCAGTGGGTAACAGTTAGGTAACCTTCTGGGAAGGAGTTTGCATGTTCTTCCTGTGCTTGCGTGGATTTCCTCCGGGGTACTCCGGTTTCCCCCACAATCCCCCAAAACACGTTGCAGGTCAATTGAATAATCTAAATTCCCCTTAGGTGTGAATGTGTGAGTGAATGTTGCCCTGTGATGGACTGACGATCTGTCCAGGGTGTACCCCCGCCTCTCGCCCTATGTGAGCTAGAGATAGACGCCGGCAGACGCCTGTGACCCCAAAAAGGGAAAAAAAACTAGTTGCAAAATGAATGAATAAATAAATGATTTGCAAATGAATGAATTCAAATTAAAATGTGAGAAAATATGCAGTTATATTTCAGTTTAATTTTGCAGACTTGAAATGGTGGCATCTAGTGGTGAAAAGGGAAAACAGTTTGAAGTACAAGACCTGTGGTTTGGCTAGGGTTTCCAAAGTTCTGGCACAAAAAGCGCAATGGCACAAAAAGGGCTTAGAACAGTGTATAAAGTTTAGGAGAGGTTCGCCTGTTGTCTTTTTTTAAATACAATTTTGACATTGTTTTTACCTTGTCTTTGCATTTTAGGGGATTTATAAATGTTTATTTTGTCTCTATACATTAGTTTTTTTTGTTATAAAACATAAAAACTATTTGTTCTCCATTTTTTATATTTTTGCAGTAAAAAATTACTTTGTGTTAGTAACCTATGGAACACTATGATGTCTTTATGTTTGTGTGCTGCAATAAAAAGATTCCACCTCTGCCAGACTAGGGGCAGACAAATGGCAAACTTGAACATAGATTATATATATTTAATTATTCATTTTGTTTAGGCGTATGAACTGGATTGGAGCACTCATGACAGAGCCTGGACTATCGAGCTCTTCAGAAATATCACTGAGAACTTCAGAGCAAACCATCCAGAATTTGTGGGATCCCGTGTCATCTTATCTGCTCACAGGTATTTGCATTCTCTCTCTTCATGAAATGAGATTACTTAATTAGATATTAGTTTATCAAAATGTAGCTTTTGCTGGGAAGCACAAAATGGTGATCATTTGTGGACATTGACAAGTAAATAGATATAATTTGTTGTGTTCACAGTATAGTGTAAGAACTTTAACACTTGTTAATCGATTTCTAAAGATAATTACAATTCTACAGTCACTCAAAACAGTTGTAGCATTAACGACATTACATAGTTTTTGAAAGTTTGTGATAATACATTATTATGAAGACACTGGAAGCAAGGTTTAAGAAGATATAATAGAAAATCATCAAGCCAAGAGAAATGGATATACATTGGGTGAGGTGGTTCAAAAAAAGAACATCTTCTGCACTGTCCTGCGCAGAGGGCAGTGTTAGATTTTGATTTATTTGGCGCAGCAGTATTTGGGTGGCTCGCCAATGTATTAGATTACTCTAATACATAAAATAAGTAAGCTTGACCAGAGATCTTTTGAGGAGAAGATATATTGAAGGTTTCAGTGTAGCAGATCATCATACATTGAAGGTTTGGTCTTTCCTGATCAACCTTCGAATCTTAACCAACTGTGCCTTGGAGTTTGAGTGTCTTTTAAATGCAAAAAGTTGTTAAAGGAATCCCCACAAATACAATGACAAGGAGGGTGACTGACCTCCTAGGGGTGTCAGAGCCTATCAACACAAGATGCAAATGTATTGGGGTTCCACAGATACTATCAGAGACACTCATTGTAAATACATGATACAGTTAAATAAGCAAAATCCTTCAGCAGGCTGAAAAAAGCTATTGCATCCAAGCACATATAGACAAAATATGGGAAAAAACATTGTAGGAGGGGGCAGGGTCAGTTAAAGTAGTGGGGAAATGCTTCTTTATTAGCTTTAAAACACTTAGAATGCTAAATAGCTAACCAACTACATAGAGAGAGAAGATCAAAGGAGTGAGCAGAAAGAGGGGGAAGGGAAATTCCTAAGAGAAACAGCCTGCTGCATGTCTCTCCCTCAGGATAAGCAAAAGGCAGATGTGTGTCAGTGAACTTCCTGTTTGTGATGCAACTTCCTGTTCTATCTCAGAACCAAAAGATTCCAAATATATTTTTCTATTTAAAAACATACAGCAGATCAGTTCCTCACTTGATTTGTACTATATCTATGCTTTTAAACTACAGCACATTTATTTTGAGGGATCATTTTGGCTGTGCGCCTGAAAGTCAGCAGTAAATACTTGTTTTTCTTGTTGTATGTGCCAAACTCAAAATTCCAAAACCAAGACTCCAGGGTGCATCTTAGTATAGGTATAGCATAATATTCAAGTCTAACACGTCAGGTTTCATATGCATAAAGAACAATTGCTTGTTTGGTTGCTGTTTTACAGGCTTTCAAACATTTAAATGTAAATGGACTCGCCAAGACTCCCATTGGTTTTAAAGGGTGAATATTCAATGCCAGACTTGACAAAAGATTTGACAAAAACGAATATACTGCAGTGCCAAAAGTGCTAGGAAAAAGTTAATCCACTGTAGTTTATGTAACACACCAAATGTTTGAACTGCATCAAAATGTCTAGTAAGATGAATTTATAATGCACAGATCTTCTGGCGTGTCTCAAGTGAAGCAGGCTGTGCAAGAAGCTGTTGAAATGCAGAGAAGATTTCCAGACATTGTTGCCGGATTTGACTTGGTAATCACATGCTTCGCGTTAGCTAACAAAATTATTTATTATTATCTCTGATGAGAGTTTTGTGTGTATAGGTCGGCCGTGAAGACAAAGGAGGAACGATTTGGTACTTTCGAGATGCCTTATCTCTACCCTCCAAGCTTGGGACTAAGCTTCCTTTCTTTTTCCATGCTGGAGAGACAAGTCAGTGAGTGACCACTTCAGTGAGTGACGATTAAGACATGGTTGTGAACAAGGGTGTATGTTTTAGATTTGGATGGCACAGATGTGGACAGGAACGTGTTGGATGCTCTGCTGTTTAACACCAGTCGCATTGGTCATGGGTTTGCTCTTGTACATCATCCACTGGCTCGGCAGCTCTCCAGGACAACAAGGGTTCCACTGGAAATCTGTCCCATTTCAAACCAGGTACAGTCTTCAATTGAACGGTCTAATGTTGGTTTAGTAGATTAGATGACTGGCGTTTCATCTTCTGCAGGTTCTAAAGCTCGTCTCAGATCTGCGAAACCATCCTGCCGCAGTGCTAATGTCAGACGGCCATCCCATGGTGGTGAGCTCTGATGATCCCTCTTTATTTGGGACCACGGGACTCTCCTATGATTTCTACCAGGCCTTTGTGGGCATTGGGGGCTTGGATGCAAATTTGGCCACTTTGAAGGAGCTTGCAATTAATTCCATTAGGTATGTATTCATAAAAAAGTATGTGAAATAAACACTATATGACTACAGTTGACTTATAGAGGATGTTTCTCTGTTCATAAACAGGTACAGTTCTTTATCGACCCAACTTCAAGATAAAGCAATGGCAGTGTGGCTGGAAAACTGGAACAAATTCATTGCAGAGAATTCGGAAACATGATGAACTGCTGGGTGTAACTATAGAAAAGCAAAAAAAAAACATCACAGAAATATTTTATTTAACAGAATAGCTATCCAAGTGTCATCTGGGAAAGTACACATCACTTCATATGTTTCGACTTCAAAAGTCCTTTATTACATGTTGGATGTTCCAGTGTTGGTTTCTGCACTCCTGAACAAAAACTTTCTGTTCAAATCTTGTGCTTTGTTCTGTGTTCACCTCCAGACAGCGTTTGGTGTCTCTATTCTGTATGATCTGGCCCTGAAAACAAACAAGGATGCGAACTTCTTTTCTACAAAACAGAGTTTGTGATCAATTCCAGGATATTAAAATCATTCCTTTACCTGTTTGAAGTCCCAGTACATGTTGTTTGGTTTTTCCTTGTCTGAACACCAGGAAAACTCTGGGAATCTCCCTGATCCAGGATCAACCAGACATCGATTTCGTGCATGTAAAAGAGACTGAAGGGGACCAACGTAAATCTCACCACTTGCTGTATAGTAAAATATCTGATGAGACAGAAACAAAGTCAGAAATTTTCAGAACAGTTTAAACTGAAGAAAACTAAAGGGATCACCTGAGAAGAAAAAAAATGACACGGATATAAAATTGGAGAGTTTGCTTCTTGTGGTCCTTTATCCAAACATAGGTTTGGTTGTAGAGGATTTATGAGCTGTGAGTCAGAAAACATTAAAATATTAATTTTCTTTGCATTTTTGCTTTGATTTGTGGTGGAGTACACATCACTCACAGCTCCATAAGCAAGAAGATCATCCAAGGGGTTTAGCTCCGTATAAACGTTGTCCAGATACCATTTGAATGGTTTGCATTTCAGCCTCTCTCTCAGCTTCTTTCTCTCTGATACATCACCAATGTCGATCCCATGGTTCTGTATGGAGTTATTAACAGGATAAAAACCCTCTTTTGTTAAAAACACAAGATAAACAGTCCTCATACTGCAAAACGGATGTTGTTAATGAGAAAATCTAGACTAACAGCCAGATTAGGGTAACAATTCTTTTTTCAGCTCATGCACATTGGTAAAATCAAATTTTGTTTACACTTTGAGTCAGTCATCCATGGTTTTATTACCTCAAGTTGTATGTATTAATTGTAAATTAAACGTTTGGCATCTTCATGTTATGTGCAATTTCATTCAAAACACAATAATTAGTTGTAATGTAAACTAAGCATGATTGAAATGGGCCAGGGTTTTACACAAGAAGGCACTCGTAAAATGCCCTCACTGTGGGTGCTTCTCTGTGGTGGTTTAAATAACGTTTTTACAATATTTAGAAGTAAATTCTATGTTTTGTTTGCATATTATTTTGCGCCATTGATTCTGACGTAGCTAGCAATATTTTTGGAGCTAGTAACACAAGATAGTAACCTGCACAAATGCATCATCCTGAGTAAAGGCCTTTACACATCGATTCTAATTGAGATTCGCATGAATCTTCAGATGGTTTCTCAGCAAAGTGCTCTTCCTCTGGGTCAGGAAATATGGATGCCTGAAGACGACATTTACCATCGACTCCCAAATCCAAGGCAACAAATCTTCACATTTTGTAATCTTCATGGCGTTTGTCCAACAGCTCTTGTGATCAGCCACCAACATTATAAACTACTGATTTTTTCAATGTGTTCTTTGAGTTCTTCTGTCTTCTTTCTGCTCTTCTTCTTCTTCTTTCACCCTGAAAATGTGGGATGAGCGCCACCGAGCAGCTCTTTTACATACTGCTGACATCATTGAAAGAGCAAACAACAACAAATAAAAAAACAAAACAACTCAATGTGGGAGAGCATTTTGTAGGCACCACTCGTTCGGTCAGATGTGTGAACTCCCATTGGTAACCATGGTTTTTGACTGAGATGCATTCTTGAACAAAAATTTGAATAGGTATGTAGAGGCCTGTAAGTGACACACAAACTACATAAAGCCTAGCTAGATAAGGGCTTCTCTAATAAAATAGAATACAACCAGAATGTCCATAGATGTCTTTGTCGCTTTAATATCCCTAACACATCCAACTTCAAAGTACGACAAGTTGTTAAAGCTTTTGTATGTTTTTAAACTTTGTTTTGTGTACTTCTCACTGTCGTAAATAATACGAATGCAAGAAAATCCAGTTTCAGGTTACAGAAGTTTCTACATCAAACCATTTAACCACTTATTTTGACTCTCAGTCTTCCGCAGTCCTTGAAGACGTCAATGCATACCATTTATTACAATATTGGCCCATCCTTTCTATGGCTTCAAGGTTTAGTTTGAAATGCTTTTACACATTTAAATGTTTGAATGGAATGGCTTTAAGCTTCTGTCCGAGCTCCTGCAGCCTTCCCAACTGTTTTTGGTAGTTTTTCTTCACATTCTGTGAAACAATAATTTTGTTGTGCTGGCTTTTGTTTTTTTAATCAGTCTGCATAGTAGACTTTGTAGAAGAAGTGTGAATAAAGATTAGAAAATAAGTCAGTACCTCCAAAGGCAGATCCCAAGCTATATGGACATTGCTCTTGTATTCATCCATCCAAACTTCTGCCACTCGCAAAGCATTCCTCTTCATTACCTTTCTGAGGTCCCGTATGTAGGGTTTGTGCGCCCGCTCAATGTGGGCAACTTTGGAGCAAGGTACAATCTCTATACTTCCTCCACAGAGCCAAACCTGAGCCAACAAAGTTAAAGAAGTCAAGCATGCACCACATTGAGAGACAATTAAATCAATAGCAGTCGAAGAGATTCACCCGAATACCCAATTCAACATTTTCTCCACCGTACACCTCCATCCCTTCATCCAAAGCTCCAATCTCACCGAAGAACAACCGATCTGCCACCAGTATTCCCATCACAGATGGACTCCTGAACAGCAGACGAGCAAAGCTAAACTGTGCTGATTTAAATACAAGTAAACACAACATACCACCTGTTTTGACAGCAATTGTGTCTGTTCTGATTTAGCTTGGAATGATTTTAATGAAATTCACAAGTGAAAGAGCAGCCATCACATCCAACATTCCTTGTATGTGTATGACCATGGATTGTAAGAGACAGCAAAGTTCCTAAAGTGTAAAATGGGCTTAGCCAGTCAGTAACATCTTCATATAGTTCCATAACAACCCTATAAAATGAAGGTTGATGTTGTACAGTGACGCTGATACTGAAACCTAAGACTGTGGCTTTCTTTCTGCTGGTTTCATATGGGTCGACTCTAATTTCAAGGAGCCTTTATTGCTCAGATGGAGAAAATCAGTTTTAGTCACTTTTGTATTGGTTTAAAGTGGAAAAGTGATATGCTCAGATTCACAATGCCTAGAAGGATAACTCTACAATGCTACAAAACTGATTGGATTATCTACTTTTTCAGTCCAAGATATCCTTCTCGCCGGACACCTTCTCCAGCTCAGTTGGTAGGACACTGAGGCCTTCCCAGGCCAGTTGGGAGACATAGCGTGTCCAAGGTCTTCCCCAAGGCCTCTTTTCAGAAGGACATGCCTGGAACACCTCTCCAGGAAGGCACTTGGAGGCATGCCCAGCCATCTCAAATGGCTTCTTTCTACTCCAAGCTCCTCCCGAGTGACTAAGCTCCTCACCCTGTTGCTAGTGGAGCACCTTGCCACCCTGCAGAGTAAACTCACCTCGGCCACCTGTTTCTGGGATCTCATCCTTTCGCTCATGACTATAGGTAAAGGTAGGAATACAGAATGACCAATAATTAAAGAGCTTCATCTGGCAGGTCAGTTAATCTAGCCACAGGGGTTGCAAGCCAGTGACTTCTGTGCCAGTCCCAAGCCCGGATAAATAGAGAGGGTTGCGTCAGGAAGGGCATCCGGCGTAAAATATGCCAAAAACCAAATATGCGAGTCACCAAATCGATTTCCATACCGGATCGGTCGAGGCCCGGGTTAACAACGACCGCCTCCGGTGCTGTTGACTTACAGGGTGCCGGTGGAAATTGGACTACTGTTTGTCGAAGAAGGAGAGGAGGGAGAAGGATTCGTCGACAGAAAGAGAGGAGGAAAGGCAGGAGTATAGATCTGAGAATAGGGACTCTTAACGTTGGTACAATGACAGGGAAGGGTAGGGAGCTGGCGGACATGATGGAGAGAAGGAAGGTAGATATTCTGTGTGTGCAGGAGACCAGGTGGAAGGGTAGCAAAGCGCGTAGTATTGGAGGGGGATACAAACTGTTTTACTATGGTGTGGATAGGAAGAGAAATGGGGTAGGAGTGATCCTGAAGGAGGAGTTTGTGAGGAATGTTTTAGAGGTGAAAAGAGTGTCAGACAGGGTGATCAGTTTGAAGTTAGAAATTGAAGGGGTGATGTTGAATGTAGTGAGTGGTTATGCTCCACAAGTAGGCTGTAAGTTGGAAGAGAAGGAGAGATTTTGGAGTGAGTTGGATGAGGTGATTGAGAGTGTTCCCAGAGGAGGAGAGAGTAGTAGTGGGAGCAGATTTCAACGGGCATGTTGGCGAGGGCAACAGAGGTGATGAGGAGGTGATGGGCAGGTTCGGTGTTAAGGAAAGGAACCTAGAAGGACAGATGGTGGTGGACTTTGCCAAGAGGATGGAAATGGCTGTAGTTAATACTTATTTCCAGAAGAGGGAGGAACATAGAGTTACCTACAAGAGTGGAGGTAGGAGTACGCAGGTAGACTACATCCTTTGTAGACGAGCCAATCTGAGAGAGATCAGAGACTGTAAAGTAGTGGTAGGAGAGAGTGTAGCCAGACAGCATCGGATGGTGATGTGTAGGATGTTTCTGGTGGTCAGGAAGAAGAGAAGACGAAAGATTGAAAAGAAGACCAAGTGGTGGAAGTTGAATAAGGAAGAAGATTGTGAGGAATTCAGACAGAAGCTGAGACAGGCTTTGGGTGGTCAGGAAGAGCTTCCAGATGACTGGGAAACTACAGCAGAAGTGATCAGGGAGACAGGAAGAAAGGTGCTAGGTGTGTCAGCTGGAAGGAGGGAAAGAAGATAAAGAAACATGGTGGTGGAATGAGGAAGTACAGGACATCATCCAGAGGAAGAGGCTAGCTAAAAAGAAGTGGGACATTGAAAGGACTGAAGAAAGTAGACAGGACTACAAGGAATCGCAGCACAGAGTGAAGAGGGAGGTGGCAAAGGCCAAACAGAAAGCATATGATGAGTTGTATGCCAGGTTAGACACAGGGGAAGGCGAGAAGGAATTGTACAGATTAGCGAGACAGAGAGACAGAGATGGGAAGGATGTGCAACAGATAAGGGTGATTAAAGATAGAGATGGAAAGGTGCTAACAAGTGAGGAGAGTGTGCTGAGAAGATGGAAGGAGTATTTTGAGGAGTTGATGAATGAGGAGAATGAAAGGGAAAGAAGGGAGGAAGAGGTGAATACTGTAGAGCAGGAAGTTGAAAAGATTAGAAAGGATGAGGTGAGGAAGGCTCTGGGGAGAATGAAGAGTGGAAAGGCTGTTGGTCCAGATGACATACCAGTGGAGGTGTGGAAGTGTCTAGGAGAGACAGCAGTGGAGTTCCTGTCTAGGTTATTCAACAGGATTTTAGAGAGTGAGAAGATGCCTGAGGAATGGAGGAGAAGTGTCCTAGTACCAATCTTTAAGAACAAGGGTGATGTGCAGAGTTGTAACAACTACAGAGGCATAAAGTTGATGAGCCACACAATGAAACTTTGGGAAAGAGTAGTGGAAGCTAGGTTAAGAAGGGAAGTGGATATTTGTGAACAGCGGTATGGCTTCATGCCCAGGAAGAGCACTACTGATGCAATTTTTGCTCTGAGATTGTTAATGGAGAAGTACAGAGATGGTCAGAAAGAGCTTCACTGCGTCTTTGTGGATTTAGAAAAAGCGTATGACAGGGTGCCAAGAGAAGAGCTATGGTCCTGTATGAGGAGGTCAGGAGTGGCAGAGAAGTATGTCAGAGTAGTTCAGGATATGTATGAGAGAAGTAAGACAGCAGTGAGATGTGCTGTAGGTCAGACAAAGGAGTTCAAGGTGGAGGTGGGGCTACATCAAGGATCAGCTTTGAGTCCCTTCTTATTTGCTATGGTGATGGACAGGTGACAGATGAGGTCAGACAGGAATCTCCATGGACAATGATGTTTGCAGATGACATTGTGATTTGTAGTGAGAGCAGAGAGCAGGTGGAGGAAAACCTGGAAAGTTGGAGGTCAGCTCTAGAAGAAGAGGAATGAAAGTCAGTCGCAGCAAGACAGAATACATGTGTTTGAACGAGAGGGAGGGAAATAGAACAGTGAGGTTACAGGGGGCTGAGGTCAAGAAGGTGCAGGAGTTTAGGTATTTGGGGTCAACAGTCCAGTGTGACGGGGAGTGTGGAAAAGAGGTGAAGAGACGAATGCAGGCAGGTTGGAGTGGGTGGAGAAAAGTGTCAGGGGTGTTGTGTGACAGAAGAGTGTCAGCAAGAATCAAAGGAAAGGTGTACAGAACAGTAGTGAGACCAGCTATGATGTATGGGTTAGAGACTGTGGCAGTGAGGAAGAGACAAGAGGCAGAGATGGAAGTAGCAGAGATGAGGATGTTGAGGTTCAGTTTAGGAGTGACGAGGATGGACAAGATTAGGAACGAGCACATCAGAGGGACAGCTCAGGTTGGTTGTTTTGGAGACAAAGTCAGAGAGGCCAGGTTGAGATGGTTTGGACATGTGCAGAGGAGGGATAGTGGTTATATTGGTAGAAGGATGTTGGAGATGGAGATGCCAGGCAAGAGGTCAAGAGGAAGACCAAAGACAAGATATATGGATGTGCTGAAAGAGGACATGAAGGTAGTTGGTGCAAGAGTAGAGGATACTGAGGACAGAGTTAGGTGGAAAAGGATGATTCGCTGTGGCGACCCCTAAACTGGGAACAGCCGAAAGTAAAAGAAGAAGAAGACCAGTCTCTGACATCAGTCTGAGGAAAGTTCTCCCAACTACTTGATGCTGAATTCTTTCAGCTGTGAGATGTTTGTTGGGTTTCTTGCAAATGTACCCCACAGCACCTTAATGGGATTAAGATCAGGAGTTTCCAGGACTACTATTTATTCGTTTTAAGACGGTATTTATTGATACGCTTTGGGTCAGCTTTAACTTTCTGACAGATGTTCTCAAATGCTCCTCAAGTTCACTCTGATACACAGTAGAATTCTATTGTGGTGAGCCGACCAGGACCTGCTGGAGATCTTTTTGTCTCTTTCCAGACTCATAATCTGCTACAATTCTTTTTCTGAAGGTCTCTGGGAGCTCTTTTACTATCGCCATGGTGCTCACTGATGAAATGTCTGAGGTTTAAACAGGGCAAACCTCATTAAAGTATTGATCTACTGATCATGTGCTCCTTGTGTGATACACGTGTGTGGTTCGAGCCATTGGCAAAAATGTGAAGATGTCCTAACTTTTTCCTCAGCTAGAATATGCAGAAGATCTAGAAAAGCGTTCAGTTTGGATTTAAATGTTTCGTTGTATTTCTTCAATCTTTCTGTATTGTTAATATTAAGATTAATGTCCATAAGCATGTTGAAACTTCGTAATCATGACATTTTTTTTCATTGAAATGTTGCTGTACCTTAGGTTTGGCCAGTGCTTTGATGAGGTCAATCTCTGGTTTGGACAGAAAGTCATGGTATCGCCGTATCGTAGGCTGGTGCCATTCCACTTCCTCTTTGAACAGCATCAGTGGGTTTCCTCTTCCTCTTCTGTACCTGCACTCCAACTGTCTGTATTTTTGTGACCCCTACTATGAACAAAGCTAGTTTAATTAATCTTCATTCCGAAATAATAACATAATGACAAACAGTGCCATATCTTCACTATTCTCAATAGTTTAAAACATTCGAAATATGTTTTAAACTACTATGTTTAAAATGCGGGGAAAGAGAATAGACAGAAAGACAGACTGACTGAATGACTGATGGACGGACTGCAGTTTTTATATTTGTAGTTAGTAAATTCTCTTTAGTTTTTTTCTGAAACTAATGGAAACAATTGCTGCATCAGTGTTTTTCTCAAGTTTAAATGTTTTTACACAGTGAAAGAACAGAGCCCCGCTCACACTGATGATGTAGTGCAGATGTGTGAAACTCAGCTCCTGGAGGGGCACAGCCCCGCACAGTTTAGCTCAACTGCACACACCTGACGCAGCTCCTTAGGTCCTTCAGGCTGTTTGTAAGCCTCTGGTGTGGATTTCTCTGAGCAGGGCTGGAAGTATACTGTGCAGGGCTGCGGCCCTCCAGGAACTGAAGTTGAGACCCCTGCTGTAGTGAATCCAGGGGGGTTCTTTGAAGCATTTTTTTTATCTTTATGAAGGTCTATCTAATCCCAGTTCTCCATCTTCTGCTCTTTTATTGTTTACACATTCACTATGCCCTGCTAATACATCTAAAAAAAAGATTGTATATCTATTAACCATCTATTGTTGGTGTTTTTAAACAACTGCTGGCTGTTCTAGATATCTCTGTTTTAGATAAAAATAAGAATAAAAATCAAGACATTTTACAGTGAATGCTGCGGATAATAAAGAAACGTGTCAGATATAGCAGTTATAAGAGTTTCATGTGTCTGAAAAGATTTGAAAAGCAGATGTTTTCTTTGAGTAACTTAAAATTTGTCTTCTAAAGAAGTCCCTTATGTAGTTTAATTACTTTGTGCAACTTGGACACAACTTCTACTAAACACAGAGATTTAAATGTAAATTAATCTTCAGCTATTAAAAACTGTTGAGCTAATGTGACAAGCAAAACAGCTTCTAAAATCTTCCCAGTAACGAAACTCTGATATCTGTTGTGTGCGACTTTTGTCTCGATCCAGGTTCTGCCTTTGCGAATGTGAATTTCAACACTCCACAAAGAATGTCCAGTTTCGCAATAAAACCAAAGGGTCCTTCAAACGCGTTCTCTTTTTCCCTAAATTCCATGAATGTATCACAACAATTCTTCAGATATCCCAAGAGGCTTTGCACACTTTTTTTCAACAGAATCAACACAAAATAGCAATCAAATATCTTTACATTTGTATTTGAATGTAGGTAACAGGTTTTTACTAAGAACAGTAGTTCAGGGATTCTTTAAATGCTGGTAGTGATAGTAGCATTTTAAAACATTATAGTTTTTATTTTAAAAACATGACACTAATAACGTTAACACACATGTGATGTGACGTTTGCTAACTGTTGGTACGTGTCATTTTGTTGTAGGGAGCAAGGAGCAGATGGAGGAGTTTACAAAGTCTGTGATCAGAATGAGTCTGTGGTGCAGCCTTCGGAGGATCCTCCAAAGCCATAGCCTAGCTGTGTCTTCTGACGGAAGCAGAACCGGTATCAAGACACAGTCGTGGGCTGAACGTCTGGAAGACAATGCAAGTTCCACCTGGAGGTGAATGTCAATGAGTGACAGCGGGGACAGCCAATCAGGCATGAGAAAACTGCAGAAATCAATAGATGAACTTAGGTCGACTAATGCAGAGCTTCTTAACCTGGGTTCGATCAAACCCCTGGGGTTGGACGATCAGTCTTACAGGTTCAGCGGAGGTCATAACACACACTCGACACATATGGTTTGTGATGACACACCCCGCTTGTCCATTATTGAATGCAGGAGATAACGCAACATTGCTCGGCCGATCTGTGCGTCCAATAGTCAAATTGTAACTGTAGTCATGTATAAGTATAGACCTATGTTTTATTTTCTATTTTTCTAATTAATAAGGGTTCGGCACACACGCATATGAAACCGGTGGGGGTCAGTACGTCCAACAAGGTTAGGAACCACTGGTCTAAAGGAGAGTGCTTCAACTTTAGTGGCACTAGATCAAAAAAGCAAGAGCGGTGCAACTCTGGTGTTTTACATAAGACTATTTTATGGGGCATTTAGCTGCACCCCCATCACTCCCTTGTGCAGGTTTTATTGTGGTAGTATACACAAGGTAATCTTCTGCCAAGGGTGCTCTCATCACGACCGACCTGTGTAGCTTCCATGAGTGCCTGGAAACTAGTTCCCTACCTTTTAAAGTCAGCAAGTGATCTTTGAAAGTCGGCTGTATTTCTTTTCTTTTTAAGACATTTTGGCAGGAGTTGTTTTGTCCTCTTTTCTCTGAACTGAAATACCCTTTCTTCCTCATTTTGGTTTGAACTCATCTCATCAACAGGATGATATTTTTTTTTTGGGCTTATTTGAGATCATTAGTAGAATCATGGCTCAGCATCACCTTCCCAGCTCCTGTTCCTGAGCAAAGATCCCTGTATGTTTTCTCCATTGGGTGAAGAGAGGCCACGTGATTGAGGAGTGGTGAAGTCATGTCCCAGGTCTTCGTGCTCTCGGTCAAGATTTGGTAAAGACCAGAATAAAGATCTTTGCTAAAAGTTTCTGAGACATAAACAGAAAACAGCACACAATCATTTCATTACATGTTTCACAAGACAGATGTTTTGAATTGAACATTGTATTTTTCCTTTCACAACTAGAAAAATAAATAAAAAAGACCTCCCAATTTAATTGTAATATCTGAATGAATTGTTCTATTTGCAGTCCTCTTGTGTCTATTTTTCTTTAATAAGTTGTTCCTGTTTGTAAGTTTCTGTCTTCTTACCAAGTCCAGGTAAGAACCGAGTGATGGCCAGCTGAGAGTTGATTGAAGCACGCTGGTAAAGAACCTCATCTTTAGTGATGCTGGCGTCCTGGCCCTCATCAAGTCTCCTGAGTGTGTCCTCCATCCAGAGCAGAGCATAATGTAGTCGATGATGCAAAGCAGAGATGGCCGCAATCTGGAAGCTTTCATTTGGATCCAGCGTCAAGTTGTGGCTCTTCTCTGAAATACATCAGAAATATAAACACATTTATAATCTTTGCAGGATCAAAACATTTTCAGATAATCAATACAGTAATTTTTAGCACAGAACGTTAAAATGAGCTTGATAAGTTTGCCAGTCACAATATTCAGGTCGGCTTGTAAAAGACAACTCTTGTTATTGTAATTGAGGATGTTAGCAGTCTGTGTAAGAACATAGCAGCCACTGTGGAAAAGTATTTGGCTCTAGGAGTCATTTCCCTTTTTAAAGGTCATTAAAAATAAATGGGAAACAGCACCGAAAATATCTTTAAGATAAAACATAAAGAAAAAGGGGTTTGGTTATGCTAATCATAGTAGCAAATTAAAATTTGTATGATATCACTTCTTCTTCTTCTGTTACTTTCGGCTGTTCCCAGTTTAGGGGTCGCCACAGCGAATCATCCTTTTCCACCTAACTCTGTCCTCAGTATCCTCTACTCTTGCACCAACTACCTTCATGTCCTCTTTCAGCACATCCATATATCTTGTCTTTGGTCTTCCTCTTGACCTCTTGCCTGGCATCTCCATCTCCAACATCCTTCTTCCAATATAACCACTATCCCTCCTCTGCACATGTCCAAACCATCTCAACCTGGCCTCTCTGACTTTGTCTCCAAACAACCAACCTGAGCTGTCCCTCTGATGTGCTCATTCCTAATCTTGTCCATCCTCGTCACTCCTAAACTGAACCTCAATATCCTCATCTCTGCTACTTCCATCTCTGCCTCTTGTCTCTTCCTCACTGCCACAGTCTCTAACCCATATATCATAGCTGGTCTCACTACTGTTCTGTACACCTTTCCTTTGATTCTTGCTGATACTCTTCTGTCACACAACACCCCTGACACTTTTCTCCACCCACTCCAACCTGCCTGCACTCGTCTCTTCACCTCTTTTCCACACTCCCCGTCACACTGGACTGTTGACCCCAAATACCTAAACTCCTGCACCTTCTTGACCTCAGCCCCCTGTAACCCCACTGTTCTATTTCCCTCTCTCTCGTTCAAACACATGTATTCTGTCTTG
>SRMA01027160.1:78114-123824 GCA_007224835.1 Danionella cerebrum | reverse complement strand
TCCTCACAAACTCCTCCTTCAGGATCACTCCTACCCCATTTCTCTTCCTATCCACACCATAGTAAAACAGTTTGTATCCCCCTCCAATACTACGCGCTTTGCTACCCTTCCACCTGGTCTCCTGCACACACAGAATATCTACCTTCCTTCTCTCCATCATGTCCGCCAGCTCCCTACCCTTCCCTGTCATTGTACCAACGTTAAGAGTCCCTATTCTCAGATCTATACTTCTGCCTTTCCTCTTCTCTTTCTGTCGACGAATCCTTCTCCCTCCTCTCCTTCTTCGACAAACAGTAGTCCAATTTCCACCGGCACCCTGTAAGTCAACAGCACCGGAGGCTGTCGTTTATTAACCCGGGCCTCAACCGATCCGGTATGAAAAATCGATTTGGTGACTCGCATATTTGGTTTTGGCATATTTTACGCCGGATGCCCTTCCTGACGCAACCCTCTCTATTTATCCGGGCTTGGGACCGGCACAGAAGTCACTGGCTTGCAACCCCTGTGGCTAGATTTTGTATGATATCACTGATTGAACCAAATCACTGCAACCAACCAGTTTACTCTAGCAACCACATTTTCTCATCTTTGGTAAATGATGCATTCATGTGGGTTGGTTCATGAAACTTGACAAAGTGAATATTATGTCTCCTCTGTAGCAACCTGACAGTTTACCGTAGCAACTATTTTGGCATATCCCAAGGAAAATCAAAGGGTGTGATGGGAGATGCATGACCAACACCACCTAATGTTTAGGTCCATTACTGAAGCCAGATAAATGAAGAGCATTATATTATTTTGCAGGAGGAAAGTCTAGGTTAGTAGTGTAACTCAAGTACTGTCCGTTCCGTAGATGTATTTGTTGAATAGATTAACGATGGGAACTCTCCTGAGGGCCCCAGATTACTCCAAACAACCTTTAAAAGGCTAAGGAGCCCTCTGTGTGCAGGTGTATGTCATTAACCAGCTTCGTATATAACCACAGCGGGAGCCTACACTCATTCTGTGATTTTCTGAGGAGCCAACCCCCACGCTTACCTCTCTGCACCTTTAGGGGTTTAGGCAAGTTATCTAGGCGTTCCCTTTCAATCTTTACCTTCAAGGTATTTGTTGAATAGATCGATTATAGGAAACCCTCAGTAAATTCTCATTCTCATTGTTTGTATTCTAAGACAACCACTCAGTTCTTTTGGTACTCATGTCAATCACTGACTTCAAGACTCCCACTAAACCTTAAATCACAGTTTACAAGTTCCCATCAGAGTCTCATGAAGGTAACTATTGTCATAAGGCAGAGTGATCATATGCAAACTTGCACTCTACACACCTTGACGACAGTTATGCTTCTATAAAGCTGATATTGGACGCACATTTTCGAATTCCATATCAGGGCTAAATAGCACAGAAATCTAGTGACTAGTCCCTCAACTAAATTATCTAGGAGATTGCTACCTTATGCACTTAGAAGGCATCTGCTCAGTACCCTTTAGTGACGGCAGCCTCTCCTGCCAACTTGCATCATGGTCTGGTATTTGCTTCTTTTGTCTCACTTAAGCTAAGACTCACTTAAACTCAAACCCCAATCTGGAAGAATTTCACTGAGTTCAAGGATTGCATCCTTTAGGGCACAAATGCACAATACTCCACCAACTGGATGTCTGCTAATGTGTGTTTTGGTCTGGTATCAAATTCTTTCCATCAAACGCAAGCCCACCAGCAGTGCTTCTCAGGGGACCGACATTTTTCACTTATTCTGATTATCAAGATTTGCATTTAAAGGCATCCACACAGTAACTTTCGAGCAGGGAAAATTGCCCACCAATTGCATCGAAGCTGGTATCATAGACTAACACCTGAGTGAAATGTTCACCGAGAGCTTCTTCACTTAATTCAGAGCAAATTAGGGAAGCACTTTTCCCAAGTCTCAAGAAGTTAGCCCTTTTGGAGTTGATTCGGTTTCTAAAATAGCGATTGTAGGGGACATATGCAAACTTGCGTTGGGACTGGTATCGAATTCCTTTGATTATACGCTAGCACCCAGGCGTATGCCTCAGGGACTGCTACACTTAAAACCCAGTCCCAATAACAGTGATGCACGTATAAGGTGCAGAACAAATAGAGCTGGAGGGATCGCTCGCTAACTTGCATTGTGCCTTGTATAGGGTTTTTTTTGTGTGTCAGTACCACTGTGGAACTCTGTGACAGCACTGACCATTTTTAAGACAAGATTGAAATCTCAATTGTTTAAATAGGCTTATGCGTAAGGGGAAGTCATTACTGACTGGGAGCCGTCCCGTAAACCTAATCTATTTATTCTTGATGGTGACCGATGGTCCACTTTTATCACTTGTATGACTGTGACCTTATACTGTTTTATTTATCGTAAATCGTAAATATTGTGTAAACTAGATATGTCCTGGACACAATAAATGTGGTGGTGAGGCAATTTATAAATAAAGTTTGACTTGATCTTTACCCACTCTCCCTTAAACTCTCTGTTTATAGAACACCCTTGTAGGCAGGAATAGCATGAACTGGCAAGATGCAGAGCCTATCATTTCTGCTCAAGACCCATAGCAAGCTGCAGCAATGGTCAGAGGTCAAATACGCATCACAAGAATAAGAAAAGCAAGCTTTGTGGTGTCTTCTTCTTTTACTTACTGAAAAATTATCCAATAGAGAGAGATCATTTTGGTTCCCGATCTTTGAACATCAGAACCATAGAAGTGATTGTAATAAAGATTTAACTTTTGATTAAACCAGTTGAAGGATGAATAAAGCCTCACCAGATAACAAAGAGAAGTTCCACGGATCCAATCTGTATATTTCTTGTAGCCTGATCAAAGCCATCACGACACCCTGGACATCATCTTCTCTGGGGAGACCCTGAGCTGCAGTATGCAGATTTTCCTTTGATTCTGTTAGGAAAACGTCACAATGCTTTCTGAGACTGAGTTTTGAAGGATATGGTTGCAACAGTCACCAATATATGTTTCACACTGAATATATTGAATTTGCACCTGAAAGATTGTGAAGTTTAAAGAGGAAATATTGGTTTTTCCAAATGTGTGGGTGTGGCATTTGCAGCCTGGGATTGGCAAAAAAGGTTTTCAAAGTGCATTAACTTTTACCAGTGTTTTCTCTTACTTTAGGGCTGAAAGATACACCCATCTGGGTGTCTTCCAGAATAACCTTTCAGATTTAAAGGAAAAAGCTACTGAAATCTATAGACTAGCCACTAGAGTGATATGTCAAAATTGTGTGATGTATCCCACTTTCTGAACGAGATGTTCCTGATATCCACAGTGATTTTTCCCAGACCTTCAGCATGCTGTTCCTCCAGAAGGTTCAGCGTGATGTCCCGAGCACGACTCAGTCTGCTGACCAGCTTGAATGCAGCAAGTGGGTGGCTCAAGAGACTCTCAGGGTCTTTGGGAGTGTCCTCAAAGCCTTCCTCAAGAGCATTTAGGGTCCTAATAGAAGAATCACATAAGTAAATAGTGGTTCCTGAACACTAAACGCAGATCATTCACTCACAATTAGCGTATTGTGATAAAGTTATTGTTTTCTGTAATGTACTGAGCTGTGGAGCTCCGGTGCTAGGCCGAAGCCGTGGCCATATTTGTACAGCCGGCGCTGCGCGCTGACGTCATTGCCCATCTCTGCCATAGCGCGGTCGTAACGAAAATGGGGAAAAAACTACATTTCCCACAATGCCTTTGGCTTCCGCATCCATACTCACGAGCGAAACTACAGAGCTCAGCTGCCTGTTCTCACACATTGAACGTAAGACTCTCGCATTTGAGTGATCTCTCACGCTACAAACCCGATTTCTCACGCTAAAATACATTTCAAGATGTGAAATGGGCACAGCTAATAGTTTATCTGCAATGTTTCTTGAGCCTGATGTGACGCTTGTGCCGGATAGCCAGTGGAAAAAGAAGGAGCTTCAAGACGAGCACATCATCCCAAACTCAAACCTTTATTTTTAGCCTCCCTCAGCGTCACAAAACAAAAGTAAACCATATAAAACAGGGTAGCGGTCCCAGGGGAAGAGCAGCGCACCCTCCTTGCACACACTGAGGGTTTGGAGGGCGGCTCTTAAAGGGCAACATACATACATATACAATGTGGTACATAGACCTAGCAGTGGACGTTACACTTACATTAAGGAGTAGTTACATTTGTTTTACATTAAAATAATTATTGAATAATTATTAAATAATTATTATTTTACATCTGAGGGTGCCCAGATTCTTTTAAAGGTTTAAAGGGGGGCTCGACTAAAAAAGTTTGAGAACCACTGTATTATTACTAATGGGGGTAATACTTCAGCTCCAGGACTGCCCACTTGACGGCCAGGGCCTCCTTTTCGACGGCCACGTACCGGGTCTCGGCCGGGTTCAGCTTCCTGCTGATGTAGATTGCAGGGTGTTCCTCACCTTCCTGTACTTGGGACAGGACGGCTCCCAACCCTGTGTCGGAGGCGTCGGTCTGTAGCAGGAAGGGGCAGTTAAAGTCAGGCGCTCAGAGTACCGGTTCCGTCGTGAGCGCCTGCTTTATGCTCCGGAACGTCCCCTCCAGTTCCGGAGTCCATTCGATCTTCTCCGGCTGCCCCTTCCTGGTCAGGTTTGTCAGGGGGGCGGCTAAAGAGGAGAAGTTGGGGATAAAGCACCTATAATATCCCGCCAACCCCAGGAAGGCTCGTACCTGGGTTTTTGTGGTGGGACTAGGTGCCTCTTGGATGGTTTGGACCTTCTTATCCTGGGGCCGGATCACTCTCCGTCCCACGCGGAACCCCAGGTACGATGCGTCGGCTTGTGCCAGGTGACATTTTCGGGGGTTGACGGTCAGTCCGGCTCCCCGGAGCTCCGTGAGCACCCTCCGCAGATGGTCCAGGTGGTCGTCCCATGCCTCCGAGTGGATGACCACATCATCCAGGTAGGCCACAGCGTAGGGCTGATGTGGGCGGAGCAGGACGTCCATCTTCCGCTGGGAAACGGCGGTATTGCCAGTGGCCCGATGGCGTGGAGAAGGTGGTCTTGGGCCGGTCTTCTGCGGCCACTGGCACCTGCCAGTAGCCCTTCGTGAGGTCAAGGGTGGAAATGTAACGGGCCCGTCCCAGGCGATCCAGGAGCTCATCCACCCGGGGCATGGGGTAGCCGTCGAATTCCGAAACCTCGTTGAGCCGGCGGAAGTCATTGCAGAAGCGGAGGGTGCCGTCGGGTTTAGGAACCATCACGATGGGACTGGACCACGGACTCCGGGATGGTTCGATTATCCCCAACTTCAGCATGTGTTGGACTTCCTCCTCTATAGCCTGCCGACGGGCTTCCGGTACTCTGTAAGGCCGCTGCCGGACGATCACTCCTGGTTGCGTTCTGATGTGGTGTTCCACGATGTTGGTCTGCCCAGGCTGATTTGAGAACACATCCTGGAACTGACTGACCAGGTGCTGCAGCTCCTTCTTCTGGGCAGCCGAGAGGTCCTCGTTGGTGTCCACAACCACCGGGGAGCAGGAGGCGAGTGCGGCGGGCTGGTCTCTGGTCCCCACCCACTTCTTCAGGAGGTTGATGTGGTAAAGTTTCTCCGGCTGTCTTCTCCCAGGCTGTCGCACTTTATAGTTGACCTCACCGACCTTGGCTGTGATGGTGTATGGCCCCTGCCACTTGGCCAGAAACTTGCAGGCTGAGGTGGGGACCAGGACCATCACTCGATCTCCCGGCTGGAACTCCCGGGGTTGGGCTGCCCGGTTGAAGTGCCGTTGTTGGGCTTGCTGCGCCTGGACCAGATGTTCCCGGACTAATGGCATGACCCGCTCGATGTTCTGACGCATCTGGGTCACGTGCTCGACCACAGAGCGGAGCGCTACCGGTTGCTGCTCCCACGCATCTCGGGGGACATCCAGGAGCCCCCTTGGCTGACGGCCGAACAGCAGCTCGAAGGGCGTGAACCCTGTGGAGGCTTGGGGCACCTCTCGGATGCCGAAGAGGACATAGGGGATCATCCGATCCCAGTCACGCCTGTCTTCAGCAGCCACCTTCTTTAACATTGCCTTCAGGCTCTGGTTGAATCTCTCGACCAGGCCGTCAGTCTGGGGGTGGTAGACGGACGTGCGGAGCTGTTCGACCTTTAGCAACCGGCAGAGGTCAGCCATCAGCCGGGACATGAAGGGGGTTCCCTGGTCAGTCAGGATCTGGCTGGGGATGCCCACCCGGCTAAACATCAGGAACAGCTCGTGGGCGATGTTTTTTGTGGTGGCTTTGCGTAGGGGCACGGCTTCCGGGTACCAGGTGGCGTAGTCCACGACGACCAGGATGTGCTCATGGCCTCGGGCAGACTTCGGCAACGGCCCTACTAAGTCCATCCCAATCCGTTCAAAGGGCACCCCGATGATGGGGAGTGGAATCAGCGGACTGGGGGGAGGCGTACGCGGCGACGTCTTTTGGCACGTGGGGCAGGCCCGGCAGAAAGCCTTAACCTCGCCGTCTATCCCCAGCCAATGGAAGCGGTCCCGGATCCGCTGCGCCGTGTTTGCCGCTCCCAGGTGCCCGGCCATTGGATGGGAGTGTGCGAGCTCCAAAACCGTCTCCGTCTTCGACCGGGGGACGACGAGTAGTTCCTTTACCTCCCCCCGTCGCTCTGCAACGCAATAGAGCAGACCCCCCTTCACAATGAAGTACGGGACAGTATGGGGTCCGGGTTGGAGTTCTTGTCCCTCAGCCACGCGCACCTGAGCCCAACAGTGCTTCAGCCGGTCGTCTTCGTGTTGTTCGCGGCTGAAGGACCCCCCCCTGTAACCCGCTGTAATACATCGTAGAAAAGGTTAGCAGAGGGGGGGCAGACTCACCATCTCTCCCGCTATCCGATGTTAGGGATACAGCCTGGGTGGATGAAGCCTTCTCCTGCGACGGGGTTGGGCGGCTCCCTCCAGGGCTGACGGGTCGGCTGGTTGCGGCGGTGAGCAGGCCCGCGAACCCGGGGAAATTCCTGCCGAGGAGCACTGGCACAGGTAAGTTCCTAACTAAACCCACCTCGATCGTCCAGGTCTCTCCCCTGGCCTGGAGCTGGACTTGGCGGGCCCTCACTTCACGGGTCTCTCCATGGACGCAGGTCAGGGAAAGCACGGCGTGGGTTTCGGGTCGAGGTGGGAGGAGCTGGCTCCTCAGCAGGCTTACTGAACTCCCCGAGTCCAGCAATGCGTTGTAGCGGCGTCCATTTATTTTCACCGCTACTCCCGGGGCTCCTTTGGGCAGTCGCTGATGGAGGCCGCAACCCGCCAGCCATTTCTTCCTGGGTGGCGATGGTGGCTCCGTGGGCATCGGTTCGTCCTGGGGAAAGGGAGCCGCCGGTCTGCTCATTGGTCGCGAGGTGCCCTCTGGCGGACGCGGGTCCTGGACCACCCTCCGGGGGTACGGTGGCGCACGCTCTCCGGAGTCTCCGGGGTGGGCCACCTCCGCCAGCTCAATGGCCTCCACGGCCTCCCATAGTGTGGCTGGGTTGCGCATACGAACGGCTTGTCTCTGCGTACGGGGAAGCGCCCTCAACAGCTTGTCCAACACCACACGTTCAACGACCTGGCTGGCGGAGGGGCTTCCTTCGAGCAGCCAGAGTCGGGCGAGGCGGGATAGGTCAGCGGCTTGGGCGCGCGCTGGCCGGCGAGGGCGATACTCCCAGCCGTGGAATTGTTGTGCCGCGGAGATGGGTGATAAGCCCAGTCGAGCAAGGATCTCCCTCTTGAGCTCTTTATAATCCTCACATATATTAGAATCCAATGAGAAGAAAGCACGTTGCGCCTCGCCGGTCAGCAGCGGTGCCAGCGCCCGTGCCCACTCGTCCCGTGGCCACCCTTCATTCACTGCAGTGGACTCGAATAGTTGCAAGTACGACTCGACGTCATCATGTGGGGTCAGCTTTTGAAGGAGCCGCGCAGCCTGCGCTCTCACATCGGGCAAAGGGATCTGCTGGGCACTGGCACCCTGAAGATCGCTGACCCTCCGCTCCGTCTCGCTCTGCTGCTTAGTCAGGAACTCCACAATCTGTTGTTGCCGAAGGCTCATTTCTGTGAGGTGCTTGACGAGGTCTTCCATTATTTTGGAGAGCGCCGTGCACCGTACTCACTCCGAATCCAGGAAAAAAAAGAGAGAAAAAGAAAAAAACAGTGTCAGAAGATCCGGGGTGTTGAACGCTTGAGTGTGATCCCCCCTGGGTGTTATACCCACATTCTCCACCAGTTGTCGCAGGAGAGGGATCATACAACAAGGTTTTGAACAGAAAATATCCCCGGAGGGTGGATTTATTTAATAAGAGTGGTGATTTGGAGTGCTCAGCTGTGGTGCAGTCTTTATCGTGCTCGGTGCTCGTGCCCGTGCCCTCTTCTTCCGTGCTCGTGCTCTTCGAATCCCAACAGTGCTCGTGAGTTTCGGTTCCAGGAGGATCGGGATTGAGAAAGGTCGTCTTCTGGCGATCATGGAATGTCTGGGAAGAGAGAGAGAGAGAGGTGTTAGCTGCTGCTGCACTCTTCGGAGATCAAGCTCGCTGTGGCAGCTTTCTCTCTCCCTCTTATGCTGCCGCGCTGATGAGGCTCGGCTGTTCCCGATCCTCCTATGATGGCGGGCGTCAGGTGTTTTAGTTTTATGCCAGGACCGCGCTGATTGGAATGGACCTCTGTCACAATATATATATATATATATATATATATATATATATATATATATATATATGTGTGTGTATGTATAAGGTAGCGCATGGTATAAGGTAGTCACCAGTAGATTAATTTAGGGGGTGGTAGAGGCTGGGGGTCCACCGCGGACAGATAGGCCACACATGTAGGGCCTAGAGGTCTGGCCGCGGGTGCCTGTATCCCCCCCCATACTCTGATCGGCTAGAAGAGGGCGATAAGAGTAGCTCGCGCTCGTCCCCCCTGACCTTGCACAGAGGTTGTGCTAGGAGGCTCACTGGGGGAAACGCATATAAGCGTTTGTTCCTGGGCCAGCAGTGGGCCGGCGAATCTGTCCCGAGAGGAGCCAGGGACAGGGAATAGGAGCCGGCAATGGGTATTCTCACGGGAGGCAGCAGGTACCTGGGCCTCGCCAAAGATGTCCCAAATCTGCTAAACAGCCCGAGGATGGAGTCGCCAATCTTCCATCGATGGGTGGAAACTGGACGGCGAATCCGCAATCCTGTTACACTCCGCAGGGATATGTATGGCTTGAGCGACAGAAGTCTGCTCTAACTCCAGATGAGCAGCTGTTGGGCGAGGTAGTGCAGGAAGCGAGAGCGTACACCGCCCTGGTGGTTGATGTATGCTATGACCGGAGTGCTGTCTGTCCTGACCAGCATGTGCCGATCCCGGAGGATTGGACAGAAGCGCCGAAGCGCTAGGATCACTGCTACTAGCTCGAGACGGTTGATGTGCCAGCGAGAAACCCGTCCGTTCCAGGAACCGGACTCTCGGTGGGAACCGCACACGGCGCCCCAACCGGTCTTGGAGGCGTCGGTGGTGACCACTACGCGACCGGAGATGCCCGCAAGGGGCACTCCGGCTCGCAGGAATCGCACCAATATCCAGACACCGCGGACAAGGCGGCCAGCAAGGCCCGGCGCGATTGCTCCTCTTCTCAAAAAGTGTCAGATGAGGGAGGGGGAGCTGAACCCCCGCGCTCTCTGCCATGGCCAGTGGAACACGCGCCCAAGTCGGGGTCTTCGTCGGAGACCGAGGAAGATACACCCCAGACCGCGGGGCATGCGGTTCCACTATTCTCGGGTAGGAAAGGAGATTTTCCCAACAAGTAGGTGCCACCATACCGGAGAACGGCGGCGAGGTGTGTGTGGTGGACTCCCCCCCTCCAAGGGGAGTTGGGTCGGTGTCTTGACCTGGAAAAAAACTCATATCCATCCGAGTTGACAACCTCAGGGGAGCTTCTACTAGAAACTCTCGTCTGCTTTCGAAAACCTCCGAGGTTGGCTGCGCCTTCCGCCATGCAGGGGTCTTCCTTGGACCAGAGGTTGAAGGAGTGGCAAGAGGCGTTCTCTTTGGCAGCGAACAGGCGGAGAGGGTTCCAGCACAGAAGCAGCGGCCTCGCCGCTTCCGTCGTGGAACTATAACCAGACCCTCCGCCTGTTTCCTGATCGTGGAGACCTTTGACGCAAAATCTCCAGGGCGGCGCCAAAGAGGCCATCTGGAGAGACAGGCGCGTCCAGGAGCCGAAATCGGTCCTCGGGACGCATTAAAGCCTGCTCTGACCAAAGATGGCGTTCCTGGACCACAAGCCTGGACATCGCGCGACCGATGTCTTGTATCTTGTAGCACAAGGCGGCAAATCAGCGGCTGAGAGCAAGTCTCTGAGAGACTGCTGGTCGCCACCACCTTGGTGCATGTCACGGAGGACCCTGGCCTAAAAAGACCTGTAAGGTCGCCATAGCATACAATGATGCAGCAGCTTAACCTGCAGCTGAACAAGCTCTCACCATCAGGGCTGATGAAAACCTCCCAGCTTTGGCGGGAACACTCAAACGAGGCCGCCAAGCGGCAGCGCTATCGGGGTAAGCACCGCAACAGCCTGCTCCACTCTGGGAATCGAAAAGTACCCCCTAGCTGCTGCATTAACCAGGGTGGTGAAGAGGGAGGAGCTCAATCCCCTGGCAAGCAGGGGAGCCCGCCAGAATTAGTGAGCTCCTCATGCATCTCGGGGAAAAAGGCACTGACGGTATGTGGGGAACGTGTCCCGGTGCCTGCTCAGCCACCAATTCCGGAGGAGAGAGCTGAACTGGAAGAACCGAAAGCCGCGCCCTTTTCGATGCTGCGTGGGAGAGCAGATCATCTGCAGGATCATACGAGGTACCGGCAACGCAGAAGCGCTGTCTGATTCACCCGCAGACCAGACGGGAAGCACGCTCAGTGTTTGGGGATGACGCAAGGGATCACCTGACGCCGCTCTACCCAAAACGTCCGCGTGTGACTCAGCAGAGTATTGCATTGCAAACACTCACGCTTCACGAGAGCCGCGTCGGCGTGCTGGAAACCAGACACTCCCCGCCTTCTCTCATGACCGTCTTTTTGACGAGAAACCCACCACAGCCAGGATTACTGCACGTTTGCTCATTGTGTCGTGAAGATGACAGGATTAGTACTAAAATGGCAAAATACTGGACAGGCTTATGCCAAAGAATCAAAAGGTGCCGCTGTACGGTGGCTTGCTAACTGGGGTAGCAGAGGACTACACCGGAATGCCGAGGTAAGCAACCTTCTAATTACTTTAGCTCGCGTCAAAGTATGGAGAAGAGAGTCACACTTAGTCCGGAAAATCGCATACTGAAGCGTGGGTCGCGCCCTGTCTTATACCAGGCTGATGGCTAATCTGGAGCCCGGTGATGGACATTAAAAATCTGTAGAAATTTAGTTTTTGACCTAAATTAATTTCTCTACCATCTGGCTTACCTTATCTCGAGTCTAAACAATTAAGTCTTTAAGTCTTTATGTGATGTTTGGCAATCTTAGAAGGACTATAATCTTCCTAGAACTTATGCACTGCAGTATGGAAGTTCAGTGTCATCTGTTGTCTTTAAAGGCTTGGAAATGAGAAACTGATTCCGCACAGAAGACTGGTGTTCAAACAGGACAGTAAAAGCAAGAACATCAAGTTTACTGTTCTTATGGGCATGTTAGTTATCTTAGAGAGTGTGTAACTGCATTAGATTTCGTTTGTTTCAGTAATAAAGTACAATCTTGTTTGAAGGACAATGCGGAAAAGGCTCTTTTTTGAGCTACCTTACCTAATGTATATCCATTTCTCTGTTTCTCTTTTAAATACTACCTCTCAACACTGGCCTGTCCTCACCCTGTCTATGTCTGTGACCAGAGGGTCTCATTTTGCTACATGTAACAGTGTATGTGACAAATAAAAGGTTTCTCTCATTATTGCCCTAATGTGGATGGAGGATAGAGAATTATTGTAAAAGTCATCAGTAGCTACACATATACTGTAGAATTCCAGTTCAAAGGTGAAATAACAAGTTGTTTATTGTGTCTAGATCTAGAGTGGAATCAAAAAGACCTTTCTGCCAAACATTAAGAATTCTATCTGGTCCTTGGAATTATCTACTTCGCATTCTCCATCTCCACGCCACCAGTTCTTTTGACCATTACATGCTACTCACGAGTCATCTCTGAAGACATTGTTGGATCCGCGGTAAATACACCTGTATATAGTTCCTAATCATGCAGTTTATATAAAGGGGTTGAGTAAACTATGTTTTATACTATTCCAGTCATTAAATATACTCTTCTAAAGTATAGTTGTGACAGCAAAAAACTGGCTTAAATTTGAATGTAAAAATAAGGGAAATTTTCTGCCATTAATGACAGCCACCCACCCCACCAGGTCAACTGATGTCCAGTATCCTGTACATTTTAAGAAATACTTACATCGAAAATAACAACCACTTACAAACGAAAATTAGGCGCTCAAAATTGTAAAGGCCTACATTTGTGAACATCGAAATGCTGTGGATAGACCTATGTATGTATTATTTATAACAGAGCCCAAATAAAAACACCCAAAAGGAATCATTATGTATTTATTTTACAAATGATCAGTATAAATACATATCGATTTGACTTCTTTTACATTACTTTTACTGACAGATTCTTGCAGACTGTCACACTTTTTGGAAAGTATTTTGTGGAAAGTCAATTTATCATCACAATTTTTGAGATATTTATTCTCTCTAATTACATCCATCCCTCTCTTATTTCCCAGTTTGTTCTCATTCTCGCCACTAACCTCGCAAGAACTGTCACTGTTAGAACTGCTGGTAGAAATTCAGTTTAGAGAGGAACAAGAATGTTTTTCTTTTTTTAAATCCGACATTTACAGGAAAATTAACACAGGATGACGATGGGAAAGAGGGGTAAAATACAGTTGTTTCACAGCTGAAACTGGTGACGGGTATGACATTGCTGATCGACGCAGTCTCAAAAACTGTACAGCCCTCCCTTATTGCAGCTGATTAATATTGAATAAAACCTGGAAATGTAATTAAAATTCATTAAGGTGGTGCTTATATATACATATAAAATAATGTACATCATTTTCAGACTAGAGTGTGAAACACTTACCCCCTTAGGAAGTTCATTCGGTTATCCAAGGCTTCAAGGTATCGACGAAGACTTCGCGAGAATTCCTTTCTTACGCTTAAAAGCTGAGTCATGTGCTCTGTACATAACAAATGATTCAGAAAGAAGCAATAAATATGCAACGTTCTCTTTTACACCAGTGGATTTACCTGTTGAAGAGTAGAACTCCTCTATGGCAAAGCATGACGTCCATACGGCTAAGAGTAGTAGATACATCCACTTGAGCTCCATGTTCTGTTTTACACTGCTCAGAGCACAACTACACTATGCTAGGCTTTCTCGTGCGTCAAGAGTTGGTCAAATGATTGTGTCACTGTAAACCTGGATCATCTCCTGTGATTAGACAAGCTTTACGTTTAGGTGGAGACTGAAGGAAACACACCCAGACTCTGAGGTAAAGACTCACAAATAATAATGTGGTTGCTACATGTGCTTGCATTACAACATTACATCCAATCCTGCTACAAAGAAAGACATCATGAAACATGTTTTTCATATTTTTATGATACTGTAAAAAAGGCCCCCCCCCCCTAATATTATGGAGATATTTCCTGATTATTTTCAATTCACTTTCCCTCCAAAACTTTCCCAATCAGCCCTTTAATTAACCTCTTAAAAATTCAATCAATTAAGGTAAGGAATGACAACGTTGGCATCTAAAATATAAATGTGGTCTTCCTATTCACAAGAATTGCACAGAACAATTTTAAACATATCATAAAGACCACATTACCCTTGTTTAACACTGCCAATCACAGCGGCTGTTTAGACTTAAGAAGGAATGAGCCAGATATTATTGAATTTATTATTGAAATATTTTTGGTTTTTAAATGATCATTAAAAGAGTTATGACACATAATTTGCTAATTAATTCAAACTAAAATGTAAGATTGTCTTTCAGTTGTGTTTTACAGACTCCAAATCAGAGTCATAAGTGCCATCTAGTGTTGAAAAGAAAGAATAACCGCTGGAAGTGCAATACCGGCGAGATGGCGCATACAGTGAAATGCGTATACAGTTTTACTCACATTATTTTGACAGTGTCTGCTTTTTTTTTAGAGGGGGGGGGGCTTTTGTGTAATGTAATAAAAAATTGTAAAAAACAAAACAAAAAAAAGCTGGGGTTATGCTATAAAAAAAACGATATAAAGCATTGTCACAAAAAGTGTAAAGTAGTAAAAAACGCTCAAAAATGACCAGGACTAAGGGTTAATAAAACAATTTTTGTGAGCTGGAGGAGTCTTATCTACCTTTCTTTGGTGGAAACAAACTTTTCGGCTTTCAAAAAACAGATTTATTTCTCTGGTTTAAAAACAATGAAAAAGACCATTTCTCCTGTCAAACCTTTTCTATTACGCCACACTTGGGGTTGCTGACAGGATTGTAAAAAGATTAGGCTAGATTAGGATCGAGTATGCAGCTTTGCTGAAGAAAGAATGCTTCTGTCTGTACCCTGAATAAAATCTAAACTTGTCCAGAAATCTCGGCCGTTAGACTTCTTAGTCAGCATGTCTATCTGAGGGCATTGTCTCCTTTTGAAACTGCACATCAAGTTCCCAGTAATGCTCCTTTTAAAGTGTGAAAAATCCTGTTTGATGAGCAGAGAAGCAGAACATCTTAAACCAAACATTTTAAATGAAAAATAACACTTTTATACAAATCTAATGTACAAGTGGAGTTGGTGAAGGAGTCGTTGGGTGAAGCTAGTGAGGAATGAGGGAGTTTTGTAAATACCTCAGAAACATGCCCTCTTTTCACCAAGATAAGGACAATCCTGATGCTGTCGGTGTGTTTTATACAGAAAGTCTAGGAGCTGGTATTGTTTTAAAAGCATCTTGTACCAGTATCAAATGGAACCTTAGATGAGGCACATTCCAAACACAGAAGTTTGGTAAATTTGTGGCTTTTACACAATGTTTATTTCATCAGCAACTTCACATTTAAAACCCTTTATTATATTGCAATCCAAAACAGTATAAAACATGAGCAAGAGCAGAACAATAATTTAATTAACACAAGCTCCCTCTGATATGAACCAAAAAAAAACCCAAAGGAATCCCCTTGAGCAGTGTCTGTGTGCTTAGCAGAACCACGAGGTTGCGGGTAATACTGAGTTGGGTGGAGACATCACTGGATCAGTCCACTTCGGTCAGGCCACAGGGTCGTCTGAACTCCTGACCGCGCTCATGGATCCACTTATTAGAAACTGGCAGAGGAGAGGAACACAAGAGTGCCGTCATCTTTCACAGATGTTTTTAGTATCACAAATTACAGGTTAACCAGATTCTTTGATATGCAGGACAAAGATTACAAACAAAACATGGTAGCAGTCAGTTACTGGTGTAATTGGAATGGGAGCGGGCAGACTAATCAAATCCAGCAAGTAGACCTTTCAGAATCAAAATGTTCTAACATTTAAAGTAAACAAAAGTGATTTTCTGAATCACCAAAAATGAGTTCATCCCAATTAAAGTCTCAGGAGAAAAGCCACACTACAACATTCTAATGAACAGACGTCAACCACAGCTAATGATTCATTCAAGGGGTGTCCAGCGTACTATAAAAGGTATTACAACAGGAAGCTGAAAAACTCCACCAATTAACATAATTTTGTCAATATTATTGTAGCCATAGTCAATAATGTCAAAAAACAGACATTTTCTTTCCTGGTTATAGACTACTTGCATGTGTAGTGGTTCCCCGTGATACGAATGTTTTGAGTTACTAAATGTTCGAAATACGTAAGTTCTCGAAGGAAATTTTTTGCTTCGAGATACGAAGAAAAATTCGAGATACAAACAACTACAAGAAGTTCTGCTGTATTTTCCACTTGTTTGTCTGACGTCAAGTAGCGCTCCTTTCTCCCTTTGAAGAAAGTGTGCTTTAAGAGGCTGATATGCCTTAAAACACTTTAAATCAATTTTATTTTATTTATTTATTTATTTTAAATCAGTTTTAAATCAAGTGAAACATTATGTATAGGTTACCAATAATGTACTATAACAAATGTTAGAGTCAAGGTGTCATAAAAAAAATAAAAAATAACATTTATAGTGTGGAAAGTGCTGTTCTGTAGCGCAACTTAGAGAAACCCTGTGACGTGTTCTCTTCATCCCATCTCACACGCTTGGTATTCTTTACGCTTAAAACCGTGTTTGTGTTAGTAATTTGTGAAATATCTTGAGAAAGTTAACTTTCATACGTAGTGCCGTTATGTTATCTGCAATCCGTTCCACCTTCTCCGACACATCGCTTCACTCTCAAGGTAAGGTTTCACATTTGTGTTCATATTACGTATTTTGCTTGTGTTTTATTCTGTTTTATCATCATTTATTACATTAACAATGTGTAGATTTAAGGATTGAAGAAACGTTACTTGATTTTTCTCTGGTTTTCCATTTTTTTAATCATCTTATTCTGTTGTTTCTGAGAGCCGTTGCACCGATTAGGCGATTTACATGTAAAACTTGCTTCGAGATACAAAATGTTCGAGATCCGAACGTGACCCTGGAACGGATTAATTTCGTATCTAGGGGTATCACTGTACTTCCGCCCTAAAGTAATAAAGTTGTCATTTTTATTAGAGTTTTGTTATAAAGAGTTTATTACCATGGCCCATTAGTGCACACAATGCTACTGCAAATCAAAAACGGCTAGTGCAAATCACTAGCGGTTTGAAAAAAAAACGGACAAATCAAGACTGCATTACAAGGCAAGTATTGTGTTTTCAAACGTGAACATAATACACTCATATTTTTTAAAACAAGCTGTGCTGGATACATGCGGCTTAAAACACCTTTTCCTCTCTGTTTCGTTCTGAAACATTACAACTGTTCACGAGGATTTTATGTTATCATGTCTCATCTGTTATTTGTACTTGATGTAAGAAAATACTAATTTAATAAAGAATTAAACAAAATTAACACTGGTCATTATAAAACACTGCATAAACAAAACACCCCACACACACACGCACGCACACGCACACGCACACACACACTTCTGTAATTTTCTTTATTTGCTGTATGTGGTGTGCACTAATGAGCCACCTTGGGAAGCGGGTGCGTAAACAAATTTAAATATTTTGAGTTTTTGATTTGCAATAGCGTTGTGAGCGCAAAGTTGATCTGTGTAGCCCACTGCAGGACCACCATAGCTTAAAGCTTTCACAGACAGCAGAAGGTATACGGTGCACACTGTTGTGTTCCGCTGTGTTCATCGTCTGCAAAGTTCAACACAATTTTACTTTTTCACTGTTTTCCTGCCGATGTCAACCTTAGAAAAAGTGGCTTGTTAACATACTCTGAGACGGTTTTTCAGTAAACTCTGAGCAGACTATAAAACAGTAAGCATCAGATGCACGGATGAAGTCCATACCGATGCTTTTTGCCTGAAATAACGGCACAGTTAAAGAACTGCAGCCCAGAGTGTAGTAATTACTGAACCTTCAGCGTTAGACTCAGCGTGTGCTAAAATAGAAATAAAACTCTCTAATGGAGTGGAGGAGCGTTCGGTATGATTTGGACTGAACGGTGTATAACTTAAATTCTTTTTCCAGCTGCTGGATGGTGCTTTAGCTGTGTTTTTGCACATTTGATGCGCATCAGTGACGGTAATCTTGGAGAGATCCTGCAAGTGTAGAACGTAGCCATCATCAAACCAGGATTTACTGAGCGCTATTACGAAGATTGGGGAAGTAGTAGTCCAAGGTGCCCATTTTGTGGCGTTTCTGTTGAGAATTTTTTTTTCACATTTTTACAACAGATGCACTCAAAATAAATATTTACATAGGTGGAAACTTTTATTTTTGCATACAAGAAAAACTGTTTGAGACCAAAAACAAAGACCAAACATGGCGGTTCTGTGATGAGACAGAGACCACAGACAATTAAGAGGATTAAGAGCATTGGGTTTGAAGGATAATTTAGGTCTCTCCCCACAATTTTTTATTTTGTTTAACCATGTGGTGCATTATGTTATAATCATTTGAGTATTAACTTAAGTGTAATATTAGACTTATGGAATAAATGTGTGATAACTGTGTGTTTCTTTTATTACTTGAATCAATAAGATACTTTTATAGACCCGTGTTATCACCCCGAGTGCCTTTTTCTCTGTTCAGAGGATCAAAGACAATCCACCATTCCAGGAGGCAAACGACTCACGTCGGACATGTGGGTCACCCAAAAGGCCAGAGGCAAATTTTTAAACGGATGACGACGGAAGCATAACGATGCTTTGCTGTTGTGTAATGCAGTTAGAACACTGGGATATATCTGTAATGTGTTATTAATGAAATTTTTAGTAAATATTTGGACTTCAAGCCCTCTCCTGTCTTTTCTGGAATATATTATTATATATTCCCATCAGATTCTACTTTGTGGTACAAATGGCAAAATCAAACTTGGCAAAACCAAATAATTTTTTGCACTTAACTTTACATTTAAGGTTAGCCATCAAGTTAAAAAGGGTTTAAATTCAAGGAAAACAGACCAAAGTGTTTGCAAATCCCCTTCAGCAGCACATTCAAGGTCAGAATGCAGGCGTCCATCAAAAAAAATTCAAAACCGGGTCTTTTTATTTTTAAGCAATGAAGCGAAACAATTGAGGTGAGGATTTACTGTTTTCAGGTAAAGCACTCAACACTCTAAAGTATAAGACATTACAACCCAGTCTCCCACCCCAAGGAGGGTAATGTGTTTGTTTATGTCTAGTTAAAATGATTTAATTTCTGAATGACATCACTTGCTTAAAAAAATGTTATTATGTCATCGTGCCACTAAAAATCCACTAAAACCTCTTCGTTTGTAATCTTGGTTGTATGTTGATGAATGTTAAGATTTAACGAGGAAAAAGGAGGAGGCTCTTGCTTGTTCCAGTTCCTGAAGGAGGTTTAAGACTGGGTTTTATTCACTCACCCCATTTACTACCAACCAGGACAGGGCAGGCCGCATGTCTGGTCCTGTAGTCTCCCTCTCCACTTCGGAAGAGATTGTACCAGAAAACTGCTGTACCCTGAAGAATGAGCAGCAGATTAACATCCAACAAGAGTAACAGAATCACCAGAGAACACTCCGGAAGAACACCATACAGTCACCCGAAGCAGTGTTTCACTGAGAAAAAAAAAACTGCAAAGTGTTCAGCCGAATTTATTGAGGTTGCTACGGATTGGTCTGTGACATCACATATTGTTCCCCATGTGATAATGAATGAAATAAACCAGCCCCCATATCACTATTTTTCCTAAGCTGAGATAGAGTTATGCCAAGTGGTTGCGATGGTGTCCGAAATAAAAGACGAATAACAATACGTTGTGACATAAAATTGAACATTTAATTGTATTGAGTAGATTAGTTGGGATTTACAATGATTCAAGTAATTAAAACCCTCCCTTCAGTCCTTATTTGTAAAAGGGAGAGTGGGGGTGACACTAGTGACCAAAAATCAGTTTAACAGGAAAGATCATTGGAAAGTGTGTCCATCCCATCACTGGATTAGTGAACTCTGTCTCGTGCCAAATGTCACAAATTCCAGATAAAAAATATCTAAGATATAGTCTCTAGTAACACATATAAATCGGTTAAAAAAAGTCAGATGTTTTGTTTCTATCAGGTTTTAAAAAAAAACCCTTCTTCTTAAAACTTGTGACCACTGACAGCATCTAGCAACCAAACAGTATACCCTAGCAACCAAAGTTTCTATCTCAGCATTAGTATATGATAAGGGCTGGTTTTTAATATAATATCTATACCTTTCGTGGAACTATTGAAGCACCAAAGTCTGGGAACACGGTTGCTCCACCTGCTTCGACGTCACTCATCTGTTACAGAACAGTAAATGATTAATGAAGTTTAGAGATGAATCATCATCATCACCATCATCACCACAACTGCAAAGTGTTCGGCAGAATTTATCAAGCTGGAGATGTACTTGTAAAAATAAGTAACTTACAAGCAAACTATTTTGTGTTCAGACCCAACCCCAGTAAGTTAACAGTAGGTTTTACCACTGATGAAAAGGCAAAAGTAAGACCGTCAAGTGTGTTATAAAGATGGACTACCCCTATCTCACTTGAAATATGATGTGTGTATGTGTATATGCACACATACACCGGTGATCTAAATTAGAGAACCACTTATAAACAATTGAACATATCTGAAATCATGTCATCCTCACTGCTGTTGGGTGCCATCTTCCTGTACCTTTTATTTTGTCCTGTTCCCTATATTTTGATCTGTTTTCTTGGTGTGCTCTTCCCTGTCGCTGCTCATTAGCTTTATTATCCGCACCTGCCTCCCCCTCTGTTTTCCACTCTACCTCGTTACCTCTTGCCTATTTAGTAGTCTTTCCTTTTTCTGGGTGCGGGTTCATGTTAATCTTGACTGCTGCTGACAATAACATGCGGACCCTGGCCCGGATCAGGACCCAGATGCTGTCCCATACGAACCTGAAGCTCCAGACCAAACCGATTGTTTTGATTCAAGATTTAGTGTAGTGCCATATTTTTTAATCGGCTCGGCTATTGAGATTTTTCTGGTAGTTATTTAGGAGACACGAGAGCACATTGTCCAATTAAATGCGAGTTGAGCAACGCCATGTGACTTCTCTTAGACAATCGTTTCTGGTAACAATCAGAAAATCTTGCAGTTCAGAAGTACCAAAGCAAAAGTTAGAGATCGCAAAGAATTAAGAAACAAAATTGGTTAAAACAGCTGCGCGTGGCTAGCGAAAACAAACCGAGATACAGAGGAGAGATTGAGAAAGAGAAACAGACGACGAATGCAGCGTTTTCAAACCTCACGCACTGAGTGTGACACACACATTTTACTGTTCTCACATGCCACACGCTCAGTTTCTCACAAACAGAAATTCTGATATAGGCCATTAAAATTAACCGCAATCTAACAACAGCAGAAAGAACTGGTTTGATGCGGACCTTCAGTCATTGACAGCTTGCCACGGTGGGGAAAACAGCAGATATCTTTGAGCTAAACCCAAAATAAACTTATAGTTTAGATTGGGTTTATTTTTAGTCATTAAATGGCAAGAGGAAAGGTAACCCAGTTATTAATGCTAACGTTCGTTAAGCTTCTTAATACAATTTATCTCCTATGATAACTCCTTCCTATCATTAATGAAATTTTGTCTTTCATGTATTAATTACATGCAGTTATTTTAATAATATATTGCTGGAAATAGTTACACGTTATGATCTTCTGGACCTTCGCTTCCAAAACATGAAACCAGACCTTTTTCATATTTAGCTGAATACACCTGTTCTAGAGGATACTTTGCTGTAGGTCATAACCTTATCTGTGAGTCTATGTTATTCCTGTTAAGTTTTGAAATCATGTGTTTGTTTTTAGTTAGATTCCCTTGTTTATCAAGTTTTAGTTAGAGAGGTTTTCCCTTTAAACTGGGGTTTTCTCTTATATTTTGTTTTATGCTTTCTCAAACCACAGGGCTTGCCCCTAACAACTGCTCGGCACTTGGAGTTTTGTCCTGTCTGTACCGTGCTACTGGAACACCTTTTCCACAAAATCAACGAAAACACACAAGAAATGTAGCATGAAAGATTCCCGACGGATTCACAGTTCAGTGACTGCAGTGGAATTCCTGGCTGTACCTTTGTCACCAAGGATTTTCCAGACATTCTCTCCTGTGTTGAGAACCATATGTTGAAGATGGTTCTGATGAACATTTGCATTCGCTCTGGCATGTAGCGGTAGAAGAGGCCCAACTCTTGCTGAAGAAAACATGCCCCAAACCATGACACTTCCTCCTCCACCTTTCACTGACTTCTTTAAATACTTTGGGTTCAGCCTTTCTCCAATTTGTCACCAAACATAATGTTTCTCATCCAAAACATGGTGCTCACACAACGTGCTTCTCAGCAAAGCTTCTTCCAGCCTTTTGATTCTTTCAGCTAATGAGAGGATTGGTCGCTGCAGAGTGGGCTTTTAGTCCAAATGCTCATAACTATTGAGACTTTCCCTGTTCAGCTGCAGTGTGGAAACAATTCCCCATTGACATCCCCTGCAGTATCCTGTCCTCTCTTGTAGTTGTCTCCCATTGACGACCAACCTTCTTGGTGGACCTTGTGATGTTTCAAAGATTCAATATTCTTGAAATCACAGATTTGGAACAACAAACTTGGCTGATTGGATCGCCCCTTCATCTGGAGAATGTGCCGCTGGAGGCTTTCAGTCACTTTTGAATGGCCCATCATCTTGCAGAGTGAGTGAAACTGGAGGTTAGGCTGCAAGTTAAATAAGGGTTTCAAAGAAAATTAGCACCATGTGCCTGATTTACACCAATAACTTTGTTTTCAGCAAAATAATGTTTTTAGTTTCTAGAAATAGCGTTACAGTAGCATGGTATAGACAGGACCAAAACTCACAGTTGAGCAGTGAAAATGCCATGATTTCAGAATTGTTCAATTGTAAATGGTTCTCTAGTTTAGATCCCTAGTGAATATCTGAGTTTTCATGCTTTTAAAGCCTTTACACAATCCTGCAGACACATAGGTATTGAAAATTATGAGCATTTTTCTTCTCTATTTGCATCTGAGAGTAACCATTGTAGCGAAAAACATCTGAATTAAAGGAAATGTTTGAAGCATTTTATTACAACGCTGGAGGGACAAGGTTTGATTGAGGCCAATAGTAGTTCATTCAGATACTTCATGTACATACAGTGGTTAGAAAACGTATGTCTATCATTTAGGAATTCCACTGCTTTCTTAATAAATGTATCACAAAATGACATCTAAGCTTCATAATGTGTAGATTTCCAAGCTTTTCAAGTGATGCTGAACTCTTCTGTTGTGAGGCTTGATAACGGGGTGAATCAAGAGAGAACAATACGTCACTGCGTCCTCATTAACACACTGATGTTCTTCTCAACATCCAAGAACAATACATAACAAACGCTTAGAAGAGTTGGCTTTAAAATGAGGATTTTAAGGCCTTCGGGTGGTTTCTCAGCAGGGTGCTCTTTGTCTGGGTCTAGGAAATATTGATGCAATCCACACCAAACGGGGAAACAAGAAGACGATGACAACAGAGAAGGAAAATAAAAAAGCATGTTGAAAAAAGTCCTGGACGTTGAGAGGTTTATTCTGATGGTGGCTGATCACAAGGGCCGTTTGACAAAAATGTAGAAAAAGTGAGGATTTGTGATTCACTATTTCTTTCCTGTTTCCTGTATGAAGTCGCAATGGAAATGTGAGATGAGCGCCACCGAGAGCCTCGTTTACATCTTACGTCATCAAGAGTGAAATCTGAATCTGGTGTGAGTGAAGCACATTGTTGCACAAAACTTCGACTAAAAATTCAGATCGGTGTGCCTTAATTGATTGATTTTAGAATAGACAGAAAAGACTGAATGATTGAATAAGTGGTGGGTGCAACCCCAAGGCTTGGATGGACTTTTAAAGAGAGGTTGTACCTCTTTATGGAGCCTGTAGGTTTGGAAAACATTTCATCAATAAAGCTCATAAGATTTCAGAAGTGAAACAAAAACTGATTTCTTAAAACAAAAAAAGTGTGTTTTTGATACTTGTTCAGTTTTTCAACCGAAGGTTTTAGTTTATCAGGAGGCCCATTCTCAGAACCCAATAGATGTCGTCTTGTCGGAGGAGCTTCAATCCACACAAGATTATCTATGATGGATCTCATGCATTTAAACTGTTAACCCTTAGAAGTCCTTGGCATTTGGATTGCTTTTTTTACTACTTCTCAATTTGCTCTATTAAATTATCATTAAAACCCTTTTTGTAGCAATGCTTGATTTAATTTTTTTGATATCAGCCAAACCCAACTTCTATTTTCTACAAATATTTTTGTAATTCCACAACAATCATGAAAAAAGTAAAAAAGTAATACATTTTGTCAGTTGTTACTGCAAAAATCAAAAAGATCCGAGAATGTTTTGAAACAAATATCAAGTGTTGAGACGAAATAATTCATAAATCCACAAAAAAGCAAAGACGAGATCAAAACAATGAGATAAATTGTACCAAAAAAAAAAACTGATGAACCTTTCCTAAACCTTATACCCTGTTCCAAGCACTTGGAAACACACAAGCCATATTTCACTAGGGCTGGGTATCGTCCAAAAATGTTAGATACCGATACGCCTTTTGAATTCGATACCGGTTCCAAACGATGCCTTTTATTTTAAGATATAGATTTTAACAAGATTACATAACACATAATCGCAGAGAAACTTTGGTTTTATGGAACAAAAGCACAAAATGAACAAAGTGCAGGGTTAACATTTGCTGTTAACCTTAAAGCAGGAGTGCCAAAGTCATTTTCATTAGCATAATGGCTGTCCTCAAAGGGCCAGATGTAAAACTTATAAATGTAAAACAATGTCATTGAATGTAATGTAAAATAAATGAAACTACTCCTTAATGTTAAATAACTCATTATTTTTAACTTATTCAAGTGACAATTCAGTTGCATAGAAACAATTGTATGCTTGTTGTTCTAATATAAATCCTTTTGATTTTTTGTCAGCTTATGAAAACCCACATAACTCCATTAATGAAGGATCAAACTGTCCAAGCGAATAAAGAAAAATACAATTTTTGTAATTTGTTGATCGAAATGCATCGTCTTCAGTCTGTGAGGGTTTTTTCACTAATCATCTTTATCATCAGGCTCAAGAAACAGATCACAGATAAACTATTAGCTGTGTCCATTTCACATCTTGATATTTATTTTAGCGTGAGAAATCGGGTGTGACGTGAGAGGTCATTCAAATGCGTGAGTCTTACGAGTATGGACTTGTGGCATTGTGGGAAATGTATTTTTTTTTTTTCGTTTTCATTTTTTTAGACACTCAAAACTTTTAAGCTCTCGCGGGCCAGATTAGATTACATGGCGGGCCACATCACAGCAGCCATTGCGCCGGTATCCTCATCAGTCACGGAGGACGACGCTTGTCGTGGGCATGTTGTTGGAGGCTTTGAGTCAGGAAAATACTGAGAGGATGACTGCACCGGCGTGATCTTCTTGCAGTAAATTAATTCCGTGTTGTTAAGATATGATCCTAATGCGCTCTTACCTGGCTCATTACGGTAGAAACACTACCCAATTACATTGCACGTTACTTACGTTTTGTTATCCGGTATGTACATGTGTGAGATGTACCATTGAGTGATGGTTTAAGATCACTTAGTTAATAAGAGTTTCAGTCATTGAGAACGTTTTGTTTTCCTCACGCGAGCAAGAAAAGAGCTAAACTGTGCACCTGACGTGTACTGTCAGGTGTTTCATCATATTTGACATGTTGTCAGACTTTGACAAGATAACCTTTTTACAATTATTGCATCGTACGCTGTTGCCGTCAATCTTGGCATAATGTAGCCATACTTTTGATCGGTTAAACATAGTTTGCGATAAATTTATGCTATGCTTTAAAGTGTAATGTACATTACAGCCTCACCTCACATTTGACAAGCTCTGGGCGAGTGGGGGTAGCCGCCATAAACGTGATTTTCAAGGCAGCTTCGCCACAGACAATCACCAGGATTTGATCCGGGCACATTATGGATGCCACACGTTTTCTAGCTCACTGACGTTGACAAGATTATACTCTTAGGTATCGAAATTTGGTATTGAACGAAAATGATTTTTTTCGATACTCTATAGTATCGAGATGATTTGGCCGGTGCCGAACTCGATACCTAGCCCTACATATCACATATCTGCTACTTCCAAGGGTTATCCCTTCTTTTCACCACTAGATGGGGTCTGTAAAATGAAACTGAAAGACTATCATGCATTTTCTCAAATTTTAATTTTAATTCATTTGCAAATAATGTGTCATAAATCTTGTTATGTTTGTTTTAAACCCCCCAAAAACCTACAATTTATAATGGAAAATAAAATTAAACAATATCTAGGTCGCATCATTCCTACTTAATCCAAAACAGACACTGTGATTGGCAAACACACCAGTTCGTGGAGATATGTTAAGGGTTAATAATTTAAAAATTATATTTCTGATGATCTGTCACAACACATGAACCCATGCACCCAGGCAAGATGCATATACTTACATAATTTAAATAAGTAGCCACACGATTTCCAGTGCCTAATGATCTGAAAGCATCAGGCTCATCTTTCTATGAAGATAAAACTTAGAGTAAAAACAGGAAGCACACACACATGTACTTACATAGTTCAGATAGGTGGCAAGTCTATTTCCATCAACCTTGAGGTTGCTGTCAAAAGGACGCTGCAACAGACGTGTGCAACTATTAAACCAAATTGAAGCACAGCCACATTGACGCCAAAACACTGAGGCTCAAAAACTGGAAGTGGATTATTCAAGGTCAAATCCATCTTAATGGGGGCCAGTAGCTAAAGCACTGCAATTTTTCAAACATAATTGATAAACGTAAAAGTGATTAGGTGGATACTCCCATTAAAATGAAAATGATCTGCTTTTATAACAACTGCTCAAGAATAAAGGGAACATTTAAAGTGTAACTCCAACTGTAATTGCAATGGAAACTAAAGACAATTAGGAACACCCCCAATAAAGGAGTGATTATGCAGGTGGTGACTGTAAGGAGATGCATTTAGCAGATTCAAGCATGGATGAAGGTTTCAAACTGGTCCTGTCTTTCATAGCTTACAGTGAACTTTAAAGGGGTCATGACATTCTTCATAGTATGTTTTTCACATTGGTCTAATTGTAAGGGAAATGTGGTTCTACTCAAAAAGTTTCTAGTTCATAAAATCATGTTCAATTGCTTCAATTTATAGCCCAGGCTTATTCCGGAAATGGGGTGAGATTTTCATTCGGAAAACTTTGTGACTACTCACCTATTATTTACTGATTTGCATATTCATGACTTGTATCCAAAGTTACCGTCTGAAGCTCACGTTAGATGTGAGAGAGATTAACTATGAGCAATTTCAATACTGAGCGATCAACGTCTTATTAATGCAATATTGATGGAAATGCTATAAAACCGTACCCTTATGAGAGAGAATCTGATCCAGAGCCTCGGAACATTCAGCTCACGTTCCGAGGGAGCGGCCGGCAGAAACAAGTAAATGAATAATTGAAATAAATTTTTGTTAAACGATTTGTGACCATCTACGATGGACTGGCGACCTGTCCAGGGTGTACCTCCGCCTCTCACAAGCAGACCTACATGTCTCCGACAAGGGATAAGCGAGTTAGAAGATTAATGAATGAATGAATGAGTTGTGAGCGTGTTCAGTGGTGACCCAGATGTGAACATCGGCTGATTCCTCCATGTAACGCAATTTAACACAACAACTTTAATAAACAATTAAATTATCAATTAAATAACGTTGTTTAATTGTGAGTAAAGACATTGAAGCAAAATGAAAAAAAAAAAAAAAAAGTAAAATTGCCCCTACCGAGGTCTGAAAAGTCATCAAGAACGTAACCGTGTTATGACGGTGTTCAACGCTAAATATACTTAGTGTGACTCTCGCGCGTTTGTTTCACGATATCACGAGAAAAGACACTGCTTTGTTGATAGCGTATCACTTCCACAAGAAGGAAATCTGACCTTTCATGTCCGGTCGCGACGTTGCAAATTGGACTCGTGTAGCCGCATCAAAGGTGCGAACACTCGTTTTTTGTTTTTGAATGTCCATGGTTCGATTTTTGATTCACTCTACTCTCATAAATCACCATAACCGCCAATAAAAGGCTTGTATGTCAACATGTCATGAGCCCTTTAATTGTTCTGTCTCCATTTTGTTATGAGAAGGTTTTTGTTTACCTTCTATTAAAGCTAATGATAAAGCTATAAAAAATGAGAGATTTTGTATTCCTTGTTGCATAATGATATAATCTCAAGTTTTTTTCCTGCACTTTGTGTACTAATACATCTAAAACCACGGCTGAGTGTTGGATATGCTTTACCCGTCCAGAGCACATTGCCAGTAAGAAGGTGGATTTGAGGAGGTCATTAATAGTTTGATAAATAATAGCAGTCACTTGTTTTCTCAGGGTCTCTGCAGGTTTCACCGCTAAGAATCAAAATTAAGACTTACATCATACTTATGTTTATTTAAAATGCTACCATAAATTATCTGTAAAATATGAATGATTTTCTTGTCACAGGACTTTCCTGATTCCTAATATAACAACTTATTCAAACGGATAAATGCACTTATGGTACGAAATCAAACATGAAACAAAGGATTTCTTAATTGTGTAACTTTTAAAAATGCTGTGTTTTATTAAGAGGTCTATCTAATGAGCGAATCGATTGTGAAATATTGCTGTTATACAGCGAACAATGACGCAATTTTTGTGTAAAATTAGATTTTGTTTTGTGATTTCAGTTACATTTTTATTTGTTACATGAAAACAAAACTAACATAAATGATTGTTTTCGTAAATTTTAAAACCTTCATTAATGACCAAAATTACTGCCATAGCAGCCATCTTTGTCAACCAATGTGCATGCTGGGAAATCTGTCTCAAGCACACTTGTGTTGGAAAATGAAGACCTGTGAAATTATTTAAGACCTTGAACAGCGAATTTTCACTGGTCCAAAGTACTTTTTTGTAATTGCATTACCAGATTTAGCCATAAGTTTACCTTTTAATATCTGGACGCTGGTTAATATTAATTTAGAAAAATTAATATAATCCCCCATTTTTGACAGATGTATTCATTTGGGCAGGAAGCTTAACATAAACATCGAATGTAGTTTCAATTGAAATGATTAAACGATTAGTAGCAAGTTTAATCAAAAGACTTTTTAACTTGTCTTATGCAATCTTCACACCGATTACACATCAAACATTCAGAGTTCCTAACATTCTGCTGCTCTTACCCTTGAGAAATCATAGTGTGGTTCATATTGACCTCCAACACCATAGTTTGCAACCTGCAAGCAGAACGTTCAAACATGTTATCCAACAAAGAGTTCTTTGTGTTTTTAATCAAAATCAAATCACATGCTTTTCTTTAGTCTTATGAGTTGTTTAAGTTGGATAAGACGTTAGTTTGTTATGTTCTACACTAATTTAAACATTTAATTTCACATAAGTTTTTTTGTTCAGTTTAAATATTTTTAAGATGAACATGAACATGAATTTTTCAAAAGCATCTGTTTCCCATTCCGGTTTTGCTTTGGTGCCGGAGAATTTCTGGTACTAGTTTTTTTTTTTTTTGTGAACAAAGATTTTTAAAAGTAGAAAATGGACAGAGCTAACAAACGACAAAGCAGGGAGACAGAAGCCTCACATTGTTTGATTTTTTTTTTTATAAAAAAATATGTCAAGCTGTGAAATTCAACTTTTAATGAACTCTTTTGAATCATACCCCCTGTACAATTAATGCATAAATGTTTTACAACAAAATATAGCAAAAAAGAAAAAAACAACAGCGTTTACCTAGAATGACATTCTCATACAGAGTGTTTATAATATATCTCCATTCATAGGTATGTAGAGTACAAAATAAAAGTCCAAAAGGTTTACAGACTGAGGCAAACTATCTTTGCAGAGAAATTTAGTGGATTTAAACCCATTGTATTTGCTACCATTCTAACTAAATTCCAATTTAATTTCCCCTCAGCTGCATGAAACTCCAATTCTCTTCCAGGAAGTCATTTGGAATTTAATACATGATTTTCTAGAACACTTTGAGATGTGACATCAATTTTGGCCATGACTGTATCTCATTAGCGTTATGGTCACTGCTGCATCACAAGATATCATGTGAACCGAGCCTCACCTGTAGCAGTTCAGCAGTGTCCACACTGAGTCCAGTAATGTCCTCTATTCTCTGATTGACCCGAGCAATCACTGCATCCTCCTCCGCCTCGAGCCATGCACTGTAGATTCACATGATCATTGTAGCGCTTAGAAGTAAAACCTAATGCTTTCCAAGCCCAAACATAATTTACTAAACCTTTTAAACCCAACCTGCTCTTCTCCTGCACGAATGTGACTATTATGAGTTCGGGTTGGTGGATTCAGCCACTTCTGTGGGAAATTAAATTCAAAGACAATGGAGTGTTTCCAAAGAAACTCAAATGTCTGGTTTTATTTGAATTATGTGAGAACTAACTGTTCGTTTTGTTGTTTTAGTCCGTTTCTGGGTGGCCAACTCAGAACAGGCCAGTCCTTGGTCTGCTTAGATTAGTAGAACATTTCCTTAAGCCACTCTATCCTACACAACTAATCCACGACAGGCACTGCTTACTGTGAAGCTGCTTTCAATCTGAAACCTGACCTAACAGCATACACTTTAAGTATCCGAGTTTAATTAAAAGTTAAGACAGCAATATGTACTGTAGTTGTTATTCACTGCCTTCGGTAATAGTCAGCAAGTTTTCTTTCTTACCTGTTTTGTGTCATTATAAGAATAGATTCTTTTGAAAGATGTTTAGGTACTAGAAGGGCAGGATCTTATAATATGTATGCATGCATGTATATAATATAGAATGTATCTGTGCTTTGAGAACAACAGGGAGCAAATGTTAGGGGTGTACCAATAAGCTCTGATCACGATATGCATCAATTATATATATTATTAATAGGGATGCACAAAAACTACTGCCACCAATAATTATCGCCCCGCTGTTGGAAAAAACAATGTCAAACTAAAATTTTCATCAATAAAATAGAAGTCATAATTATACCGTGAACCCTCGCTAAATCATAATTCACCATTTTTCATGCTATGATCAGCAAGTTTTACCAAATCGATTCTAATGCGTGTGCTTCACGTAAGAGCATATGAATATTTACCTCTCGTTAAAATAAAAGTTGTTCAAAATAAACAATTGTGTGCACCCTATTTTAATGTAGATGTGTATTTCAGTGATAAACTTATAGGAGAGTTTAAGTTACCAGCATTAATATTAAAATATGGATCCCATGTCTGCAAATGATCTAATCGAATCACTTTCATGTACATTGGATGAAGCATGTGGGAGGTACAGCCACAAATATTTCCAATTTCCTGTGCAATTCATGCAGCCAGCAGGTGGCGATATGTCACATAAGCCTATCAATTTGTTCAGAATATTAGGATCATCATTCCATAATTTTTCCGCTATCATTGAATGAAGTATTTCAGAGGTATAGGTACAAATACATTTATCCGTATATGTTTGAGAAGAGTTAAATTCGTGATGACGTCAAAGTGAAACGCTGTGACAAACTTCTACATTTTAGATAATAAAATGCCCTAATAAAAAGCCAGGTGTGTGTATCCAAGTACATCCATCACTTTAAACAGAGACTTATGAAATAGAACACATTCATTATTTATAATACACTTTAGTAAATGAAAAGTAATCAACTGTTCAGTATTTATTTATGTATTTTGATGTAATCTATTTATAGTTACTTATTAAGAGTCATTGGATACATGGCTGATGGAGCTCAAGTGGTACGCGTCTCGAAAAAATTTGCGTTTCCATCCCTCGTTTCTGTACAGCCACTAAATTTACGTTATTCTCCCTGACAAAAACCACAAAATGGACAAAGCATTCGGCACAGACAAAGGCACCTCCAGAACCTTCATCATTAGACCCGTTGAGCGTGATTTCAGATTGTGTATGTACACGAGGCCGCGTATAACTTAAATCCCTTTTCCAGCTGCAGGCGGATGCTTTGGCTGTTTTTTTTTGCACATACAATGTACATTGGTGACGTTAATCTTGGAGAGATTCAAGCGGTGCAAATAATCCACTGTGATTCTGTGATGTATATCTTTGAGGATTGCAGAACCCAATTTGGTCTTGGACAGAAAAATCTAAACTGTTGTGGCAAATCACCCATTGCCTCTCGGGAGTCCCTTCTGAGATCTCAGGGGAGAGAAGGTTGAAAACACAGAATTCCCGAGTGAACCAAGCTATGGTTTATTGACTGTTTTTTCCAAAGTGTATCTGATTGCGGCGTGCACTCAAAGGGGCTTCTGAGGATGCACAAACGGCATGACCATGCCCTCCTTCAACATTATTGGCCACCTCACACTCCCGGGTACAGTCCAACATATCAGATAGATCCGCCCCTGTGTAACCCTTGTGGAGCTCTTAAAATCACACAGAATAACGTGAGGAGTCAACTGTAACTTAAAACAAACTGAAGACACCTTGACTTAAAAAACTTGTTAGGATTAGGGTTAGGTACAAGGTTAGGTTTAGGGTTATGGTTCAATAGCATTGTAGCCATGAACATTAGTGAAGAATAGTCGGATACAGTCCCGTTTTACCTGTATATGGTAGTTATCACTGTCAAAAAAGGGTGGGAGTTATTGGCTTAAATCCCTGCTGGCTCTTAGTTATTTTGCACCTGCATCCTGGCCTGGGCGCTGTGTGGGGCTTTTGCTGTTACATGCACTTTTATATGCAGCTGTGCGGGTCTATTGTTTGTGATTTATGTGTATTTAATGCCATTACAGTTACTTTTCGGGATCTTTGGCAATTTGACCTTTCACGTTTATATTTGAGTAGCCCTAGTGTCTATACTAGATCTATAATTTATAGTTTTATTCAAGGATACCCTGGTTTCAATAAATGGCAGAAATGATGTCCTGTGTCCTCACCTTTTAGAGACTCTGTAGTGGGCAACGGTTAGAACGCCGGTTTTTGGGTCTCTCACTGTGGCCCTTGCGAGCTGTACAGATCAAATGAAATATAGCTTTTGTAACAGGAAAACATGTTGCATTCTATTTTGAAGTGAACACAGCAGTGCTAAAGAGTGATACACATAACATGGAGCTCTGTGGTGTGAAAATTCCAACAGTCACTATATGAAGAGTTTTTCCAAAACGCCATAACTACATTTTATACATTTGAGTAGAAAAACGTGTTTTTCTTTAGGACAAAATTTGAAGAAATCATAAAATTTCTGTTCCAAATGTTCATAAAACTCATACAAAATCACACACAAATAAAACGTTCAAGTCCAGATTTTAACATTTAAAGATGTTATTGATTAAAGTTTAAAATGTAAGCTTTTTCCCCAAAATGCAATAAATCCATTCCGTGTTTTTTCAATAAACGCTATTAATCCAAGGCAATATAATTAAATGAAACTGGTGTAGCACATGTGAAAATTACACTTTCAATTAGCATTAACTTTATTTGTTCATTTTACAATTTTTGCATGACTTTGTTATACTGCTTATAAAACGTATTCCAAACTCAGAAAGGTCAATATTAATAAGAGGAATGAATATAATCAAGAATAACGACTAAAGATTTAGATTAAATAAATGAAATGTGTGTAGTTCCCAATTCATGCACTTATATAAAGCTCACAATTAATTGAAATCTATTGGTCCGTCTGTTTATTACGATCTACATGCTCCATTGATGAACCTAATTGGTCCATATATTATTCGCCGTCACGTAACTTGGTTTATGGTAGAACATCTACCCCAAGCAAGTGCTATGCTACAATGTATTTTTAATCAAAATGCAATATCAAAAAACATGGAAATGAATCAAGCGGCTGGTTCCAGAGTATATCGGTAGAACTGTGAGATTTTGGACTCACTGTTCCAAAGCGCTGAGTTATCCGTTGCCCGATGAGCCGCTGGACTTTATTGACTGTTCAGCTGAAAAACAGCCTGATTGTGTTCCCGTCTTCGTGGAATGATTTTAAAACCATTTAGAACTTTTGCTGCAGATGACAGCCAGCATATTTCCACCTCCTCTTCTTTACGCTGTGCTTGGTTTAATGGACTTGTATTGTTTTGTGAAAACTAGACCAGTGTTTATCACAGTTTAGAAAATAAACAGACAAACCAGCAATGCATTACACGGTATGATTATGAGCTTTTCAAATGTGGAAAAGTACTCTTAATATTTGACACAGACTCGTTTACAGCGTTTTGGAACCAAACTCTTTTAAAATTAGTTGATATGTTTTGCTCTGGTAGTGGCTCTTACTTTACACATTTTTGTTTAATGGAGCTAGACATTTTAAAAGGTATTAAATCAGTCAGAGTTTGATTAAATGAATCTCTCTTTTCTTTCAGGTTGCTCATACTGACCTTTGGTGTTGCCAACTCTTTGATCTTCTGGATCTCCTGGTCAGATAGAGCTTCCAGAAAGCGGACAATGTGTGGACTGTCCCACTCATCCTCTTCTTTCATGGGCTTCAGCAGGAGCCGTGGGTTCCTCTTGCCATCGTTATATCGACAAAAGAGCCGACTTTTCCTCCGCTGCGTCTGATGGGGAATTAAACGATCATTTAACCATTTGTCAATCCAAGCTCCATTGAAAAGTATCATCATTAGAACACTATTGAAAAAACTGAGCACTTCCGTTTTCTGCTGGGACGATGCCTCTCCAATTCCAGTTTTGAGAATTACAGAAATATTGGAAATTGGAAAAGTTGCTGCTTACATTTTTTATATCCATTTGCATATACTCCAGCATATTATGAAGAGTGATCAGATGAATTACATAGTCCTTCGTTGCCATGAAAATTTACTTAATGCAGAAAAAAACTTGAGGTCATTAAAGGAGCTGCTGAGGTCTTTTCAGTAATCGTCTGTTAACTCGGGTGAGAAAGTTACGAGCACAAGGCTGGAGATCAGGCTAATCGGGTTAGAATGGAAGGAGGGTGATGCTTCAAATTCTTGCCAATTTTTCGATTGGTAACCACCATAACCTGCAAAGAAACGTATGCAGCCATCATTGCGTTGCATAAAAATGGCTTCACAGGAAGGATATTGTGGCTACAATGATTCCTCTAAATTAACAATTTAATGGAACATCAAGAACTTCAAAGAAAGAGGTTCAATTCTTGTTACAAAAAAAAAGCTTCAGGGCATCCATGAAAATCCAGCAAGAACCAGGACCGTCTCCTAAAGACGATTCAGCTACGGTGCCACCAATGCAGAGCTTGCTCAAGAATGGCAGCAGGAAGGTGTGAGTGCATCTTCATGCACAGTGAGGCGAAGACTTTTGGAAGATAACCTGGTGGCAAGTAGGGCAGCAAAGAAGTCACTTCTCTCCAAAAATAAAAAACATCAGGGACAGATTGATCTTCTGGTGACTAGACTGCTGAGGACTGGGGCAAAGTCATATTCTCAGATGAAGCCCCTTTCCGATTGTTTGGGGCATCAAGAAAAATGCTTGATAAGAAAAGGTGAGTGCTACAATCAGTCCTGTGTCATGCCAACAGTAAAGTATCCGGAGACCATTAATCTGAGGGGTTGGTTCTCACTCAGCCAAAAACACAGCCATGAATAAAGAATGGTATAAAAACGCCCTTCAACTGCAACTTTTCCAACAATCTAACAGTTTGGTGAAGAACAAAGCATTTTCCAGCACGATGGAGCATCAAAAGTAATAACTATGGCTTGAAATCTTGCAAAGCCCCCAGATGTTTTGACCCATAGAGAACTTGTGGTCAATCCTCAAGAGGCGGATGGACAAACAAAAATCCATTAATTCTGAAAGAATGGCTTGCTATCAGTCAGGATTTGGCCCAGTAGTTGATTGAGAGCAGATCCCGTCGAATTGTTGAGGTCCTGAAAAAGAAGGGCCAACACCGCCAATTCTGACTCTTTGCTGAAATTGAACACCGCCAATTCTGACTGAAATTGTATTTCAGTGCATCACAGAAACAACTGAAACAAAGATCTGCAAAAAAAAAGCAAACACTGTGAAAACTAATATTTGTGTCCTTCTCAAAACTGTACTTTTTAAGCCCGAAGCAGAAAAAAATTGTTGTAACATACAATCATGAGTCATGACATCCACTCTATTCTGGATTTCACTTAAGTTTGCTGTTGACTGAAAGATCTGCCATAACACCGGACTGGAGGCTCAGCCTCTAGAAACATTTATTTGATACATCAGCAGAAAACATGTCTTTATGTGAATTATGAACTATACATTGTATGTATTGTTGGATCACCAGAAATCATAGGTGGCTACAAGAAGAGTGTCACTGCAGTGATTTCAGCCAAAGGGGGTAAAACTAACTATTAGAGGGTTAGGGGGTCCTTACTTTTTCCTCAGTTAAAATATACATTCATTCATTCATTATTCCCTTTTGCGGTCAAAAAGGTGGGGGTACAGTTTGGACAGGTGGCCAGTCCATCACAGGTTAAAATATACAATTTGCTGAATTAAATTTACAGAATATCTCAAAAAATATTGAGGTGCCCTTGGACTATTGGGATGAGGATCCATTTGACCATTGGGATGAGCGCCACATAACGGCTCTTTTACATCACACCCAAGTCATCAAAAGAGCCAGCTTTCATTGGTCATTGCGAAAACACGCACACACAAAATATCTGTGTGTAGAGGCCTTAAGTCTTGGTCTTTTGGTTAAATATGGCAACTTGAGATATGCTTCTCTTGCATCTAGAAATCCAGCCGAGCCCGGCTGTGTGTCTGGGGTCATGCTCTACCCACGCTGGTTGAGTTCCTTTGAGTGCTTCTCAGGGGCTAAATGCCACGTCATGATTGCCACCCCTCTGGTCTCCTAGCTGTTCCAGTTTCCAGGAACTGGAACACGCCGTCATATACGCCGATCCAGAGCGTCCCAAATATGCTCAATGGGTGACCTGTCCGGTGAGTTTGCTGGCTAGGCAAGAACTGGGATGTTTTCAGCTTCCAAGAATTGTGTACAGGATCCTTGCAGCATGGGGCTGTGCATTATCCTGCTGCATCATGAGGAGGTGTTGATGGATGTATGGCACAACAATGGGCCTCAGGATCTCGTCTCGGTATCTCTGTGCATTCAAAATGCCATCAATGAAATGCACCTGTGTTCTTTGCCCATAACATATGCCTGCCCATACCTAACCCCACCACCACCATGGGCTACTGGATCCACTGCCATCTGCTGTGAACAGTGTAAACCGGGATTCATCCGTGAAGAGAACACCTTTCCAACCTGCCAGACGCCATTGCATGTGAACATTTGCCCACTTAAGTGGGTTACGACGAGGAACTGGAGTGAGGTCAAGACCCAGATGAGGACGACGAGCATGCAGATGAGCTTCCCTGAGACAGTTTCTGGCAGTTTGTGCAGAAATTCTTTGGCTATGCAAACCGATTGTTTCAGCAGCTGGTCTCAGATGATCTTGGAGGTGGACATGCTGGATGTGGAGGTCTTGGACTGGTGTGATTTCACGTGGTCTGCCGTTGTAAGGCCGGTTGGGTCTGCTGCCAAATTTTCTGAAATGCCTTTCTGAAATGTCTGAAATGAACATTCAATTCCCCAGCAACAGCTCTGGTGGACATTCCTAGTCAGCATGCCAATTACACGCTCCCTCAAAACTTGCCACATCTGTGGCATTGTGCCATGTGATAAAACTGAAGATTTCAGAGTGGCTTTTTCTTGTGGTGAGTCTAAGGCACACCAGTGCAATAACCATGCTGTCAAATCAGCATCTTGCTACGGCACATCTGTGACGTGGGATGGATCATCTTGGCAAGGGAGAAGTGCTCACAGATCACAGATTTAGACAGATTTGTGAACAATGATTCAGAGAAATGGTTATTTTGTGTATATGAAAAAGATTTCAGATCTTTGAGTTTATCTCATAAAAATGAGAGCAATAACAAAAGTCTTGCGTTTACATTTTGGTTGGTTCTAAATGGTACCTTTGAAGAGAAGTGTCAAAAGGTTCCCCTATGATTACGAGCCAAAGAAACAGATTAGAGTGTAGTGTGCGATGTATACAAGTGAAAACTCTTCGGTTTGAATGCTAAAAAACATCTTGATAACAAGACCATCTCCACTTTAAGAACTCCTGCTTGGACCAGAACGTAATCGAATCAAGCACACAGTGCACTAACCAGTTTGACACCCTCGCCCCGACAGAGGGCCTCGTACACCTCTCTTTCAGGGAGGTAGTCTTTGGGCCGCTGGTAAGTGTTCAGCTGAATGGGCCTCTCATCTGGAGCCTTCTGATGGTCCTCCTCTGCATCCCTCATCTCCTTCAAAAGCAGACGCTCAAAGTAACGGAGGTTCCCGCCGGCTCGCTGGTGACCCGGGTCTGCCAAAAACACATCAGCAACTCGTTACAGAGAGAAACTCGGGATGCAGCTCTGGCAGGAATGAGACATTGTCAATCAATGCATTTGTAAGGTCATCAAACCCAAAAGGCAGTGGGTACAAAGCGAGTTTTGCAATTTTCGGGTATCAATGTTAGACTGGTACACTGAGCCCAGAATTTTACAACGAAATATGATTTTGAATTTTTTAACCATTTTTCCTACAGTCATGCTTTCTCCACGCCCCCTGTTGACCAACCCTCACTTGTCAGAATACAGCAAAGATCACTGAGTACCTCTAAAAAGGTGTTAATGGCAATTCTATTATAACCAACAGGAAACACACTTTTTTTGCTTTGTTATTCAGCGCAGGTCACTCAATCTGCATAGAGATATTACTGTTGATGAATCTGCTGGGTCTGTGGGCGGTACTAGAACTATGGGTAGTATTAGGAATATTGCGCCGTTTTCAGCTCACAAATAAAGGAATGATTACACAAACATGCATGAAACATTCAAAGTAAAATGCCACAAAAAATGCTAGGCATGTGAGAAAAGTCGATTTTGCACAATATGCCCCCTTTAGTGCTCATTTTATCATATGTTTCTACTTAAAAGCAAAAAAATAAGCAGTTACAGCTATCTACATTTACCTCTGGTGTCCTGCAGGGGTCAGTTTCTGGCCCTCTTCTTTTCATTATCTATCTCTTACCCATTTGTTTATTTTTCAGAAAATTCAGCGTTTCTTTTTTTATTGTTTTGCTGAGGACACCCAACATCTCTTCTAATCGAGAGACTCCAGATGCTCCATTCACTCTTTCGCTCTTTGCCTTTCAGAATTCAATTATTGTTTTTCCACCAATTTCCTTCAACTAAATAGTAAGAAAACAGAATCTTGCTTCTAAAAACATTGTCAAAGGCCAAAATGTGCAATATTAGAGTGACTCTCACTTGATCACTCTTAAAGTAAAGAGTCTCTGAGACATCCACACTATCTTTTGATGCCTAGAAATACTGCTACTCTTTGATCTTCCGGTGAGATCTCTCCATAAACCATATGGAGCTAGGTTTAACCCGATCCGAACAAATCAATCAATAAAACTCCTTCTCATCTCTTATTGCCATTCAGAACTTTCTAACACTACACAATAAAGACTCATACTGGGATTTTTAACAGCCACAGAGATCCTCGGTTTAACATTTCATCAAGTAGCACCGTTCCTATACGCAGAAAACACAGAGGAGAGGCACCATTGTCCCGTTTGCGCACAAGAAATTAAATGTTAAAAATAAAGAAAAGTTAATCGTTTTGTTCTAAGTGGAAATATATTGTGGTGCCCCCCGAAAATGCACTTAAAACACACTTTTATTTAATTGTAAAATGCAGCTGATCAATAAATCAATCACTGGAGCGGCTACTACAGGAACTAACATTATGCACGTTTTGTCAACTTCATCACTTATAAACTCTTTTTGTTCGTCTGTGTAAAGCGTCAGAAGTCTACACTTGTTCTGCCGCTCTTCGCATCCACAGGAATTATTGATTTTCATAAAGAACCCGCTATCTTCAGCGAGGGATTCTGCACTCTTTTTTCATTTAGATCTGTGCAAGCAATGTGCTCAGAGTACAACTCCTCAAAATGAAAATGAACCTGCTGATGCTTTGTTCCATAAACTAGAAAGTATTTAATCCCTGTGATAGGAGTAGAAAAAGATTCTAAATGCCTGAGACCATTCTGCTCAGATCTGAATAAATATCAAACAATCAATACAAAAGAATAGGGGTTCATGACATGTACATCTCTGCTTTTTAAGCGTCTTTTACTAATTTACAATTTGCTTTAATAAATGAAAACCTTTAAAACAGTTGTAATACCTCAGCTTTTTTTTTAACACATATTTTCTCATTACATAATTCCACAACAAACCTGAAAGGAGTAGTAGATTTTTACTGCAAAAATCTCAAAAATTACTAGGGTGACCACCTGCTAATAAGCTCGACTGGGTTCAAGGGGTATGTTTCTGAGGGACAATGTGGGACACTGTCTGGCGCGGTGTTGCCCCCACTAGGGCTGAACGATATTGGAAAAAAATTACATTGCGATATTTTTTTCCAAACGATATACATTGCGATATTGAGAGTCATCAATACATTAATATATAAATATATTACATCATATTAGTTTTGTCCAAAAGAAACCCTTATGTTTCTATACTAAAATGAACAAAAGATAAAAATAAATTAATGAAGCAATATGTTCAAGAGCATGAGCAATTTTATAAGCTATATTATATAAAGTCAATTTATATAATATCAAAAATGATACTATATATTGAAAAAACATTATTGTTTGGAATAAACCCTGTGTATAAAAACTTTTATTACATATGACTGTGATTGAAAAATGTACAAAACTCACAGAGCTCTCGATGATGGTATAAACATCTTCTTTCAGTATTTACAAGTGTTTTGGCACTTAAATCTAACACTTTAGTGTGCCAAAAACGGCGGAAGAATGCGAGGAAATAAGGAAAAAAGACACATGTGCGCGAATGCGGAATAATAATCACGGACAGAACACGGTAAAACAGTTAAATCTAACACTAATAAATCTATTACTACTACTAAGACAATGTTTATATTATTATATACAGTATAAATATTATATTTACAGTGAAATCTCAGCTAAACTGTTGTTTAAGCGATCACAGGAAATCAATCACTCATCTGTCAGTGAGCTCCTGGTGAAAGGTCTGTTTCTAGCTTTGGTGTTAAAGGGTTTACTTCTGTTGCCGACCCAGAAAAAAGAGTGCTCTTTGGACTTCCGTGTTTTGACGTGCTTAAAGTTTTACAAAAAAAAAAAATAAAAAATTGGCGCATCTCGTTTGGATTGCTTAACACATAACATTATAATCTATTAATGGGGTTCCCACTCCCTTTGGTTTTTATTCCCGTCTCATCCCGATCACGAGATTAATAACAAAAGTTTATCCCACCCCACAAGAATCCCACGGGAATCACGAGACCTGCGGGAAATCCCGACAAATGTCATCCTCTATGAGGTGTCATACTGGCAAAGTTGCACCTCTTCAACGCGCATTTTTATTAGTTAATGGTTCCTGTGCCGCTGCTGTGCAGGCACGCGGAATGTACATGTCACCCCAGCAACTATGCATTTCTATGGATAAAATTCATATAAAATGTATCTTGTATTTTTTACAATAATCTGTTTTTAGAGAATCTCTTTTAAGTTCATCCCATCTATTTGTGTGTGTTTACACAGACCACACGCCATTCTTTCTCCATTTTTTGAATGCCATCATGACAACAACGAAAAAGTTGATAGCAAACTAGTCAGCAGTTCAAATGAGAGTAGGTATGGTATCAGTAGGGTGCTGAACTGTCTAGTAACGTTCGATTGGCTTTCTTGGGGCTCGAGGATATAGAGTGACATACTTTTTTTTGAGCAAGTATTGATTATGCGTGACACGGTCTCAATTTGCAGGACGCATTCATTGGTGCTTCAAACACTGTGCGTGCACGTGCTATGCAGGACAGGTTGTCACCCTAGAATGAACAGTTTTTATGCTTTTTAGAAAAAATCTAAAGTGTTGAGACTAAATAAAAATTCATAATGGCGAACCTTTGCTAAACCTTTTACAACGTTCCAAGCACTTTTGTTTTATTGTGTTTTTATGTGCCATAACTTTGAAAAACACAAGCCATATCACAGGTCTTGTCATTTGAAAGGGTTATCCCTTCTTTTCACCACTACATGGCACTGATTTGGGGTCTCATTTTCTCACATTTTAGTTTAAATGACTTAGCAAATTATGCGTCAGAATTCTTGTAATGTTTTAATGTGAAATGTCTGAACTTCGTACCGATAGCCAGCAGGCGTCTTGTGAGCTCAATGGCTCGTGGCAGGTCTCCCATCTGATAGACAGAGTAGCTGAGGTAATCCAGCACATCGCCCCGGGGCATCTTGGCATCCTCTCCTGCATCCATCTGCTGGAGCGCCTGCTGCATCCAAAGCACTGAGTGGTAGTAGTCATTTTCGTTGTATGCCATCCTGCCCATGTCAAAGCAGTCGTCTACGCTCAGCAGGGCAGTGTGATGCACGCCTAAAAATCAATAGAATTTATTGGTAACTGAGAAACTCTATTTAACAATTCTTAAACAATCAAAGATAAAGATCACATTTATCTCAGTCAATCTAAAAATTTTTAAAACAATCTTTTCGAGACACCATGTGCAAATTTGAAGATCGGTGGATATATGTTTTTTGCTCTTCTGCACTTTTTATCTTCAAAGAAAATGGAAAAATCATAGATTAATCGATCAACAACATTGGTAGATCGGTAATCTTAATTTATAAAAAGAATAGATTGCTAATACTTCAGGTCACTTCCCTGGCATTGCATGAAATGGTTGTCACACATTTTTATTTGTATTTAACTTTGGACAAACTATTCTAAACGCACCCAAGAACGTTCGAGCCACAGCCAGCAAACTTTGCCAAGACATCCCAATTGATCTGACTCGGTCGCTATATGATTTCAGACTGGTACCAGTAAAGTAATTCTAGGAATTTACTCTATATGAGGCCAAACTTTGTAAAACTGAACTAAGAACCTCATAGAAATTGACTTATAATGTCAATAAATGGGAAAAGGCAATAAAGATATCCTCAGGATGAAAAATCGAAATAGTTTAGTTATATTAGTCATAAAAACTTCAAAAAATGTATGACATCACTAGCAATGTTTCCATCTAAAGATTAAATTTATGCACAAAACTGAATTATTGCATCAAATATTTGTGAACAAAGAACCGTTTCCATCCAACGAGTCCAGGAGACCAAAATCATCACTTCCTGATAAACTGCTGCCAAATATTAAAAAAAGGAAGTTTCTGTGTTTTTTGTATATAATACCTTACTTATGAGTGGACGAAACACTATAAGTGCAGTCATGTGATCTTGCTTTTGGAGGCGGGGAACTATTCTTTGGGAATGCAGCCAAGACAGTTCCGAGAGCTGATCCCGAAACATTCTGAGCACAGACTTTAGGAATTTTAGGTTAGTCCATTTATACAGCACCATTGTGCCCCAGTTCTGACAGAGAAACACACTTTCACTGAATTGGGATTTATTTGTTAAATGTCTTTCAATCGAAGTTTACGCACATTTTTTCTAATTGGATAAAAAGTTTACCATGATCTGCATTTTCAAAATGTAAGCGTATATGGCGTTTCCATCCAGGTTTTTTTTTAATGCGATTCTAAAATGCGCATTAAAATAGGTGGATGGAAACACAGCTAATGACAGCCTTTAGCAACCAAACTGTTTACCATAGCAACCACATTTTCAGAACTCCACCTTAACTTTGGTAAATAAGCTTTATGAAAATCAAAGAGAAATGGGGGTTGGTTTATGTTACTCATAGTGACATTAGGAACATTTTTAAAATTCCTTTTAAGTGTCACCTTAATAAACTGACATCAAACTTAGTTTCAGCATATTAGTTTCAGTTGTACTTTGTCTTAGTGAATGGTTACTATTCCTTGTATAGTTTTGCTCCCTCTATCTCTCGCTGTTCCTCACTCTAGTTTTGTCCCTTGTTCTCCTGTCCGCTGCTAGGTCACATGAGGTCAGTTGCTTCACCAGATCTAGTAGCGCAGGGGTGTCAAACTCATTTTCACAGAGGGCAACATTAGCATGATGGCTGTCCTCAAAGGGCCAGATGTAACTTATAAATGTAAAACAATGTAATCGAATGTAATGTAAAATAAATGTACCTACTCCTTAATGTTAATTAACTCATTATTTATAACTTATTCAAGTGACAATTCAGTTACAGAGAAACAATTGTATGCTTATTGTTCTTTTTTGTCAGCTTATGAAAAACCACATAACTCATTAATGAAGGATCAAACTGTCCAAGTGAATAAAGAAAAATAGCATTTTTGTAATTTGTTTTGCGAAAAAAAAAAACCCCTCACAGACTGAAGACGATGGATCGATCCTCATCTTTTATCATTAGGCTCAAGAAACAGATCACAGATAAAATATTAGCTGTGCCTATTTCCCATCTTGAAATGTATTTTAGCGTGAGAAATCGGAGGTGTGGCGTGAGAAATCACTCAAATGCGTGAGTCTTACGTTCAATGTGTGAGAAACGGCAGCTCTGCAGTTTCACTCGTGAGTATGGATGCGGAAGCACCGCTGCGGCTACCGCATAAGGCATTGTGGGAAATGTAGTTTTTTTTTTGCTTTCGTTTTGTTCGACACTCAAAACTTTTAAGCTCTCGGGGGCACATTAAATTACATGGCGCAGGGCTCTAGAGTGCGACCAATTTGGTCGCATATGCGACCTAATTTCTCAATGGTGCGACTAAAAAAAAAAATCAAAGGTTGCACCGGTGCGACCCGTCGTTCGAGGGGGAAAAAAAACGAAACTCCGTCTACGGCCGGTCCGCCTCCTGCGCGCGGCTCACAACACGCGTTTCACCCATTCATGCCGCTCAATACGCGCCTATCGCGGCAAGTGCGCCGCTCAATTCGCGTTTACCGCGCCGCTGAAGCCTCAGACGCGCGCAAACGCGTCTTTGCATTGACTTAACATGGAAACCCTCCGCGCTTACCGCGCGAACCGCGTTCGATGTGAACGTACCTTTACAGCGGCAGGCAGCTGCAAACAGATCAGACGAGGCAGAGATGATAATTAAGTTTAACGTTGCCTACAATATTGCAAAAGAAGAACTCCCCTTCACTAAATTCAAGTCCGAAATAATTCTTATGAAGAAAATGGCTTGAACGTTAACCCGACGTACAGCAATGATGTCGCGCGCACCCAATTTATAGGAGTCATCACAGATACATTGAAACAAAAGACGTCTGTGCCAATTGTGAACAGTGCGTACGTGGAATTCCTGATCGACGGAGACACATATATCGCCACAAAGGAATGCATCATTGTGTACAGTCGTATCTTGCGGAGAGGAAGACCGATGAATATATTATTGAACACATTGAGGTCGAGCATGCTCATGCCCAAGGTAAGCCATGTCATGTCATGGAGCCTATGTCAATAATATGCCTACCGTCTCGTTACTGCATTAACCATAATATTCTGACACTTAAAAATGAAAAATAAATAAATAGGCTGCATTATAAACTCTTGATCTGGGTAGTAAATGGTATTATCGTTTTTATTTGTATTTGCTGCTCTTAGGGACCAAAATCAGTTTAAAGTTTAAATTTCAGCTCAGTAAAGCACTTTAAACACCTTTTCAGTAAGTTTTAGTTACCTTTCTTGTGGAATTGTTCTTCAAATAAAGAACTTTATATTGACCAGGTTGTTAGTTAATCATTTACAAGTCAATATTGTGTATGGACAGTGATTTAAAAAAAAAAAATAGATAACTAAAAAAAGTGAACTTGTGAAAATGCGGTGTTAAATGTGATGCAGTTGAAAATTTGGGTGCACCTAACTTTTGTGTTGGTGCACCTAAGAAAAAAATTTAGGCGCACCAGTGCAACCAGTGCAAAAAGTTAGTCTAGAGC
>SRMA01027160.1:57869-76993 GCA_007224835.1 Danionella cerebrum | reverse complement strand
ACACACACACACACAAACACACACACAAACAGACACACACACACACATATATACATACACACCACACGACAAATGTTGGTTTATAAGTGTTCACTTTGAAAGGTTAGGTAACTTAGATTTAGCTGTTGCAAACTTACCTTGTATTGTATAAAATCGAATATCCTCGTCGGAACCAGCAAACCTCTGCAGTCCAAAACTGTGCTGATCATGTAGCCCCTGTAACTGCTTTCTTAGTTCCTCAACTTCATGGGTAAGATCGTCAATTTTAGCACAAGCCATGTCTAATGTGCGTTTGTTTGGCGCACATTGCGATTTGTTTGTATTGAGAAAACAGTAATAGCGCTCAGGCCGGAAGTAGGCGAGCTGTATTATTTTAGAACGGAAGTGCGTCACGCAGCTCAGTGCAAGTAGTCCATTGCAGCCTTCTCAAAAATACTCCTGGCAGTATTCGGTTAAAAAGAAGCTTGTACTAAACACTGAGCAAAGGGTCTGAATATAAGGGCCATGATGTGAGTTTTTATTTTAAATAGTTCTGCAAAAACATGAACAAATCTGTGTTTTCTGGGGGTGCTGTGTGTGGAAAGGGACATTGCGAGAGTGAAAATGATTTCACTGTTCTTTCGGTTCATTTCAAAACTTCAATCCTGGACAAAGTTTCTAGAGCCACTTCCACCACTGTGTCATTAAAAGTGATCACTGAAAACAGTGATACGAACCATTACAAAGCTAAATCTCATGATCTTAACACGTTGAAGCTTTGAGCTGAGAGCAAACAGAACTCTACACACCTCTATAAATACTGTAAAAACTCTGGATGTGGTTTCCATGGCATCACCTACTAACTTTTGATCACAGGTACGGTAGTCAGCCTTGGATACCCGGTAATCGTAAGTCAAAACTCAGTCACTGAACTGCAGCTAAACGATCAAAAAACAAATAAATATATAGACATTTTATAAATACTGCCGTATTTTCCAAACCACTTTAATCTCAGCAGAGCTCGGTATTCTGTGAGCTGCTGCTAGCATTCTGGATATTTGTTTAGCTTAAGTCCCAACTGCATATATCTCTCATTAGAGAGTTCTTCACAAACTGTGAGTTACTCAAAGAAACACAACACTTCAAACCCAGATATTGGCTCTCTCTGACACGCCGCATCATAATCAGCAACATTAATGGTTCATGTTAATTATTTTTATGATGGTGCATAAACAGGAATAATAAACAAAAAGAGAGAGTTAGAGGAGATGTCTGGAGCTGCGGGAGCACAGGCATGAGGAGGAAAGGAGGAAGAGATGGAAAAGGAGCGGAGGTTCATGTGTTGAGAAAATAAACATATTGTTAGTTATGAGATGCCATTCTAATATATGCACGATATAAAGTACATGTTCAAATCAGAACTAGTCATACGAGTAAAGTTTTATATTGGCAAAGTAATCCTGTAAATGAGTCAATTTTATAATGATTTCAATTATAAATGGCTAACAAATCTTTTTTCGTTCAAAAATAAATCATTAGGCACACCACCAGAAAGAAATGTAAAATTTAAAAAAATTACCTAAACTCAAATAAAAAGTATTTTATAGCCATTCCTATTTTTTTAAACTCCAATAACACCAGTTTGATTTAGACCAATTAGAAGTCATGCCTCGGAAGCCAGATATTAAAGGGTTAATGGTTTGAACTCAAGCGCAAGAGCAGCAGGCATCTTCAACAGCTCTATTAAAATACAAAAAAATCAAAACAGCATCCTCTTGTGATGGGTAAAACACTGATAAACACTAAGGACTAGCTGTGAACTAAAAACACAAAATAAAAGAGGAAACTCACTGCCTGCACCTGGATAAAAAAAGAAAGTATAATCTCACATATAAACCATGAGGGGAATCAGCAGAAGATTGGCTAGACAGTTAATGTTGAGACTAGTGCTGGGCGATATGACGATATATATCGTGGGGACGATAGAAAAGTGTCTATAGTCCTATTTCTCTTCTATCGTTTCTATTGTTTCTAACCTAATTTTATCAATTACTAAAGAAAATATTGCATTAAATAGACTATGACAAATGTATGATAATGTCTTGTGGCTATGCAATGCATACTCTACCCTTTATATAAGTGATAATCAAGAATAAAAATTTACTTTTCACAAAGAAACTCCGTCTTCTGATTTTGCGACGTGACGCTTTACGTTGTTGCGACATGCTTTACGCTAGTTAACTCGTGAGTGCTTAAAGACGGAGACGCAAGAGGTTGAAGATGAATGCCGGGAGTCGCAACAAATTGAAACTGCTACGCAGGCAGCAGCCCAAGAAGTACTTTTACCGAAACGTGGGGGTACGTCAGTGATTTGGTTGCATTTTGGCTTCAAGAGCTCCGACACAGAGCAGAAGACAGTCATCTGCAAACTCTGCCAAAAAACTGTTTCCGCGCCCGACGCCAACACAACAAACCTCTTTTACCACTTGAAGAAGGTTCACGAAAAAGAATACTGGAGAATCAAAGAAATGCGATGTAAAGAAAGTTGTGAAACAGCCCGGGCAAGTGGCGAGGAAAAATATAGCCAGCCTAAAATTAAAGGGAGTTTTTCATAAAATGCACACCGTATGAAAAAACGTCCCAGCGCCATAAAGAAATCACATGTGCCATCTTGCATTACTGTTGTAAAGGCATGATCCCCGTGTATGCAGCTGAGAAGGGTAGCTTCCAAGACCTCGTCAAAGTGCTTGACCCGAGGTACGTTATGCCCAGTCGCAAGCACTTCAGTAATGTCGAGTGATATATATCGTTATCGTAATATAAAATAATCCATATTGTGATATATGATTTTTCCATATCGTGATATAATACACACAATTATCAGGCGAAACAGGGAGAAAGAAAGCACAATAAATGGGGACAAGACACGAGTGAAGGCAGTCATGAGACACAGATGGAAGTAGAGGTCGACCGATTCATTGACTGGCCGATATATCGTGGTGATATTTGCTATTTTTTTATATATCAGCATCAGCTAATATCAGCATTTAGTAGCGCCGATTTCCGCACATCCGCGGGCAGCACAAAGGTAATGATAGTCCTGGGAGATGTATGGTTCAAATTGTGATACGTCAAAGTCTCATGGCTATATATTTACTATTAAACTTGTTGCTTCACCAATGGAGTTCAGTCTATTCAGCTAGCAACAAGCAACAGCGAGAAAAACACCTCTTTATCTCAGTGTGTATGTGTGCGTGTGTGGGCGAGTCTTCATGTCTCTGCAAGTGAAACACAAAAACACATAAAGAGTCATCGCACAAGCGGAGCCGTCTCACAGGAGCATGTGTGCGCCCGAGCCCGTGTGCTCACATCAGCCTGTGGTGTGCAGAGAGCAGCAGTGAATTATTATATATTTAGTTTGTTTAACCCCTTAACACCCACCCCTCTTTTTGAGAACATACCCAAATTAAAATGGCTGTAACTCTCACATTTTAAGGGTTAAATTAATGTCCTTGGTGTCATTTAAAAGGTAACCCTTTCTAGTTTATCAGGAAAAAGTAAGGAACTGGATACCTTAAACAAAACTAAAGTTATAGGTTCACAAACTTAGAAATTGTTGAAATTATCCTCGCCTAAATTTTTTTTTTTTTTTTTATAAAATAAGTGAATGCTTGAGTCCCTGGTGGACTTTTTGACAACACTGAATAGAAGCCACAACTGTTGACTAATACATGGCCAAAATCTGTCAAAATAAAGCTAAACATGTGTTTTCTAGAGATAATTTTATAAGACAATATCTAGGCGGACACCATTGGCACCAAAGTGGCACTTGGTAACCAAATGAACAAATTGATGTAAATTACCCTTTTTTAATACAAATCAATACCACTACATAAACTACTCCAAAAATGTTTATTTTTTTTTAAAGAAAATGCAAAAAAAAAGTGTATACATAAATATATAGAACAATATAAAACAATAGTTGTGCAGACCCATATTAAATGGTCAACATTACAGGCCATTTTCTGTGTGCCACACTGGGTCATTGTCTTTATGGCCCATCTGGAGAGGTGAATGTGGGGGTTGGAGGTGTGAATCTGCAGGGTTTGGCTTCTTTTGTTATTTAGATTCAGGTTCCCACACGAAGATGAAGACTCACTATAAAACAGAAAAAAGTAGTATAAAACAAAACTGTCCATTTAAAAACATACTTATATAACAACAACAACAACAACATGAAATTATAGGTATGCAGTTATGTAAAAATATAGAAACTTGACTTAGTATCTGAAGTGGAGTTTATACAGTGTTATTCAACTAGAAACAAACTTTTGAATGGGATTGTTGTCAGCTTATTATTATTATTATTATTATTATTATTGTCCATTACTGTTAGTTGTGGTGTAATTATAACATAACCTAACTTTACTTTTATCACCAAAGCCGACATAAATAAACATTTCATATCTTACCGATCAGCTTCAGGGTCCAGTCCTTCTTCGAAACATCGCTCTTTCCCACAGTCAACGCTGTCATCACTTTCTTCTGAAGTCTGCAGAAGTTTGTCTCGTTCATCATCGCTGGATGGATGCTGAATTTCTTCAAGAATGTCCTCGATCCGCGAAAAAGTCTTCTTTGAGGCCATTGCATCAAAATTATGTACAAATAGCGTCAATAAACAGCGTCTGTATGATGCACTCTGTGCGCTCTCGTGCGTCTTCACGCGTTACGCTCAGGCTCTAGAGACACTTCCTCCATTTACGCATCGAAATTACTGTATGTTTGCTGGAGAGAATTGTGACAATCAATATATCAGTGGAAAAATCATCTCATTGGCTAAATGACACATCAATCTGCTTGGAATTTAACCGTGATTAGTTGGCTGTTCACACGTGTGAAAAAACAATGACCCACATTGGCGTTCGCTTTTAAAGGCTGACCAAGTCTTGTTTACTGGCTTGCTGATTGGCCAATTCTGGTCACTGACCTGCAAAGGTAGTCTCAATGTGTTCACGAGGCTCTTGTGAATTGAAACCTACCTTACTTGACGGCTTTATTGTAAATTAGATGCCAAAACAACCAGATGAATCGCAGACTTTTTTTTCTTCTGTAGCAAACGAAAAGTGAATTGTTGTGCTTTTTATGTCTTTTTCTCGTGGTAAACACGTTTTTGGAGTACCAGCTTGGATGCATTTTATTCGTTGGACTTTTACGAGTACAATGCTATAAGAAACTTGCAGATTCATTGTCTTTGTACCTGTAGAGACATCCTAAAAGGTAAGCATCGCAATTTTGCTTTGTTAGGACTCTTTACACAAACTGACTAACTGTTGTCACTGTGGTGTGTTAAACCTATAATGCTTTATAACGCCTTAAACATGAGAAATTCAGCTTTCAAATGATGTATAGTTTGTCAAATTTTGCTTAAAAATAGTGGGTGCAATTATGCGATCTTTCTGTACGTGTCATTTCCGAGGCGGGGGCGGGACGGTGGGTGTTAAGGGGTTAAGAACAAGGTGTAGAGCTGGTGCTCTATAGCAACGACTTCTGTTGTGTTCTGGATATTATGTGTAAATAATAATGAAGGGATGTGTTCTGATTAATAACTATATGTATATCTGTTATATGTTATCTCAATAAACCTGACTGGGGGGTTAGCACTGTCCTTGCATACAAAGCTGTGCACCCTGAGGTGTTTTTATTTATTTATTTTAATCACTAGAGTATGGTAATTTGGTTTGTAACTTGAAGTATAACTAATAAATAATATCTGTTGATAACAAAACAAAAACAACATATTAGTGAATGTTTTTTTGTTTTTTAATTAGAGCACATTTTTAATGATTATTGTATTCTTGAGATTATAGACAAAAGGTAAACTACTGAAATGCAAACTACAATTGTTTCTTCTGTTTGGTAAATGCTGTCCAATGGCTGTTGTAATTTTAATAGTTAATCATTTTATTTTTTATATATTTCAGTTTATTTTTACTTATTTATCTTGTGCAGTTTAATAAATGATGGTCAAAAGTGTTGTGCATCCACTTATTTCTATGACATTTTAGCATAAATCGTCCTGATATCAGTAAAAAAAAAAAAAACCAGCAGCACTTTTCGGCCATCGGGTGACCCTGACCTCTAAACATCAGCATCGGCTACAGAAAACCAATATCGGTCAATCTCTAGATGGAAGTCCATAAGAAATCAAGAGGGTGCAAAGAGTCATGCGCACAGAGTACGAGACCAGAAGCAACGAGAGACAGGGGAAATTGGATATTTTCCTACGGCACACTAGTGCACCGCGGCACACCAGTGGAGAACACAAAAGCAGTGCTGCATGTTTCTACTACATAGTTTTTCTTCTCTCTTTGGTTACTTGCCTCATTCCTCACTCTATGACTACTACACTAAACTACAAGGAGATCTTCTTGAGATCTCCTGGTCCTGAATGGCATGTGTTCTGCAGTAGAGGATGACAATTGTCGAGATTTACCGTGGGATTCTATAAACTTTTGTTATTAATCTCATGATTGGGATGGGACAAATCTAATCTGATGTAATATATTTATATTTATAGAGATTTTTCTGTTGAAGGGGAAATCTCCTGTGGCAAGGTTGAGCTAGGTTACTAAATCCATTTCAAAAGACTCGAGGTATTTGTAAGCTGGCAGGAGTTGGATGGGAGTGGGAAGAATTTTGAGTGGGATGGGACCAGGAGTCAGCTCTACAGGAGTGGGACAGGACAGGATTTATATTTTTACTCTGGTCCAGGATTGGGATGGGATGTCATGCTCTATTCTGCATCTGGAGCTCCTGATGTAACTAACATAAAGGAAGCAGATGGGAAATACTAAAAGTGAAGGATTCCTCCCAGAAAAACATTAACACAAGCTTGATCCAGTAGACTAAAGATGGCAACCCTCACGCCTTGGTTGAACAACCCCTTTAAGAGAGAAAAAAGGTGGTCAATTACCGTCAGACGGATCTTGAAGTACCAAGCTCTCCAGTTCAGTCCATTCAGTGTTTAGCCTCTTCATCAGCTTGTACGCATTTACCGGGTGAGCCAGGAAGCCCTCTGGATCTGATGTGGAAGCATGCGTCAACACATCCAGTCTATTGGCCCAGCTGTAGGGAGAAAGGTGAAGAATGCGTGCTGTAATTTGTGAGTTCATGTGAAGTCATGTAAGGCTTCATCAAAAATAACACTCATCAAATCCGTGAGACAAACACTAGACACAGAAATAAGTAATTGACACCTTGGCCTTAATCGATATTTGGTCACAAAGTAATGATTAGTACATAAATATAAAGTTTTATCCAGACAATAATAAATCCAGGGTAACCCCCCATCTCAGTCCTTCCATGCTTTCGGATTCCACCAGAAAATCTCTTCCAGCCTTCCATTCCTCCTGACAGATCTCTAACTTCACCCACTATGACATTGTATTCCATTTCGGCCCTACAGTTTCTACACCAATCCCTCATAGACGCTTCATTTCATCTCAGCCTTTTTAACCAGGTCTTGTCCTCCAGAGGGTGCCTGCCATAAATAAAAAAAAGCACCACCATCTCGGCATCTCCTAGAATAATTTCCTCACCCGTCATCGCACACACGACCACTCTACTTGTAAAACCCAGAAGCTCCTTCCGTTGTTTTCAGCATATACACGCTAGCTTTCTTCTTCCTGTGTTGCTCTGAGTTTCCATGTTGTTTAATCCTCTGGGGTAACAAAGTGTATTCATGCTCTCGCTCATCAGTAGCTTTAACAAAACTGTTCTTTGACCCGTCCGCTTTTTAGCGGGTTTAGTGTGGCTTTCAATTTGCAAACAATTAATCATCAAAGTTTCCCTGGCTATAAGCTCATTCTTTTTAAATTTCAGAAGTTGTGGAGGTTACAGCAAGCTTTTCATTCCTTCATCTTCTTACCCGCTTGATCCCTTTCAGGGTCATGGGTCGGCTGGTGCCTATCCCCAGCTCACTTCGAGCCAAAGGCAGGGGTACACCCAGGACACGTAGCCAGTCCCGTCGCAGGGCAACATACACACATTCAGATCTAAGGGGAATTTTGATTATTCAATTAACCTGCTGCATGCTTTAGCAATCATAGGGGTAATCGAAGTACCCAGAGGAAATCCATCTGACTGAAAAGCTGCAGTGCTATCTACTACAGCACTGTGCCGCCCGTTGTAGGTTTTATTCTCATCACATTTTACGCTTTAGCTGGGACTAATCTGGATAAAAGCTTGCAAATAATTATCATAAATCACATCACTGACTTTCCCTCCTGTTTTATGTTTGGAGAATCAGGAGGTTCTCTCCGGAAGCACACCAGGACCCCATGCCAATTTCCTCATTTTCAGAGTTGATTGTCCTAAAAGTCACCCCCTTAAAAACCTCCTAGATCGTTCTCCTGAAAGTATACCGGTATTTTCTCCGACATTCCATTTCACTGCTTGGAAATCATTCAAAAATTTTCACGTAGCATCCGAGCCAGTGCAAAAATTGTCAGTTTTCTCCCAACTTCCATTGCATCTATCATGTCATTCCTCAGTAATAACAAGGCATCCAGGTAGGCTCTATTAAAAGCTACTTAAGCAGAATTTAGAACCCATTTCTACTCCCCAAACCAATGTGTTTCATAAAGGGATCAAACCTTCCCAACCCTCTAAACCTAATGCACAGCTTCCCAATACCTTAGGCATTGTATATAATGCATCTTTTTCCCCAGATCTGGAAACATACATAGATCTAAATATTACCCACTCCCTTGAAACCTTGGTCATTTTAGCTTTTGGCGGCTTCCTAAGAAGGCGGCACGGTGGTGCAGTGGGTAGCACTGTGGCCTTCCAGTTAGAAGGTCACCGGAGACCTTCCTGGAAGGAGTTTGCATGTTCTCCCCGTTCTTCCACCAGTTTCCTCTGGGTACATGCAGGTTAATGGGTGCGAATGTGTGTGTTGCCCTGCAATGGACTGGCAACATGCCCAGGGTGTACCCCCCTCTCTCGCCCAATGTGCAGCAGTAGACCCCCCTGACCCAAAAGGGAATAAGCAAGCAGGAAAATTAATGAATGGCTTCCTAAGACGCTCTGAATTTAGAATCCTCCTCTTTCGACCTGAAGATAAACCCCACTACGTCCAACCTCAGGACAAGACTCAGACACCATATCTTTCTGATTTAAAAAAAAAAAAATAGGAAATTGGTCTATATTTTCACCATTCTTTTTATTGTCTACCCCAGTCATTCAGTCGCCAATTACATCTTCAAAGATCATCTTCAGCTATAAATCTCCCATTAAACTCTCTTTACAAATCCTGTCAACCGTCGCCGGTTCACCAATTACCCTTTCTCCTGACATCCACCAAACCCAGACTCATGCATGAGATCTCCAAAACAGTTGAAACACATTTATTCACCTTTTTACAGTTTCCAGTTTTGACTCTTCGGCTTTAATGTATTCCTTCAGGGATTGGACAAGCTCTCTCTCTGTGTAGATCAAGTTTGTCATTTGGCCTGTGAAAGATTCAAATGATACAGCAATTTTTACAAATGGGAAATTATCTACTCAAAAACAAGTAAAATAATGTCATTTTTGTGTGTTTTAACATGTAAACGTGTATTATTGACCAGAGATCATTGATCTGTTCCTTAACTCCTTCAAGTCTACGCCAACTCAAAACACAAACATCTACAGTAGTTGTCTACATTTGAGCTATGGCACTATGTGAAAGAAATAAAAATCATTTTAGCCAAGTTTCAAATGAACCGAAAAACAATTGTCGTTGATTTATCATTACCGTTGTACGCAAATCTGTTCCTCTTGCGTTACGAATCAAAATTATAGTTATTTTCTTAAAAATAATACACTTATGCTTCTCAAGGCCGTTACTCGTCTTTAATTAGCTTACTTAGATCACAAAATCTTCTCAAATAAAAAAATAAATACAATTTTAGTGCCTGGAGCTGGACGGAGAGCGATGGTCAACATATTGCTTCGGAATTCTCCCGCAGGTGTTCGATCGTGTTTAGATCAGGTGACATTCAATCACCTTCACGCAGTAGCTTCAGACGTTTGTTTGGGATCATTGTCGTGTTGGTAAAGTGCTGGCAGCATCTTCTTCTTCAGAGAACAGAACATTGTTGAGTTCATGATAACATCAATATAATGCTGCTCCCCAATACCAGCAGCGTTCCTGGGTTTTAGGAGAGTATTCCTTCATGGATGACAGCCATGCTGCCATTCCTCCGAAGTGTGTGACATATGCCGCCACGGGAAATGCTCGCTCCAGTTCGGCTTTCTACTGCTTTAGCTAACAGATGTTCTGATGCTTCTGTCGAGAGGTCAACTTCTGTGGATGGCCAGGAGATTTCTTCAAGATGGCTGCTCTTTCATCTTTCTTACATCACTTTAGTTACAATACATTGCGCCATATGATATGTAAAGCTTTGCTGATGTTCTTGTAGCCCTCAACATTTTGTGTAAAGAAATTATTTCCTTTCTCACTATTTTTGTGACCTTTCTCTTCCATGGGGAGCCATTGCTGACAGCATGAAATGAGAGGGGCTTTTCTTTGTTAAGTAATGTCCTTTTATAGTCCTCTGTCTGTTTGACACTTCTTAAACCTGTGTTTGAATGTCTGTTCATTAGAATGTTGTAGACTTAAATGTGGCTTTCTCCTAAGTCTTTTTTTTTGTGTGAGGAAATTAACTTATCTTTTTTGTGATCAATGGCCCACATTGGTGGGAGTATTTGTAGTATTTTATCTCATAGAAAATGTTGATTCTGAAAGGAAACTAGAGGTTTTCTGACAAATTTAGTGGGGCTTTGCACACACATATGCATCTGCAGTAGGGCTGTGGCTGAACTCCAGCAGCTGCATCGTCACCGCTCTGCGTCTGAATTCTCTTGTGTATTAAAAATGAGTGCACAGACACTCTCCTGAACACTAGATGGCGCATTGGTGTACTGCAATTCACTTTACTTCTTCTGTTCTCGAGCGCAACCAACCATGTGATCAAATGAGACAATCACAGCGGTTTGACACACTGCTTGGAAAAAAAAAGTCTTGCTGCGTTTCTTGAAAACTGATGCATTGACAGACTGCGTTTTTCCATCTGGTGTGTATGGTCAGATTAGTGCATGTGTAATTAATATTTAAGATCCACTGCATGGAGCCCCTGCACACAGTAGATGCATCTGTGTGTAAATACATTTATGCTGAGCACTGCTAAGTAAATTTCCAGATCAGTAAAGTAAAACAGTCAATGAAACAAAAATGCAGTGATCAAAACGTCACCAATCGATGTGAAGATTTCTGCTCGCATCAGAGGAGTGAAGCACAACAGCACAAACCCCAGAAATGCTGCCATCCTCTTCAAAAACCTACAAGGAAACCGAACAGATATTTCAGAAACCAGCACATTGAGACACAAGTGTCACAAAGAGACTATTTATGCCTCATGCAATACCAATAGCGAGCTGTGTTTCGCTATGTGGACTGATCGTTTTTTGTTTTTTGTTATATTCATGACGGATATGTTTACGGTCACTCCAGAAACATTTTACTAACAAACAAACAGTAACAACTTAAAATGTGAAGTTGCATTGTTGGGGAGGTTTCTTGCGTAGGGTCAATGGAGAAGCTACGGCAAAAGGTTTGAAGCAGAAGTATAAATTGGGTTCAAATGCAAAAGTCAGGGGTTAGCCAGAGAGAAGAACTTCCACGGTTTACTTCAGCCGTCAACATTGTTTACAACAGACACATCTATACTTCTATTTGTACTGAGCATGTTTGCTGGTTGGACTGCTAATAAACACAAAAACAGTCCAGGCTAAAGGAACATCTAAGAAGCACAGCCACATACAGGTCAAGAAGCTTCTGCCAGAGAGAATACACAAACAAACCTTTAGAGACATAGGCCTAGTGGACAATGAGATATTACTCTTGTGTGAGGCACCAGTTTCCATCACTGCTATACATTCAACTAGGGCTGGCTGATTAAGTGAATTGTGAGGGCAAAAATAATATAATGTAATCGATTTTAGGTCAAATCAACAAGGTCTAGCTCCGCCACTGCTCCCGTGGTCTGTGTATGTGTGGAAACTGCTCTGTGTGTGTGTGTGTGTGTGTGTGTGTGTGTGCACCTGGAAAGATTGAATGCAGAGCACAAATTCCTAGCATGTGTCACTCCATACCAGGTCATAATTTCACTTTAAACATTCAACAGGTCTAAAACTGGTCCTTCTAATGATTTGTTTTTAGTCCAGAAACTCACAGATGAAATGTTTGAGCTTATAGCATCAGTTTAGGCTAATTGTTGCAGGTCACACACATTCACAACTAAAGGGAATTTAGATTGTTCAAATAACTTCACGTTGTTGGGACTGTGGGGGAAACCGGAGTACCCGGAGGAAACCCACGTTAAGCAACCCCACATGACTTCTCTTGGCCAATCAATTTTGGTAACAAGTGGTAAATTTTGTGGCTCTAATGTACCAACAGATGAGGGAAAGTTCCAGGTTACAAAGGAATTAATAAACAAAACTGGGGATAACAGTTGTGAGTAGCTAGAAAAAACAAAGCCAGATTCAGAGGAAAGAGGAAGAAATACTGATTATGGAGAGGGAGAGATACCCACAGATGAGGGTCCTCAAGAATCACGCTTTGAGAGTGTGACACACATTTTACTGTTTGAGCACATCACACATGCAAGCACAGAAATTCAGATATTGGCCACTAAATTAAATCGCTAGATAGCTGTGAGTTTTGGAAGCACTGGCTCGATTCAGATTGTCAGTCAATCACGATAACATAAGACCCCGAAGGAGCGAACCCTTGTTTCATTGGGAGACACTAACAATCCAACCAGTCAGAAGCAGAGGAGGGCGGGCTCCAAGTAGCCACTCTGGGGAAAATTTCCCGCTCAACTTTGAGCTAAACTCAACCTAAATTCTGTCTTGTGAAGCTTGTTTTGCACAGAACTTGGTTGAAATGTTCATTTTGATTTATTGTTTGTGTTTGAATTCAATTGTGTATTCATTTTATTTCATACTTTGTGTTTTTTTTTTACCCATGAAATGGAAAGAATAAAATAAATGGCATTTAAAGCAACACATTAGTTAACCGTTTGAAATGTAACCCAGCTAATTAATGCTACAAAGCAATTCATATTTTATAATAACACTTCCCCTATTGTTATTGAATGTCAGGGGTGATCGCTTGCAGATGTGTGACCAAACCTTGAGAAGAATCTGACCAGAAACTTGTTAAAAGTGCCAAAGTCAAAAATGCATCATGAGACAAAAAGGGTTTGAACACACAAACCAGTAGAATCTAGTAGAATTTTTGTATTCTTGCTTATTTTGAAAAGAAATAAGATATATAAAATTGTAAATATATGCCAAGTTTGATGCATAGAACAGTTGATTTGTGAAAAAGTTTTTGAACTGAACTTCATTAATTATGTTGGCTAAAAAAAAAGCAGACAGAATGTTACTTTATTTTGAGATTCAAGGATTGATTACATGCAGGCTACATAATAAGTTATTGGAGTAAATAGTTAGACCTTATAATCATCTGGACCTTCGTTTCCAAACAATTATGAAAGCGAAACTTTCATAATTTTTTTTTTTTTTTTGAACAACCTGGACTAAACTGAATTCAAATTTGGTGCACAACACTTTTGTGCTGGTGGTATATTGTATTTTATTTCAATTCCCAAAACCAGATTTACATTTGTAAAAAAATGTATGCATTGATAAAGAACACCAACTTCAGACTCAATGCTAGTACAAAGATTAGCTTTTACTTTATCGCAATTCTTTTAATATAACGTTAGCTGCCAGTAACTTATGAGAAGTAAAATGAAAAAAAAAAAAAACAAGTCATCGCGACTATAATATTTGTACAGGGTTTCTACCGCTCATCACATAAATTTGTTAAAAAAATCTAAAATAACAGCAAATGAACCCCGAGGGGGAAATAATGTTATGTTTCAACGGGACACACTGTGGCACCTTCACAGATTTTCTAGCGACAAAATACTCGCGTCCCCCGGGTTATAATCCGAAACGGTGAGAAACGGGGCTTCTTACGTGCTTCGCTGTTAGATCGGTGTTGTTGAGAGGCAGCTCGGGCGGATGGAGAGCTTTCTGTTCGACACTCTTGTTCCAGCGGCTCCGTCTGTCTGTCTGCCACGTACAGAGAGAGAAGATCACCTCTACGCTCCGACGCTCTGCTTCCTCGAGCCCCGTAAACCCAGGAATATACGCGACAACACATTCCAGTGCACCCCGATTAAAAACCTTCCACGAGAATCACACTTTTTAACAGAAATGTGGCTTATTGGTGTGTATTATACATTATATATTTGTCCGTAATACCTATTATCATCAGTTTTATTAAATCATTGGAAGACAGAAGCTCATTGCTTTCACCAAAACAATTTTTGGAGTGTGTATCGTTAATGCCAAGTAAATTAGAAGATTAAACACTGACTCAAGGACTCTGTTGGAGAAATGGTGACCCCCAAAATATGGCCAACACAACTTTTTTGTCGTTATTGTTTGTCATTTTTAAAAAAAGAGAGGCGAGAAAAGTTCAGAATGATAGAACTCAAAAATGCAACAGGAAAATATTCTTACATTTTGGATGCTGACGGTCAATAATACTATGATAAAATCATACAAACTACTTACTATAATAATGTCTTTGCTCCTTTGTTTATTTAGAATTAGGACTTACCTTCATTTTACAATGATAAAATCTTATAAAATTATCATTTAAATTTTCAATAATGCTTAAATATTAAAATGTTCACTGCTGTAAGCATCTTGCAATTGCATTCCTTTATACTTATATTAATAGTTATATTTAAATTATTTGTTATAACTTAATGTGATTTGCAGAACTAAAATAAAAGTCTCCATGAGTAAACGTTCCATTTTAGCTGCTTCCTGTATTGGCTGAGTGTAGTCACGTGATCGAATGCACGTTCATGCCAAGGGAAGATGGAATGCGGCACAATGTCGGGAAGCCGTCAAAAAGAAACTTAATTTAGCCTCGTATTTAGATAACTCTAAATATTTCTAAATAAATTATAAATGCATATAACATCACTGTTAATGTTTCATTAAGTCATTTTCCAACCCGCTTATTCTCTTTTTGGGGTCACGGGGGTCTGCCGGTGCCTATTTCCAGCTCATGTCAGGTGAGAGGTGGGGGTACAGTCCATTGCAGGATAACACACACTCACACGTTCACAACCTAGGAGGGAATTTAGATTATTCAGTTAACCTAACCTCATGTTTTTGGGATTGTGGGGGAAACCGGAGTACCCGGAGGAAACCCACACAAGCACGGAAAGAACATGCAAACTCCTTCCTGGAAGGTCATCGGCGAGCCTCGAACCGGCAACCTTCTTAACTTCAAGGTCACCATGCCGCCGTATTAACATTAATATTTCACTTCTTGTGACCAAACAGGATAATGGTGCCCCCCTCTGGCAGCTGGTGCCTGATGCAGACTGCGTATTCTGCGTGTGGGGAGCAGCGCTACTGCACTGTGCGGACTTTTGGACTTTGTGCCTGCGAAGTGCATGTGTCCATAGATTGTCCAATTGTAGTGAAAGTATTCAATGAATTCTTGAACTGCAAACGAATTACCAAAAGTTAGACTTACTTCATGTTTTTAGATTTTTTAGATCTATTTGCTTGTTAGTTTGTAAAATGTAATACAAAGTTAAGAAAAATATATTACCACTTTGATTAACACCAACTAAAAAACGAACTCTCAACATTAATTAATCAGATGGCGATGATATCTTTGCATTGCCATACATTTGTTGTGAACTTTAATCACAGGCATCTCAAAAAACAACTCTGGTGCACCTTTTCAGACTGGAGCCAATAGCCCTAAAAGTATGCCCTACGTGACGTCATGAAAGTGTAGCCTCGAGGGAAGTCCACGAGTCCGTAGTGTTCCATTTGGGACAGGCCCGTCATTTCTGAATTGAGTCAGTGATTGACAGGTGCGGGTTTTAATGCAGTTTTACATAGTGGATTACGGTAATGAGCTCGTGCTTCAGAACACGTTCTCAAGTCTGTGGCCAGCAGAGTCTGAGCTGAGTCTGATGGTGATGATGCTGTGTGTAACATGAGGAGGAAAGGGAAAACATGCTGCATAACAAACACGTGAACGTCTGGTTATTTTATTGTAACCAAAAAAAAAAAAACTTTCCCAAAACGTACTGTAGTTTATTTAGCTGTAACCATGAAATAACCTTTTCTTTTACCATGTATCATTTTGTCTGTTGATATTTTTTTCAACCATAGAAAGTTTAAACATTTAAATATTTTGATACATGTCGCTACACCCCAAAAGGAGTAGCCACACGCACGCACACATGCTATATATATTGTCACATTACGTTGTGGTAAGAGAAGTGTAGTGTATTGGGTAACGTCACACTTTTGAGCTAAAGATTCGTTTGTAAGAAAGAACTCGTTTAAGCGTCTCAGAGTCGACTCTTTAGTATTAAAGACTATAACTTGATACATAGCATTTTCACATTTAAAACTCAAAACACATGTTCCTCCATCCTAGAAGAAAGTTAAACACTGCAATGAAAGGTAATTTTTAATGAATGATGATCTGGGCACTTTGAAGATTTTATAACAAATGGTAGATCCAGGGGAAATTAGGTGGTTTTAACAAGGATAAGGCTTGGACACTAAATAAAAAACTATAAATGGTAGGAAAACATCTAACATGTGATAGAAGAGTGTAAGGTGGAGGACACCATGCATTAGGTTCAAGTATCAAAGGAAAATCCTCGAAAACAAATTAGAAACTAAAGGAAGTTCGTCAGGAAATGGATAGACTTTGAAACACTAGTGACATTTTTTTAAAGGAAATTGTCATTTATTCACGAGTATAAAGTTCGGTCAAAGAGCCATTTGGTGTCCGTGTAGTAGACAGAAACAATGGTTGATAACTCTGCTCATACTCCAAAGCAGAAGGGGGCAGTAATGCACCTTAAAGCGGATGCCAACCGCCGTAGAGCCAGAAGGAGAAGAAATGGCGACTCCCATGCACAGGCTGATCGCTCGCAGACAAGCGTGAGTTTATTTACTTTATTTTACGATACTTTATAAGCGAAAGTAGGAGTTATATTTGTATATAGATTTTTTTAACGTTTACGTCTTAGTTACTGTGTAACGACTCTCTATATAAGCTTTGCAGTGATGTTTTATTTACAACGATACGTGGTTTAATGCGCTCCGGTTATTTGTCAACGAATACACGTTTTTTTGTCATTCCATGTTTCCTATGTTTCTCTTTGTTCACAGGGAAGCAAATAAACAGCACGTTCGCTGCCAGAAATGTCTGGAATATGGACACTGGTCGTATGAGTGCACAGGGAAAAGAAAATACCTTTACAGACCTTCGCGAACAGCTGAGCTCAAAAAGAAACTTAAAGACAAGGAGAACAAACCTGCTGAAGATTTGGGGTAAGCAGTGGTCGAGAAGAAGAGTTGGTTCTCTCTTTCACGGAGATCATCTTGGAGTCCAACTGTGTTTCTTTTACACATATAACAACATATTTATTGATAACATTTACATGATTACTACCACAATATAAAACTGATCAGAATAGAACTGAACTATTTCAACCTGTGAACCTTCAGCTTCCACCCCTCCTCCATCTCATCCAGCCTTTCCTGCTCTACCTCCTTCAGTCTCTCCAGTACCTCCTTTTGACTCTCCTCTTCCATCTATTGGTCACGTGTCAGAAATTTGTTGATGCATGACGTTGTTCTTGGCAGTGGTTATAGCTTAATCTCAGTGTTTCAGAATTATCATATATTATTTATTTGTAATTCATGGTTTACTTTTTCCACCCACAAACATATTGAGGCTGTTTTAGCTGCTACCTTTTAAAGCACACATATAAATCAATCAAAAAGCATCTCTTTGACGTTTACTATAAGCTTTTTTTTTATTCTTGTTGTCTGTGCACTATTATAAAAATAATTATCGTGACATTTACCGTTAATGCTGCTGACTGTGAGGAAACGTGTGGAAGTTAGCAGTGATGTGAGTTTCAAATGTTTGAAAAAGAATGTTGTGTTTCTTTGAGTAGTTTGTCTTCTAACGAATGTAATATCCCACAATGCTAGCTGCAGCTCACCGTTAACCAAGCTCTGATAGATAAGCATTGTTTTAAACATGATTTGATTCAATTGATTCTTCTGGTCACCCCAAAGCACATTAAACACTTACACACTCTTTACAGCGTGAATGTGAGCATGCATGAGAGGGAGCGTTGTGTGTAAAGCTGAATGATTTTTCACAGAATGCTCAAGAGTCAGCAAATCAATCAATCAATAAATAATGAAAGGACAAAAAAAGGCATACAATAAAAAATCTCTTAATAAGCCATTTTCAAGAGTTAAACATCTCCAGCAACAGCAAGACCAGAGAGAGGTTTTTCATCCTTTGTGTAGATCCCATGAATCTTTATTTAGCAAAATCAAACATCAATACACGTCTTCAAAAATGGACGCTATATATATAAACAATATGTTTATTATGTGTCTCTCTGAATTAGAAGGGATCTGCTGCGCTTCCAGCATCATCAGCTGGCACTGAATCAGATAGCACACCTTAATACCGACATTCTTTACTCTTTATTTTCTATTTTTTTATTAATAACTTATTTATTTTTAATGTAATAATATATATTTTTTCACTCTTTCGTGATATTGTGATATTTATCAACGATACCACAGGTTTAAAAAGTTTCAAGTACAATAATTGATGTATTCAATGTCATTTAGTGCGTAACCAATGTTCAAACATGATTTGCGCTCTTTTGTAGTGTAGAACTGCGCACAGTGAGAGTCTGCAATAAAATAATAAAAAGCTTTTTTTGGTAAAGTTATTTAGTTTGCTTACTTTAAAGTAATATTTATAAATTAATATGAATAATTTAAAGTAAAATTAAACATATTTGTAATCTTACAATTAAACATGTTTACTATTCGTTGTTGATTTACAATCATGCAAGTTAGTTTTAAGTATCGAAGCGGTGGACTTAAACAAGGAATTTGTGAATGTTTGATCTGTTATGCGTCATAGTAAT
>SRMA01027160.1:39657-51338 GCA_007224835.1 Danionella cerebrum | reverse complement strand
CCAGCCTTTACCCCAGTTTTTGAAAATCAACTTTTAAATGTGACAACTCTAGATCACATTTTTAATCAAGTAGATCCAAATATGGTATTAAAATTTCTAGGAAGAGCTGGTTTTAAACATTTTATCTAATTCAATAACTTAAATTGCTCTCGCCCTGGAAATAGCCATAGAAGCTGGAAGGGCGTTTAAAAAACAATGAATGAATGAAAATGATTTTGAAATTCCATACACCAGTATATGTGTGCATATGGGAGTTTGTGCTATTATTGGTAACCATAATGATGCTGATGATATTATAGATAGTTTAATATAGAATATTATTATATATATTATTATTATTGACATATATTTTTTTATATAAAATAATAAAGGAATTGGCACTTTATTACAATACAATAACTTTGTCAAATTTCACAAACTGCTTAATACAATCAAGAAAAACAGTCCCGCCCTCCTCTAACTTTAGAGCTCACTGATTGGATATTTATTTCTGAAGCAGTTCATTGATTAGATATTTGCTCCAGTAATGGGTTCGCATCCGTAATCAAGTAGTTCACCAGGCGTTTTGAAATGATGATAATAAACAAGAATTGTGTTCTTAAGATTTTAGAGCTACACAAGGAGAGAGCTTTAAAACCAGTAATGTTTGATTTCATGGTGGTAAAATACTTGCCAAGTAAATCACTGGAATGTCATATTTGAACTGTGTTTCTTCACATTTGTAGGTCTGGGATAGCTCCACGGAGTGAGACCAAGACAAAGAAAAAAAGGTGAGTCGTGGTTACACCTGGCAACCCGGGTTCAGTTTTCGTTCCCATCTGCTCTACCGTCACTAATTAAGAATAAGGATTGCTTTAAAACATGCTGTATTTCTGTCATGTTTATAAAACGTCAGTGTGCTTCAAAGCAATTAACCACACTTTTCCGAAGCTAAAGGGGTCCAATTGAAACAAAATTGATTTCTTTCTGGGAGATAGATACCTCAATCCACTCAACACCCAATCAGCTTTCACGCTCTCATGGCCGATGACCAATCCGGTTATACGCTCCCACATGGGGTAACCAGGTTACGCACTACCCCGACCAGTAACCAATGAGATTACATGCTCCCCAATCCAAAACTCATTAATTTATTCATTTTCCTGCCCGCGTATTGCCCTTCGGGGTCACGGGGATCTGCCGGTGCATCTCCAGCTCACATCAGCGAAAGGTCGCCAGGTATTGGTATTGTCTCCATATTATGACAAGGAAAAATATAATTGTAGAGATTTCTAATTAGATTTGATATCTAAATATATTTGTGACTAAAACTGATTTGAAGATGGCTGCAAATATTTTTCTTTCATTAATTTATTCATTTTCCAACCCGCTTATTCCCTTTCAGAGTCACGGGGATCTGCCGGTGCCTATCTCCAGCACACATTGGGCGAGAGGCAGGGGTACACCCTGGACAGGTCGCCAGTTCATTGCAGGGCAACATTCACTCACAAATTTACACCTAAGAGGAATTTAGATTAGTCAATTAACCTAGCCGCATGTTTTGGGGGTTGTGAGGGAAGCCGGAGTACCCAGAAGAAACCTACCACGCAAGCACGTGGAGAACATGCAAACTCCTTTCAGGAAGGTCACCGGCGAGCCTCGAACCGACAACCTACTAACTGGAAGGCCACAGTGCTACCCACTGCGCCACCGTGCCAAAATTTTTCTTTTTTTGTATTAAATGTTTTGCAGATATCTCTAATGTACATTACTCAGTCAAATAAATAATGCAGATTTCTTCAATTAATGTTTTGACTAGTTACTCTCACTTTATAGATATCTCAAATGCAAAAAGGCTTGCCAATTGAGATATAGATATCTCAAATGCAAAACTAGTCAATTTATGACTAGTTGTGACTTATTTAGAGATCTCTCTCATCACAATTGCAGATTGACGTTTAAAGATACCCACAAAGTCAAATAGAACTGAACATATCGCTTGAACATATCGCTGTAACAGTGTAGCTGTCAATCACATGCTCTCAAAGTCTCTCCCTGTTTCTCTCCCGCAGTTGCAGCAGCAGCGACTCCTCCTCAGATAGCAGCGACTCCTCCAGCTCCTCCTCATCGTCGTCTGAAGACAGCAGCAGTGACAGCGAGGACTCCTCCAGTTCATCGTCAACTTCTTCCTCATCTTCCTCCTCCAGCTCTGACTCTGACTCCTCCAGCAGCTCAGATCAGGGGCCACCCAAGAAGAGGAAGAAGAGGAAGTCCATGTGACTTGAGTGAAACAAAAAGATATTGATTGTGTACCGAAAAAGAACGATCGCTCTGGAGTCACTTGGGTTGTATTCCTCTGAAACCATGAACCCAAAACTAGACCAAGGTGAGAAAGTGATCCTCCAAGGACAAGAAAACTCACCTTCCAACCTGTTTTAGCTTAAAGAAGGGAATTTTGATGAAACGGCCGTTTATGATCATCCAGCTGTTCAACAACTGCTCCAAACGCTGTAGATGATGGAGATTATTTATGTTTGTTGGGTCATTTTTGTAACATGGAATTGCTCTTTTTCTACATTTAGTTTCCTTCTTTTATTAAGTGTAACCCCTTCAAATAAATGTTTTTCTCACCAGTTTTCATCCAAACTTGTTAGTTGTACAACCCTCTTTTTTGTTGCAAATCTTGCAGTCTAATCTCACACGGTTTTTGGTGAGACAGAGAGGGTATATTCGATTCTAGAGTTTCCCTCCACTATACACAGGTTAAATGGTTTGTCTGGCTTGCTTTAATGCACTTTCTGGTTTTGGTTCTTAAACTGTTTTGATTAAATTGTATGTAAATGAATTAATGAAAGACAATGGTACAACAAAGTTCTTAGTTATTTGCTACCTGTATTTACATTGTTTGAGCTTGAACTTTCTCATATTCCTCAAAGTACATAATTAATAAACAAAAATGCTGATAACATTTGTGTGTGGCTAGCGACAAAACAACTACGAAATGCAGAGGAGATAGGGCAACAGAAGAGAAAGGGTGACTGGTGATAAATGCTGGGTTCTCAAGTCTTGTGCTTTGAAAAAAATACTTCTCAATTACGATTCACCCAATCAGAAGCAGAGGAAGGTGGGAATGAGCCCCAAATATTCACTGTGGGGAAAACAGCAGCTCTTCAAGTTCCCAATTCAAACTCAATTTAAATTATTTTTTTATTCATTTCAATTGCGTGTTGTTTTATTTATACTTTCTATAGTAATGGCTAGAAGAAACTAAATGGCATTTAAAGCAACGTATTAGTAGTTTGTAACGCAACCCAGTTATTCATGCCAATAAAGGATTTAAAAGTCGACACATATGTAAACCCAGATGAAAGTGAAATGCTACTGAATTTGAATTCTTGAGAAACAAACCCATGGTCATATTTACAAGAACACTTTGAATTTAAGAGCAAGAAAGGCACCAGCTTTATTATGCGGTGTAAACTTTGTTTGCCCAAGACGACTGAATTGGCAGTTTACAAAAGCTCAACATCAAACCCGCGCGAGCATGTTGAAGTAAGTTAAACATACTACTTTTTTACGTACCGTATTTATTGTTCTGTTGCGTTGCATCACCGCGTGACATTGCTAATGTTGGTTAGCACTAAAGTTAAAAATTAACAGGAACTTTGGACAAAATTGTCAATGCTCAATTACCGTTAAGCTATTTCCAGTGTCACGGTTCACTTAAGTCTATGAAAAAAGATGAGTTAGAATTGATCTGCAGCAGATGTCGTGTTAGAATTACTGGGCATTACTGTATAACCAATCAAAAACCTTTCTGTCAAACTCAAACTTGGCCTTCCTGCCTTCACTGCAAAGCGAGCTAGGAGGAACTCGGCTAACTTTGAAACCCAACTGCTGCTTAAACTTAACAGAAAGTTAATAGATTAAGGATGAACTGTTAAGATATACAGAAGGGCAAGGCAATTAAAAAAAACTACCATTATGTTCTTTGTCAAAATTTGTCATTTTTAAGTATTGCCACTAGATGTCGCCAAAGTGTTTTTCTTTCTGAATGGTTTTCTCTGGATCCATAATGGCTTGGTTATTTCTGTCAGGGCCGGGGCTCGAACTTGGGTCTTGTGGATGGTAGGGGAATGCTTAACCAGTAGGCCACAGGTGTGGGTGGATCCAAATGAGGCAACCAACAAAAAGTCTCTCTGGTAAAGTGGAGGATTTATTTGGTTTCCAAAAACACAGCTCCACAACAAAAACAGGTTGAATAAAGACTTCAAGTTAAATCAATAATATATAAGAATCAGGAACAAATTAAAAAAAAAAAACTCCAAGGGAGAAAACTAAATGCCAGAATTCACATTAATCACCAAGCAAAGAACAGAATAAAAAGAGCAACTTAAATACACAGGGCTAAATGAGGGACAGGTGATTCCACTTAAACTAACTAAATGACAGACAGAAAGAAAACACATTTGGCGAAATCTATTGGCAGTATTTAAAAATGACAGATTCTGACAGTTCATTAGATGTTTGTTACTTGACAGGTCTGTTATCTGACAATGGCACAGTTTTTTCATAAATGCTTGAATGTCCCTGACACATTTTGACTTACTTTTGCTCTACTGTTTCAGTATTTAACAAAAGGATGCTCTTCTGAGTTCACAGTTTATGCCATATTCAATGGTTGTGATGATTTTTGGGATCATTTGCACTAAAAAGACTTTATATTTGTTTTATATTTTATATTTATACTTTTTATGATTTATATGGTTATTTTATTTATTTTTATTGTATTTTATTTATTTGTTTTTATTTCACTTTAATTTGTTAAGTTGTTTCCTTAATTAAAAACAACCAGATTAAATCTATTTCCCCATCTTTTTTCTTTTTTTTAACTACACTAGAATCACCCACCCACCACTGTTGTTCAAAAAAATGAGAGTAAAATTTTAGAAGAGTTACTTTTACTTGAGTAGATATTTGGTCAGTACTTTACTTGTACTTCAGTAAAATTTAATTGAATGCTTTTACTTGATTAGCATATTTTATTACTCTTTCCACGCTAGTTAGAGACCAGAACTTTATAAATTATTTTATAAAAGAGAATTGGGAACCTTCATGGAAATCAAAGACACCCGAGGAATCTCAGCACGCATTTTGTGGGAGACTGCAAAAGCAACTAGATTTTAAAGTTTGCACGCAAACTTCGATGTTGGCTTGCGTTGGTACCGTTAATACCTTTTTTTTTTTAATTTTGTCAATTCCGCAACAATAACATAATCCAACCCTCATGTCTCTATGATTCTCATAGGCTGGGATAGGTACATGCAAAATTGGTTGCTATGGTAACAAGTCTGGTTGCTATGGAGGGTCAGTGACCTAACATATTGTTCCCCATGTCAACACGAGTAAAATACACCAACCCCCATGTCTCTATGACTTTCGTAAGCTGAGACAGAGATACGCCATATTGGTTGCTATGGTAACAGTGTGGTTGCTATGGAGGGGTCGCTGACCTAATATATTGTTCCCTATATGAATACGAGTAAATTACAGCAACCCCCATGTCTCTATGATTTTCCTGAGCTGAGATAGGTACATGCAAAATTGGTTGTTATGGTAACCAGTCTGGTTGCTATGGAGGGGTCAGTGACCTAACACATTGTTCCCCATGTCAATACATCAACCCCCATGTCTCTATGACTTTCAAAAGCTGAGATAGAGCTGCGCCATATTGGTTGCTATGGTAACCAGTTTGGTTGCTATGGAGGGGTCGCTGACCTAATATATTACTCCCCATATCTATACGGGTAAAATACAGCAACCCCCATCTCTCTATGATTTTCCTAAGCTGAGATAGAGACATGCCATATTGGTTGCCATGGTAACCAGTCTGGTTGCCATGGAGGAGTCATTAACATAATATAATGTTTCAGCTGTCAGTATGGGTGAAGCTTACCAGCCCCCAAGTCTCTAGCATTTTACTAAGCTAAGATAGAGATGTGGCAATATAGTTGCTATGGTAAACAATTTGGTTGCTATGGAGGAGTCAGTGACATCATGTTGTAATCTACTTTACATTTAGAATAATATAAAGCAACCCCATGTCTGTACTGTGTTCTGTTTAGAAGATATTTGACATCGAAAGTTATGTCAAAAAAGTGGGTGTGGCTTAATTATTTTATGTTAAATCACAAGCAATGATTGGCTGGATAAGTAATTTGCTTCCTTAATGCTTGTATGACTTTCCAGTGTCAATCAATTACAGAAGCTCTTTACAATAGGATCTATGGGGTTCATGCTCCATTCATTTCAATGGGCCATTGAAAGTCAATGAGACACCTTTGACCTACTTATTTGAAATCAGCTTGCACCTGGAGTTATCAACTGCAGATTTTCAAACGAGTCAGCTGACTCAACTGTCAGATTTTCAAACGATGGCAAATCTGCTGGAGAAAATCCGATTTCCATGCCTCAAACAAATAAAGATTATAGAAGAACCGTAAGACATATCGAAATGATTCTTTCTTTGTCAGAAGCAGAAGACCCTAACGAAGAGAATGCTGTAATTTTGTGAAGTTGTGATTAGAAATAAAAAAATTATGGCGAGCTACAAATAGCCTTCATTTGATTCTGTGCAACTGCTCATTTTAGCGAAATCCATACCCTCAAACAAATAAACATTACGAAAGAATGAACAGAGGTATTGAAATATTTCTTTTACTGTTAGAATCCCAAGATTTTAAGGAAGAGAATGGTGTAATTTTTGTGAAGCTGTGATAAAGTTTGAATGATTTATGGCGAGTTAAAAATAGCCTGCGATTGAGATTTTAAACAGAATCCACCAGAATTTTGAATGGAGGTGAATGGAGCAATTATGTGCACTCGTTGTGGTTTAGGCCACCTGGAGTAAAAAACGTGTGTTTTTTAAAAATGAAAACAGCACCAACTGAAAGAGGACAAAAATCTCTACCATTTAGGTATAAAATGTGTGTGTAAAGGTTAATTTTAGTTGAGAAAACAGTGCAAGTAGCAACAAGACTGAGCTTGCTCAAAGTTAGAGTGAGCGATGACATCACCACTCTAGGGCTCCCATAGGGAATGACTTGGGCGATTTTTGGGCCGAAATTCGCGATTTTTACGGAAACCGCTGGTCAAATCGGTCCGAAAAGACATAGCAACAAACTACATAACAGCTTTGAGGTGTGTTGAAAGTTTTGTGGCTGTAGCTCGAACGGGCTAGGAGGAGTAGTGTTAAGAATTTTTGTCAGAAGAAAAGAGAAGAAGAAGAATAAGAAGAAGAAGAATAATAACTAGATTTTAAAGTTTGCACGCAAACTTCGATGTTGGCTTGCGTTGGTACCATTAATACCTTTTTTTTTAAAATGTTGTCAATTCCGCAACAATAACATAATCCAACCCCCATGTCTCTATGATTCTCATAAGCTGAGATAGGTACATGCAAAATTGGTTGCTATGGTAACCAGTCCGGTTGTTATGGAGGGGTCAGTGACCTAACATATTGTTCCCCATGTCAACGCGAGTAAAATACACCAACCCCCATGTCTCTATGACTTTCGTAAGCTGAGATAGAGATACGCCATATTGGTTGCTATGGTAACAGTGTGGTTGCTATGGAGGGGTCGCTGACCTAATATATTGTTCCCTATATGAATACGAGTAAATTACAGCAACCCCCATGTCTCTATGATTTTCCTGAGCTGAGATAGGTACATGCAAAGTGGGTTGCTATGGTAACCAGTCTGGTTGCTATGGAGGGGTCAGTGACCTAACACATTGTTCTCCATGTCAATACATCAACCCCCATGTCTCTATGACTTTCCAAAGCTGAGATGGAGCTGCGCCATATTGGTTGCTATGGTAACCAGTTTGGTTGCTATGGAGGGGTCGCTGACCTATTATATTGCTCCCCATATCTATACGGGTAAAATACAGCAACCCCCATCTCTTTATGATTTTCCTAAGCTGAGATAGAGACATGCCATATTGGTTGCTATGGTAACCAGTCTGGTTGCTATGGAGGTGTCATTAACATATGTTTCAGCTGTCAGTATGGGTGAAGCTTACCAGCCCCCAAGTCTCTAGCATTTTCCTAAGCTAAGATAGAGATGTGGCAATATAGTTACTATGGTAAACAATTTGGTTGCTATGGAGGAGTTAGTGACATGTTGTAATCTACTTTCCATTTAGATTAATATAAAGCAACCCCCATGTCTCTACTGTGTTCCGTTCAGAAGATATTTGACTTTGAAAGTTATGTCAAAAGTGGGTGTGGCTTAATTAATTTATGTTAATTCACAAGCAATGATGGGCTGGATAAGTAATTTACTTCCTTAATGCTTGTATGACTTTCCAGTGTCAATCAATTACAGAAGCTCTTTTACATTAGGATCTATGGGGTTCATGCTCCATTCATTTCAATGGGCCATTGAAAGTCAATGAGACACCTTTGACCTACTTATTTGAAATCAGCTGCACCTACTGGAGTTATCAACTGCCAGATTTTCAAACGAGTCAGCTGCAGCTGGAAAGTCAACTGTCAGATATTCAAACGATGGCAAATCTGCTGGAGAAAATCCGATTTCCATGCCTCAAACAAATAAAGATTATAGAAGAACCGTAAGACATATCCAAATGATTCTTTCTTTGTCCGAAGCAGAAGACCCTAACGAAGAGAATGCTGTAATTTTTGTGAAGGTGTGATTAGAAATAAAAAAAATTATGGCGAGCTACAAATAGCCTTCATTTGATTCTGTGCAACTGCTCATTTCAGAGAAATCCATACCCTAAAACAAATAAGGATTACGAAAGAATGACCAGAGGTATTGAAATATTTCTTGTACTGTTAGAATCCCAAGATTTTAAGGAAGAGAATGGTGTAAATTTTGTGAAGCTGTGATAAAGTGTGAATGAATTATGGCGAGTTAAAAATAGCCTGCGATTGAGATTTTAAACAGAGTCCACCAGAATTTTTGAATGGAGGTGAATGAAGCAATTATGTGCACTCGTTGTGGTTTAGGCCACCTGGAGTAAAAACCGTGTGTTTTTTAAAAATGAAAACAGCACCAACTGAAGAGGACAAAAATCTCTACCATTTAGATATAAAATGTGTGTGTAAAGGTTAATTTTTAGTTGAGAAAACAGTGCAAGTAGCAACAAGACTGAGCTTGCTCAAAGTTAGAGTGAGCGATGACATCACCACTCTAGGGCTCCCATAGGGAATGACTTGGGCGATTTTTGGGCCGAAATTAGCGATTTTTACGGAAACCGCTGGTCAAATCGGTTCGAAAAGACATAGCAACTCGAGTGGGAACAGCTTGGACGACCGTAGAAAGTTTCGTGGCTGTAGCTCGAACGGGCTAGGAGGAGAAGCGTCGTAAAATTTTGACGTAGGAAAAGAGAAGAAGAAGAAGAAGAATAATAACTAGATTTTAAAGTTTGCACGCAAACTTCGATGTTGGCTTGCGTTGGTACCGTTAATACCTTTTTTTTTTAAATGTTGTCAATTCCGCAACAATAACATAATCCAACCCTCATGTCTCTATGATTCTCAAAGGCTGAGATAGGTACATGCAAAATTGGTTGCTATGGTAACAAGTCTGGTTGCTATGGAGGGGTCAGTGACTTAACATATTGTTCCCCATGTCGACACGAGTAAAATACACCAACCCCCATGTCTCTATGACTTTCGTAAGCTGAGATAGAGATAAGCCATATTGGTTGCTATGGTAACAGTGTGCTTGCTATGGAGGGGTCGCTGACCTAATATATTGTTCCCCATATGAATACGAGTAAATTACAGCAACCCCCATGTCTCTATGATTTTCCTGAGCTGAGATAGGTACATGCAAAATTGGTTGCTATGGTAACCAGTCTGGTTGCTATGGAGGGGTCAGTGACCTAACCCATTGTTCCCCATGTCAATACATCAACCCCCATGTCTCTATGACTTTCCTAAGCTGAGATAGGGCTGTGCCATATTGGTTGCTATGGTAACCAGTTTGGTTGCTATGGAGGGGTCGCTGACCTAATATATTGCTCCCATATCTATACGGGTAAAATACAGCAACCCCCATCTCTCTATGATTTTCCTAAGCTGAGATAGAGACATGCCATATTGGTTGCCATGGTAACCAGTCTGGTTGCCATGGAGGTGTCATTAACATAATATAATGTTTCAGCTGTCAGTATGGGTGAAGCTTACCAGCCCCAAGTCTCTAGCATTTTCCTAAGCTAAGATAGAGATGTGGCGATATAGTTGCTATGGTAAACAATTTGGTTGCTATGGAGGAGTTAGTGACATCATGTTGTAATCTACTTTCCATTTGGACTAATATAAAGCAACCCCCATGTCTCTACTGTGTTCCGTTTAGAAGATATTTGACATTGAAAGTTATGTCAAAAAGTGGGTGTGGCTTAATTAATTTATGTTAATTCACAAGCAATGATGGGCTGGATAAGTAATTTGCTTCCTTAATGCTTTTATGACTTTCCAGTGTCAATCAATTACAGAAGCTCTTTTACATTAGGATCTATGGGGTTCATGCTCCATTCATTTCAATAGGCCATTGAAAGTCAATGAGACACCTTTGACCTACTTATTTGAAATCAGCTGCACCTGCTGGAGGTATCAACTGCCAGATTTTCAAACGAGTCAGCTGACTCAACTGTCAGATTTTCAAACGATGGCAAATCTGCTGGAGAAAATCCGATTTCCATGCCTCAAACAAATAAAGATTATAGAAGAACAGTAAGACATATCGAAATGATTCTTTCTTTGTCAGAAGCAGAAGACCCTAACGAAGAGAATACTGTAAATTTTGTGAAGGTGTGATTAGAAATAAAAAAATTATGGCGAGCTACAAATAGCCTTCATTTGATTCTGTGCAACTGCTCATTTTAGAGAAATCCATACCCTCAAACAAATAAACATTACGAAAGAATGAACAGAGGTATTGAAATATTTCTTTTACTGTTAGAATCCCAAGATTTTAAGGAAGAGAATGGTGTAAATTTTGTGAAGCTGTGATAAAGTATGAATGATTTATGGCGAGTTAAAAATAGCCTGCGATTGAGATTTTAAACAGAATCCACCAGAATTTTTGAATGGAGGTGAATGGAGCAATTATGTGCACTCCTTGTGGTTTAGGCCACCTGGAGTAAAACCGTGTGTTTTTTAAAAATGAAAACAGCACCAACTGAAAGAGGACAAAAATCTCTACCATTTAGATATAAAATGTGTGTGTAAAGGTTAATTTTTAGTTGAGAAAACAGTGCAAGTATCAACAAGACTGAGCTTGCTCAAAGTTAGAGTGAGCGATGACATCACCACTCTAGGGCCCCCATAGGGAATGACTTGGGCGATTTTTGGCCCGAAATTCGCGATTTTTACGGAAACCGCTGGTCAAATCGTTCCGAAAAGACATAGCAACAAACTACATAACAGCTTTGAGGTGTGTGGAAAGTTTCGTGGCTGTAGCTCGGACGGGCTAGGAGGAGTAGGGTTAAGAATTTTTGTCAGAAGAAAAGAGAAGAATAAGAAGAAGAAGAAGAAGAAGAAGAAGAAGAAGAAGAAGAAGAAGAAGTTTAGGTGCAATAACAATATGTTGGCTTTGCAAGCAAGCCAACATAATAAGTTTAGGTGCAATAACAATATGTTGGCTTTGCAAGCAAGCCGACATAAT
>SRMA01027160.1:3806-28510 GCA_007224835.1 Danionella cerebrum | reverse complement strand
GGTCTCGGATCCGCTGTGCCGTGTTCGCCGCTCCCAGGTGCCCGGCCATCGGATGGGAGTGCGCGAGCTCCAGTACCGTCTCCGTCTTCGACCCGGGGGACGACAAGTAGCTCCTTTACCTCCTCCCGTCGTTCTGCGACACAATAGAGCAGACCCTCCTTCACAATGAAGTACGGGAGAGTATGGGGTCCGTGTTGGAGTTCCTGTCCCTCAGCCACGCGCACCTGAGCCCAACAGTGCTTCAGCCGGTCATCTTTGTGTTGTTCGCGGCTGAAGGACCCCCCTCGTGTAACCCGCTGAAATACATCATAAAAAAGGTTAGCAGAGGGGGGGCGGACTCACCATCTCTCCCGCTATCCGATGTCAGGGTTACAGCCTGGGTGGATGAAGCCTTCTCCTGCGACGGGGTTGGGCGGCTCCCTCTAGGGCTGACGGGTCGGCTGGTTGCGGCGGTGAGCAGGCCTGCGAACCCGGGGAAATTCCTGCCGAGGAGCACTGGCACAGGTAAGTTCCTAACCAAACCCACCTCGATCATCCAGGTCTCTCCTCTGGCCTGGAGCTGGACTTGGTGGGCCCTCACTTCCCGGGTTTCTCCATGGACACAGGTCAGAGGCAGCACAGCGTGGGTTTCGGGTCGAGGTGGGAGGAGCTGGCTCCTCAGCAGGCTCACTGAACTCCCTGAGTCCAGCAACGCGTGGTAGCGGCGTCCGTTTATCTTCACCGCCACACCCGGGGCTCCTTTGGGCAGCCGATGATGGAATCCACAACCTGCCAGCCATTTCTTCCTGGGTGGTGAGGGTGGATCCGTGAGCATCGGTTCGTCCTGGGGGAAGGGAGCCGCCGGTCTGCTCTCTGGTCGCGAGGTGCCCTCTGGCGGATGCGGGTCCTGGACCACCCCCTGGGGGTACAGTGGCGCACGTTCTCCGGGGTCGCCGGGGTGGGCCACCTCCGCCAGCTCAATGCACGGCCTGCTTCTGCGCACGGGGAAGGGCCCTTAACAGCTTGTCCAGCACCACACGTTCAACGACCTGGCTGGCAGAGGGGCTTCCTTCGAGCAGCCAGAGTCGGGCGAGACGGGACAGGTCAGCGGCTTGGGCGCGAGCTGGCCGACGAGGGCGATACTCCCAACCGTTGAACTGTTGTGCCCGTGCCCACTCGTCTTGTGTGCCACCCTTTAGTCACTGCAGTGGACTCGAATAGTTGCAAGTACGACTCGACGTCATCATGTGGGGTCAGCTTTTGAAGGAGCCGCGCAGCCTGCGCTCTCACATCGGGCAACGGGTTCTGTTGGGCACTGGCACCCTGAAGATCGCTGACCCTCCGCTCCGCATCGCTCTGCTGCTTAGCCAGGAACTCCACAATCTGTAGTTGATGAAGGCTCACTTCTGCGAGGTGCGTGACGAGGTCTTCCATTTTTTTTTGGAGAGCGTCGCGCACCGTACTAAATCCGAAATCCCCCAAAAAAGCAAAAACAAACAAAAAAAAAAACAGTGTCAGAAGATCCGGGGTGTTGAACGCTTGAGTGTGATCCCCTCTGGGAGTTATACCCGCATTCTCCTCCAGGAGAGGGACCACACAACAAGGTTGTAAACAGAAATATCCCCGGATGGTGGATTTATTTATAAAGATACGTGGTGATCCGGTGTAGTGCAGTCTTTTGAGTGCTCATGTGCTCTTCTTTCCTCGTGCTCTTCGTGTTCCCAACAGTGCTCGTGAGTTCCGTGTCCAGGAGGATCGGGGCTGTGGACGATGCCGTTTCCTGGCGCTCAATGACTGTCTGGGGGGGGGGGTGGTGGGGGGAGAGAGAGAGAGACAGAGAGAGAGAGAGAGAGAGACCTCCGTCACACTAGGCATTTCTCAGCTTTTACAAGGTCTAAACTGCAAATCTTGGTATCAAAATGAAGATAGGTTCTTGGGGAGTGGTGTGGATGAGTTAATTTGACAGTCAAAGAACACTGGGTAAGAGTAAATGATGTTGAATTGGCCAAAAAATGAACTCCGCCTAAAAAAAAAACACATGTTTCCTCCAATATCTCCTTATTTTACTTATAACGAAGCAAATAAACACAATCAATTGTAACCACTACATGTCAAGAACATCTGTAGCAAGTTTGGTGTTCATACTACAAAAAACTAATATTCTGTAAAGGTTTTGATTGAACAAAGTTCAGGCGTAATCCATGTTGGCACAGTTTGGCACAATTTGGCACAATAATTGAAATATGGAAAAAATCTTGTCCAAAGCTTCAGCTACGTTCATGGTCTTCTTTTCTTGCTTACGGGACATGATTTCAGCAAAAAAACTCCTAAAGAAACGCCGTAAAAGGGAGGTGGAAGCTCATTTACCCCATCTTGCTGCGCTTTTGGGAACCTTTCATTCACAAACGCTTTGACGTCGAGCTTCTGCGTGTCCCTACCCCCCGACCATCTGTCCAATCCGGGAGCTCTATAAATCGCTGGAAAGCTCTGATTCTATGCAAGCCAATGAGATCAACCATTTTGAGACTGACGGGATCGCTAACGAATCACACGACGCGCAGCGTGGAGAGACCCCCTCTTACGCACGGGGAGTCATTCCATATTTGGTGACGTCATGAGACCACGGAGCAACAGAAAAAAATCTAAAATGGCGTTTCCGCGAAGCTATCGACCGGACAAAACAACAAACGGACTTTTATCGCTATGGAAATAACTTTTTGTTGAAAAAACGGCAAAGGTAAGACAAGATTTACATGCTTGCTTGGTTTTCGCTGGCGTTTTTTCATGGAACTTTCGCTCCCTGCTCTGAAATACTTCATGCAATGTTAATGAGTTGCATATCACTGGATTCAGCCGGTTGTTAGCTTTCATTTAATGTAATGGTTTTGGTGTTTCCGTTTATATTGTGGATACATATCGCACATAAACAAAAACGTGGTCATGAATTATACTCCGGATATGTTGTTGTTTATTTGCATGGCGTTCGAGCTGTGGTTCACGAATATGAAATTGAATTAGATACGTTTTTAGAGGAGTTTCCGCTGAACACAACAGTATTTAATATGTCTGGGTTATTCTTAGGGTTAGTGAGCTATGAGTGAAAATGTAACGCACAAGGGGGCAAGTCCCCGGTACCGGGGACTCTCGGGCTTAAGAGGTTAATCTATAATTTACAATGAAAACGGAGACTTATCTGCAAATACAAATAACTATATTCTGGAACCGGATATGCACAAACACAAATTATTGTATTATATAAAATTCTTCACCGAACTCATTACACAGGTCAAAGAATGTTCCTAATGGGTATCTCTGACACCGACATCTGCCAACACTGCACTTAATAATGCAGTTGACAACTATTTACAAGTCATGGGTTAACCACCTCATTTCACCAACCTCAGCTCTGTGTTTCTTAGATGACCTAGAATCAAGACATTCCAGTGCTCATCCACCTTCACTTTCTGATGCCTCCACCGAGTCCATGAAGATCAACCATTAAAGTCTTAATCTTTTGGAATGTCAAAGATGAATCTCTCCATTTACTGTGGCATCTACAGACACCAGATTTGCAACTGCCCAACCCAACTGCTTGTAAAGTTAGATCTCACTATAATGAGAATGAATGGTTTTATTATACATGGCCTCGGAAAAGGGAAAGAGGACTGCTTTGACTCCCCTTTTCTTCCCAGGCAGGAAGAGATAAGGATATTCGTCCAGAATATTCCAGTTTTGTTTCAAAGGAAATGCGTCGGGGGCGGAGAGTGAAACTGAACTGTGATATTTGAGCTGAGAACAACAGAGAAGATTCAGAATCATCCTATGAACAGATTGGGAGGATTCTCCGGTGCACCGCATTGAGTAATACTTATTAAATCTACCTTTTTATTAATACATGTTCTCCTAAAATTATTTTGAACACGCATTGGACCCTCAAAAGTCCAACAAAATGGTGACCCCGACGATTTGATGATTAAAGGAGACTTTTTGGATGGGATGAGATTCCTGAATTCAACACAAAGGCCGGCCGCCCTTAAAAAGAGGTAAGCAGAAACCTTTTTAATAAAATTCTGCGATTGATTAGTCTAAATCAAGTGTTGAATTAAGGACATCTCTGGGAAAAATTATATTTTTATCGTCCCAACATCGATTTTAAAATAATATTTTTTGTGGAGAAAGCTTTTTGACATTTTTTCGTTTTAAGAGGATATATAAAGTTGAATAGGTGAAGAGAAAAGAGGATACAAGTGTGAAATGAGAAAATGAGACAAATCCTTTCTTGAGACTCTCAATTATTGACGAATATTGCGTAACCCCACGTTTCCTGAATAGTTAACGGAGACGTTAATTGGGATTAGACCGACTGAATGGGAGCTGATCTCCATGGGAGAACGGACCGAATCATCTAACGGGCAAATTGATTTGCAGGCGTGAGTGATTGATTAGCAATCAGCCGGGTATAAGACCGGGCATAACGCACGCTTCAGTATGGGATTTTCCGAGGAGCCGACCTACTTACCTCCGGCGCCTCAGACTCCCGACTTCCAAGGCATGGCAGAAGGGTAACGTCTCCGTTCCCTATTCAGGGAACGTGGGGTTACACAAGTAACCTGGACGTTCCCTTTCAGTCGGTCCCGGAGACGTTAGTCGGGATTAGACGGACTGAATGGGAGCCTCTGCAAAGCGCCATGCCCGAAGTCCAAACAGGCCAGCACTAAACTTGAAAAAGGTTAGTAAATTAAGCTGTAGTACCTGAATGGGAGCTCCTTCTGCCCCTGCCCGGAATTCTCATTGACGGGGAAATCGTCCAACACTGAGAGCGTTAGCTGTACTCGGTTGTTGCGAAGACGACCAGAAGGAGGGCACCACTCATCGTGGCTACAGCGGAAGACGTTCTGCAGACAAAGAGAGTGGCAGAGACGTAAGTCATCGTTACTCACCTAGGCAGGGGGGTAACAGGACGGGTTGCTACTAGCCGCCTGAAAGGGGAGCTGTAGAAAGAACACAGAAAGGGAGCACCAGAAGGGGGACTCCCAGAACTGGAATCTAGTTCTGCAGGAGCCAGGCCGAAGCAAAGCTCCAGAACAACAGAACCTAGCAGAGCTGACTGCTCCACCCAGTCAGATGCCGAAGGGGGGAGGAAGGAAGAGCCACCCCGAGGGAGGGGGCACGAAGATGTTGTACTGCTCACTTAAGAGAGTACTGCAAGCTTACTACACCTGCTCCGTTCCCTGAGGGAGCCTGCCACCACACATGGCCGCGGATGGAACGGAGCTCGTGAATATTGAAAAACCTGCTGAATGTGTCTGGTGTAGACCAACCCGCAGCTCGACATATGTCGGCGAGTGAGACACCCCTAGCCAACGTCCACGAAGCAGCGACGCCGCGAGTGGAGCGGGCCCTCAGATGGAGAGGGCAGGGGACATATAACACGCCTCATAAGCAAGGCGAATGGCCTCCATGATCAGTGTGCCAGCCGTTGCTTGAAGACAGCGGAACCCTTAAGCTGGCCTCTGAAACAAATGAAGAACTGCTTGGAGCTGCGTAGCTCCCAGGTTCTGTCCAGGTAGACCCGAAGGGCTCTGTGGACACAACAAACCCTGGGTTGGATCTGCCTCCTCCCAGGGCAGAGCTTGCAGGTCACCACTTGGTCCCGGAGGGGGATGGATGGGACCTTGGGGATGAATCCGGGCCTGGGCCTGGTGGAGACCAGGGAACCGCCAGGGCCGAATTCCAGGCAGGATTCGTCGGTGGACAGTGCCTGGAGATCTCCCAACCTCTTAATTGAGGACAAAGCAAGCAGCAAATGCCAGGGCTCAAAAGGTGACTTCCGCAGCCCCGAAGGGCGACGGAGAGGTCCCTAAAGGAATGGAGGGTGGTCTAGGAGGCCGGAGGCGCCTAACCCCCTTGAGAAATCTCACCGTCAGTGCGTCGCTGCCCACTGATTTCCCTTCAACCCGGAGGTGGAAGGCAGAAATAGCGGTGGCGTAGACCTTGAGGGACGATGGGGACAGCCCCCGTTCAAACCTCTCCTGGAAGAAGGTCAACACGACTCAGATGGGGCATGTCCCGGGGTCTTCCTGGCGGGAAGAGCACCATTCGATGAACCGACCCCACTTGCCAGCGTAGCACACTCAGTAGAGGGGGCTAACGCATGGTATAGGTAGTCACCGCGAGGAGTGGTAGAGGCTCGGGGTCCACCGCGGACAGATGCCATAAGAGTAGGGCCCAGAGGTCTGGCCGCGGGTGCCTGTATCCCCCCCCCCTTGAGTCAGATCTGGACTCAGGGGGATCGGCCAAGGGGGGGCTGTCACGAGCACAGAGAGGTCTGGAGACCATACTCTGTTCGGCCAGAAGAGGGCGAAAAGAGTAGCTCGCGCTCGTCCCCCCCTGACCTTGCACAGAGGTTGTGCTAGGAGGCTTCACTGGGGAAAACACACATAAGCGTTTGTTCCTGGGCCAGCAGTGAGCCGGCGCATCTGTCCCGAGAGGAGCCAGGGACAGGGAATAGGAGCCGGCAATGGGTATTCTCACGGGAGGCAGCAGGTACCTGGGCCTCGCAGAAGATGTCCCAGATCTGCTAAACAGCCCGAGGATGGAGTCGCCAATCTCCTGTCGAGGGGTGGAATCTGGACGGCGGAACCGCGATCCTGTTACACTCCGCAGGGATATGAAGGCTCGAGCGACGGAAGTCTGCTCTAACTCCAGAGGAGCAGCTGTTGGGTGAGGTAGTGCAGGAAGCGGGAGCGTACACCGCCCTGGTGGTTGATGTACACTACAACCGCAGTGCTGTCTGTCCTGACCAGCACGTGCCAATCCCGGAGGATCACTGCTACTAGCTCGAGACGGTTGATGTGCCATCGAGAAACCAGTCCGTTCCAGGAAACGGACTCTCGGTGGGAACCGCACACGGCGCCCCAACCGGTCTTCGAGGCGACGGTGGTGACCACTACGCGACCGGAGATGCTTGTTAGGGGCATTCCGGCTCGCAGGAATCACACCGATTTCCAGACCTTCAGGTGAGGGAGCGCGTCTGTCACAGACAGACGAAGAGCTCCCCGACGCCATGCCCAAGTTGGAACTCGCGAGAGAAGCCATAGCTGAAGTGGTCGCATATGCAGGAGCCCGAGTGGAATCACTGAGGCTGCCGCTGCCATATGCCCCAGGAGCATCTGAAGTAAATTCAGTCTGACCACTTGTCGAGAGGACTCCGCAATAAGGCAGCCAGCAAGGCCCGGGCACGATCTACCGAAGGTGCGCCCGCATGCTCTCGGAGTTCAGCTCCATGCCGAGAAAAAAGATGACTCTCACCGGAGTGAGGCGGCTCTTTTCCCAGTTGACCTTCAGACCCAATCGGTTTAAGTGCTCGAGCACCTTGCCTCGGTGTCAGATCAACTGGTCCCTGGACGAGGCTATGAATAGCCAGTCGTCGAGGTAGTCCAGGATCCGAATGCCTGCCTGGCAGAGCGGGGCAAGAGCGGCCCGGGCAACCTTATGAAGGTGCGCGGGGAGAGGGCAAGACCGAAGGGTAGGACCTTGTACTGGTATGCATGGCCGTCGAAACAGAACCTTAGAAAGGGTCTGTGTCTCGGAACCACTTCTACCTGAAGTACGCCTCCTTCAGGTCAATTATCGCGAACCAATCTCCAGGACGGATGCACGGTAGAATGCAGCGGACCGTCAACATCCGAAACCGAAACTTGGCCAGGTTTCGGTTCAGATGCCTCAGGTCCAAGATTGGTCGCAGCCCGCCTGATTTTTGGGGACCAGGAAGTAGGGGCTGTAAAACCCACGTTCCATGTCGGCTGGAGGGACCGGCTCGACTGCTCCTTTTGTCAAAAAAGGGCGTCGATCTCCTCTCGCAGGAATGAGGCGCCTGTCCGGGGACAGGAGTGTTAACTACACCTCGAAACCTGGGGGCTTTCACGAACTGAATCGTGTAGCCCTGCCGGATTGTCCGGACCACCCAATGAGAGACCCCGGGAAGCTTCCGCCAGGCTCCCAGGTAAGCAGACAGGGGAAATAGTCGGGACGTGCCGATGGTCGCCGTGAGGCGGGCTTATGGGCGGAATCACCAGGGACGAACCCTGGGAAATGGTCAGATGAGGGAGAAGGAGCTGAGCCCCCGCGCTCTCTGCCATGGCCAGTGGAACACGTGCCCAATTTGGGGTCTCCCCCAAGGGGAGCTGGGTCGGTGACTTGACCCGAAAGACAGCTCATGACCTCCCGAGTCGCCAACCTCACGGGCGCTTCTTACTAGAAGCTCTCGTCTGCCTTCGAGAACCCTCCGAGGTTGACTGCATCTTCCGTCGTGCAAGGGTCTTCCTCGGACCAGAGGTCGAAGGCGTAGACCGTGACGGAGGACGCTCTCTTTGGCGGCGAACAAATATATACATACAGTGCAAGTGCTATAGGAATCATTTTGTAGTTTAGGGTGATTATGTTATTGTTTTTCTCCAAAACTATACAGTAAAATGTCTTGAAAATAATTTCAGGGATAGTCAGGGTCCCTCTGGATATAGATCAATTGAAAGAATGAGCTAACCTATAGAGGAAAATTTTTTAGGAGTGTTGGAAAATGGGATACAATGCAAGTGCTATAGGACTCATTTTGTTGTTTATGGTGATTATGTTATTGTTTTTCTCCAAAACTATACAGTAAAATGTCTTGAAAATAATTACAGGGATAGTCAGGGTCCCTCTGAATACAGATCAATTGAAAGAATGAGCTAACCTATAGAGGAATATTTTTTTGGAATGTTGGAAAATGGGATACATTGCAAGTGCTATAGGAATCATTTTGTAGTTTAGGATGATTATGTTATTGTTTTTCTCCAAAAATATACAGTAAAATGTCTTGAAAATAATTACAGTGATAGTCAGGGTCATTCTGAATACAAATCAATTGAAAGAATGAGCTAACCTATAGAGGAATATTTTTTAGGAGTGTTGGAAAATGGGATACAATGCAAGTGCTATAGGAATCATTTTGTAGTTTAGGGTGATTATGTTATTGTTTTTCTCCAAAACTATACAGTAAAAAGTCTTGAAAATAATTACAGGGATAGTCAGGGTCACTCTGAATACAGATCAATTGAAAGAATGAGCTAACCTATAGAGGAATTTTTTTTATGAGTATTTAAATATATGGAAATAATCCAAGTGCTAGGACACATATGTTGTTTTGTATAAGCTAACCTTTATAAGGAAATTATACAAGTGCAAGTATGTTTGGGATGATTTTGCCTTTAATTTTCACTGAAACTGTACAGTAAAATGACTTGAAATTAATACATTGATTGCCAGGATCAAAGCAAAAGTATTGACAAACATTATATATATATATATATATATATATATATATATATATATATACACACGCACACGCACATACAAACATTAAAATAAGATTTAATTAAAAAAAATTATATTAACATTTATTTTTTATAACATTATTTTTAATAATGTACAAATACAAACGTTTTATGCACAAAATTACATAAACTAAAAGTCTTTTTTTTTCTTTTTCTATATATAGTCAGTGTGAGAGAGAGAGCCTACACACACACACACACATGAAACAATAAAAAAACGGAATAAAGCGCGTGTTAATAGTGTGAGTCCATTCCAATCAGCGTGGTCCTGGCATAGATCCCGAACACCTGGCGCCCACCATCAAGGGCGAATCGGGAACAGCCGCGCCTCATCAGCGCGGCAGCATAAAAGAGAGAGAGAGAACTTCCACGGGGAGAAGAACCTCCGAAGAGTGCAGCAGCTAACTCCTCTCTCTCTCTCTACCTCCAGACAGCCCGTGAAGACCAGAAGACGGCATTATCCCCTACCACACCGTTTCATCTGGGCACCGAGCACGAGAGCACACCTGGGACTGGGAAGAGCACCACGGGAGAAGAGGACACAAGCACCGAGCACCTAAAGACTGCACTATCCACGAGCACTTCACTCATCACGTCTAATAAATCCACCCTCCGGGGCACTTTTCTGTTAAAAACCTTGTTGTGTGATCCCTCTCCTGCGACAACTGGTGGAGAATGCGGGTATAACACCCAGGGGGGATCACACTCAAGCGTTTCTACAACCCGGATATTTAACCCTGCAGTTTTTTTTTCTCATTTCTTTTTTTTCTTTGGATTCACAGTGAGTACGGTGTGCGACGCTCTCCACAATGGAAGACATCGTCAAACACCTGGCTGAGATGACCATCCGACAAACACAAATCGTCGAGTTCCTGGCGAAGCAGCAGAGCGAAACTGAGCGGAAGGTTAGCGATCTTCAGGGTGCCAGCGCCCAACAAATCCCGCTTCCCGATGCAAGAGCGCAGGCTATGCGGCTTCTCCAGAAGTTGACTCCCCACGATGACGTCGAATCCTACCTCCAGCTATTTGAATCCACTGCAGGATCGGAGGGGTGGCCACGAGAAGAGTGGGCACGGACGCTGGCACCGCTGCTGACCGGCGAGGCGCAACGAGCTTTCTTTTCCCTGGACTCCAGTGTACGTGATGATTATGAAGAGCTTAAAAGAGAAATACTCGCTCGCCTGGGTTTATCTCCCATCTCCGCTGCGCAGCAGTTCCACGGCTGGGAATATCGCCCTCGCCGGCCAGCGCGCGCTCAAGCCGCTGACCTATCCCGCCTCGCTCGACTCTGGCTGCTCGAAGGAAGCCCCTCCGCCAGCCAGGTCGTTGAACGCGTGGTGCTGGACAAACTGCTGAGAGCACTGCCTCGCGCACAAAAGCAGGCGGCCCGAATGAAAAACCCAACCACGTTATGGGAGGCCGTAGAGGCCATTGAGCTGGCGGAGGTGGCCCACCGCGACGACCCCGGAGAGCGTGCGCCACCGTACCCCCGGAGGGTGGTCCAGGACCCGCGTCCGCCAGAGGGCACCCCGCGACCAGAGAGCAGACCGGCGGCTCCCTTTCCCCACGACGAACCGATGCCCACGGATCCACCATCACCCCCCAAGAAGAAATGGCTGGCGGGTTGTGGATTCCACCATCGGTTGCCGGAAGGAGCCCCGGGAGTGACGGTGAGGGTCAATGGACGCCGCTATCACGCGTTATTGGACTCGGGGAGGTCCGTGAGCCTGCTGAGGAGTCAGCTCCTCCCACCTCGACCGGAAACCCATGCCATACTGCCTCTAACGTGCGTCCACGGAGAAACCCGAGAGGTGAAGGCCCGCGACGTCCAGCTCCAGGCCAGAGGGAAGACCTGGATGGTCGAGGTGGGTTTAGTAAAAAACCTACCGGTGCCAGTACTCCTCGGCAGGAATTTCCCCGGGTTCGCAGGCCTACTCACCGCCGCCACCTACCGACCCGTCAGCCCTGGAAGGAGCCGCCCAACCCTGTCGCAGGAGGAGGCTTCATCCAACCCGGCTGTCACCCTAGCGTCGGATAGCGGGAGAGATGGTGAGTCCGCCCCCCCCTCTGCTAACCTCTTCTATGATGTGTTCCAGCGGGTTATACGAGGGGGGTCCGCGAGCAGCACGAAGATGACCGGCTGAAGCACTGTTGGGCTCAGGTGCGCGTGGCTGAGGGACAGGAACTCCAACCCGGGCCCCATCCTCTCCCGCACTTCATCGTGAAGGATGGTCTGCTCTACTGCGTCGCCAAACGACGGGGGGAGATTAAGGAGCTACTCGTCGTCCCCCGGTCGAAGACGGAGACGGTGTTGGAGCTCGCGCACTCCCACCCAATGGCCGGGCACCTGGGAGCAGGAAACACGACCCAGCGGATCCGAGACCGCTTCCATTGGCCGGGGATTGACGGCGAGGTAAAAGCGTTCTGCAAGGCATGTCCTACATGCCAGAAGACATCACCGCGAACGCCTCCCCCCAGTCCACTGATTCCACTCCCCATCATAGGGGTGCCCTTTGAGAGGATTGGGATGGACTTAGTGGGGCCGTTGCCGAAGTCTGCCCGTGGCCATGAGCACATCCTGGTCATCGTGGACTACGCCACCCGGTACCCGGAAGCCGTGCCCCTACGCAAAGCCACCGCGAAGAACATCGCACACGAGCTGTTCCTGCTGTTCAGCCGGGTGGGCATCCCCAGCCAGATCCTGACTGACCAGGGAACCCCCTTCATGTCCCGGCTGATGGCTGACCTCTGCCGGCTGCTAAAGGTCGACCAGCTCCGCACCTCGGTCTACCACCCCCAGACGGATGGCCTGGTCGAGAGGTTTAATCAAACCTTGAAGAGGATGCTGAAAAAGGTGGCTGCTGAAGACAGGCGCGACTGGGATCGGATGATCCCCTATGTCCTCTTCGGCATCCGGGAGGTCCCCCAAGCCTCCACAGGGTTCACGCCATTTGAATTGCTGTTCGGCCGTCAACCAAGGGGACTCCTGGATGTCGCCCGAGATGCGTGGGAGCAGCAGCCGGTAGCGCTCCGCTCTGTGGTCGAACACGTGACCCAGATGCGTCAGAACATCGAGCGGGTCATGCCGTTAGTCCGGGAACACCTGGTCCAGGCGCAGCAAGCCCAACAACGGCACTTCAACCGGGCAGCCCAGCCCCGGGAGTTCCAGCCGGGAGATCGAGTGATGGTCCTGGTCCCCACCTCAGCCTGCAAGTTTCTGGCCAAGTGGCAGGGGCCATATACCATCACAGCAAAGGTCGGCGACGTCAACTATAAAGTGCGACAGCCAGGGAGAAGACAGCCCGAGAAATTATATCATATAAACCTCCTGAAAAAGTGGGTGGGGACCAGAGAACAACTGGCCGCACTCGTCTCCTGTTCCCCGGTGGTGGTGGACTCCAACGAAGACCTATCGGCTGCCCAGAAGAAGGAGCTGCAGCACCTGGTCAGTCAGTTCCAGGATGTGTTCTCCGATCAGCCAGGGCAGACCAACGTTGTCGAACACCACATTAGGACCCAACCAGGAGTCATCGTCCGGCAACGGCCCTACAGAGTGCCGGAAGCCCGTCGGCAGGCTATAGAGGAGGAAATACAACAAATGCTGAAGTTGGGGATAATAGGCCATCCCGGAGCCCGTGGTCCAGCCCCATTGTGATGGTCCCTAAACCCGACGGCACCCTCCGCTTCTGCAACGATTTCCGCAGACTAAATGAAGTCTCGGAATTCGACAGCTACCCCATGCCCCGAGTGGATGAGCTCCTGGATCGTCTAGGGAGGGCCCGATACATTTCCACCCTAGACCTCACCAAAGGCTACTGGCAGGTGCCAGTGGCCGCAGAAGACAGGCCCAAGACCGCCTTCTCGACACCATCAGGCCACTGGCAGTACCGACGTCTCCCCTTCGGCCTGCATGGAGCCCCGCCCACATTCCAGCGCATGATGGATATCCTGCTCCGCCCACACCAGACCTACGCCGCCGCATACCTGGATGATGTGGTCATCCACTCGGAGGCGTGGGACGACCATCTGGACCGGCTGCGGAGGGTGCTCACGGAGCTCCGGAGAGCCGGGCTAACCGTCAACCCCCGCAAATGTCACCTTGCCAAAGCCGATGCGTCGTACCTGGGATTCCGTGTGGGGCGTGGCATGATCCGCCCCCAGGATAAGAAGGTCCAGGCCATCCAAGAGGCACCTCGCCCCACCACAAAGACCCAGGTACGAGCCTTCCTGGGGTTGGCGGGGTATTATAGATGCTTCATCCCCAACTTCTCCTCTTTAGCCGCCCCCCCTGACAAACCTGACCAGGAAGGGGCAGCCGGAGAAGATTGAGTGGACTCCGGAACTGGAGGGGACGTTCCGGAGCATAAAGCAGGCGCTCACGACGGAACCGGTACTCCGAGCGCCTGACTTTAACTGCCCCTTCCTGCTACAGACTGACGCCTCCGACACAGGGTTGGGAGCCGTCCTGTCCCAAGTACAGGAAGGTGAGGAACACCCTGTGATTTTCATCAGCAGGAAGCTGAACCCGGCCGAGACCCGGTATGCGGCCGTCGAGAAGGAGGCCCTGGCCGTCAAGTGGGCAGTCCTGGAGCTAAAATACTATCTCCTGGGCCGGCGGTTCACCCTCCTGACGGACCACGCCCCACTTCAATGGATGGCCAGAGCGAAAGACACCAACGCTCGGGTGACCCGCTGGTTCCTCGCGCTCCAGGACTTCCATTTTGAAGTCCGTCATCGGGCCGGGGCCGACAACGGCAACGCCGATGGCCTATCCCGGATCTGGGCCGGCTACGCAGGTTTGTCAGGGGTCACTCCCCACCCACCCTTAATACCCAACCTTTCTGTGATGCATTTCAGGACCCACCAGGACAACGCTTGGGGGGGGGAGTGTGACGGGAGTCCATTCCAATCAGCGCGGTCCTGGCATAGATCCCGAACACCTGGCGCCCACCATCAAGGGCGAATCGGGAACAGCCGCGCCTCATCAGCGCGGCAGCATAAAAGAGAGAGAGAACTTCCACGGGGAGAAGAACCTCCGAAGAGTGCAGCAGCTAACTCCTCTCTCTCTCTCTCTACCTCCAGACAGCCCGTGAAGACCAGACGACGGCATTATCCCCTACCACACCGTTTCATCTGGGCACCGAGCACGAGAGCACACCTGGGACTGGGAAGAGCACCACGGGAGAAGAGGACCCAAGCACCGAGCACCTAAAGACTGCACTATCCACGAGCACTTCACTCATCACGTCTAATAAATCCACCCTCCGGGGCACTTTTCTGTTAAAAACCTTGTTGTGTGATCCCTCTCCTGCGACAACTGGTGGAGAATGTGGGTATAACACCCAGGGGGGATCACACACAAGTGTTTCTACAACCCGGATATTTAACCCTGCAGTTTTTTTTTTCCTCTCTCTCATTTTTTTTTGGATTCACAGTGTGTACGGTGTGCGACGCTCTCCAAAGAAATGGAAGACCTTGTCAAACACCTGGCTGAGATGACCATCCGACAACAGAAAATCGTCGAGTTCCTGGCGAAGCAGCAGAGCGAAACGGAGCGGAAGGTCAGCGATCTTCAGGGCGCCAGCGCCCAACAAATCCCGCTTCCCGACGCGAGAACGCAAGCTGTGCGGCTTCTCCCAAAGTTGACCCCCCACGATGACGTCGAATCCTACCTCCAGCTATTTGAGTCCACTGCAGGATCAGAAGGGTGGCCACGAGAAGAGTGGGCACGGGCGCTGGCACCGCTACTGACCGGCGAGGCGCAACGAGCTTTCTTTTCCCTGGACTCCAGTGTACGTGATGATTATGAAGAGCTTAAACGAGAAATACTCGCTCGCCTGGGTTTATCTCCCATCTCCGCTGCGCAGCAGTTCCACGGCTGGGAATATCGCCCTCGCCGGCCAGCGCGCGCTCAAGCCGCTGACCTATCCCGCCTCGCCCGACTCTGGCTGCTCGGAGGAAGCCCCTCCGCCAGCCAGGTCGTTGAACGCGTGGTGCTGGACAAACTGCTGAGAGCACTGCCTCACGCACAGAAACAGGCGGTCCGGATGAGAAACCCAACGACATTATGGGAGGCCGTAGAGGCCATTGAGCTGGCGGAGGTGGCCCACCAGGACGACACCGGAGAGCGTGCGCCACCGTACCCCCGGAGGGTGGTCCAGGACCCGCGTCCGCCAGAGGGCACCCCGCGACCATAGAGCAGACCGGCGGCTCCCTTTCCCCACTACGAACCGATGCCTACGGATCCACCGTCACCCCCCAAGAAGAAATGGCTGGCGGGTTGTGGATTCCACCATCGGTTGCCGGAAGGAGCCCCGGGAGTGACGGTGAGGGTCACTGGACGACGCTATCACGCGTTATTGGACTCGGGGAGTTCCATGAGCCTGCTGAGGAGTCAGCTCCTCCCACCGCGACCTGAAACCCATGCCATACTGCCTCTAACGTGCGTCCACGGAGAAACCCGAGAGGTGAAGGCCCGCGACGCCCAGCTCCAGGCCAGAGGGAAGACCTGGATGGTCGAGGTGGGTTTAGTAAAAAACCTACCGGTGCCAGTCCTCCTCGGCAGGAATTTCCCCGGGTTCGCAGGCCTACTCACCGCCGCCACCTACCGACCCGTCAGCCCTGGAAGGAGCCGCCCAACCCCGTCGCAGGAGGAGGCTTCATCCAACCCGGCTGTCACCCTAGCTTCGGATAGCGGGAGAGATGGTGAGTCCGCCCCCCCCTCTGCTAACCTCTTCTATGATGTGTTCCAGCGGGTTACACGAGGGGGGTCCTTCAGCCGCGAGCAGCACGAAGATGACCGGCTGAAGCACTGTTGGGCTCAGGTGCGCGTGGCTGAGGGACAGGAACTCCAACCCGGGCCCCATCCTCTCCCGCACTTCATCGTGAAGGATGGTCTGCTCTACTGCGTCGCCGAACGACGGGGGGAGATTAAGGAGCTACTCGTCGTCCCCCGGTCGAAGACGGAGACGGTGTTGGAGCTCGCGCACTCCCACCCAATGGCCGGGCACCTGGGAGCAGGAAACACGACCCAGCGGATCCGAGACCGCTTCCATTGGCCGGGGATTGACGGCGAGGTAAAAGCGTTCTGCAAGGCATGTCCTACATGCCAGAAGACATCACCGCAAACGCCTCCCCCCAGTCCACTGATTCCACTCCCCATCATAGGGGTGCCCTTTGAGAGGATTGGGATGGACTTAGTGGGGCCGTTGCCGAAGTCTGCCCGTGGCCATGAGCACATCCTGGTCATCGTGGACTACGCCACCCGGTACCCGGAAGCCGTGCCCCTACGCAAAGCCACTGCGAAAAACATCGCGCAGGAGCTGTTCCTGCTGTTTAGCCGGGTGGGCATCCCCAGCCAGATCCTGACTGACCAGGGAACCCCCTTCATGTCCCGGCTGATGGCTGACCTCTGCCGGCTGCTAAAGGTCGACCAGCTCCGCACCTCGGTCTACCACCCTCAGACGGATGGCCTGGTTGAGAGGTTTAACCAAACCTTGAAGAGGATGCTGAAAAAGGTGGCTGCTGAAGACAGGCGCGACTGGGATCGGATGATCCCCTATGTCCTCTTCGGCATCCGGGAGGTCCCCCAAGCCTCCACAGGGTTCACGCCATTTGAATTGCTGTTTGGCCGTCAACCAAGGGGACTCCTGGATGTCGCCCGAGATGCGTGGGAGCAGCAGCCGGTAGCGCTCCGCTCTGTGGTCGAACACGTGACCCAGATGCGTCAGAACATCGAGCGGGTCATGCCGTTAGTCCGGGAACACCTGGTCCAGGCGCAGCAAGCCCAACAACGGCACTTCAACCGGGCAGCCCAGCCCCGGGAGTTCCAGCCGGGAGATCGAGTGATGGTCCTGGTCCCCACCTCAGCCTGCAAGTTTCTGGCCAAGTGGCAGGGGCCATACACCATCACAGCAAAGGTCGGCGACGTCAACTATAAAGTGCGACAGCCAGGGAGAAGACAGCCCGAGAAATTATACCATATAAACCTCCTGAAAAAGTGGGTGGGGACCAGAGAACAACTGGCCGCACTCGCCTCCTGTTCCCCGGTGGTGGTGGACTCCAACGAAGACCTATCGGCTGCCCAGAAGAAGGAGCTGCAGCACCTGGTCAGTCAGTTCCAGGATGTGTTCTCCGATCAGCCAGGGCAGACCAACGTTGTCGAACACCACATTAGGACCCAACCAGGAGTCATCATCCGGCAACGGCCCTACAGAGTGCCGGAAGCCCGTCGGCAGGCTATAGAGGAGGAAATACAACAAATGCTGAAGTTGGGGATAATAGAGCCATCCCGGAGCCCGTGGTCCAGCCCCATTGTGATGGTCCCTAAACCCGACGGCACCCTCCGCTTTTGCAACGATTTCCGCAGACTAAACGAAGTCTCGGAATTCGACAGCTACCCCATGCCCCGAGTGGATGAGCTCCTGGATCGTCTAGGGAGGGCCCGATATATTTCCACCCTAGACCTCACCAAAGGCTACTGGCAGGTGCCAGTGGCCGCAGAAGACAGGCCCAAGACCGCCTTCTCGACACCATCAGGCCACTGGCAGTACCGACGTCTCCCCTTCGGCCTGCATGGAGCCCCGCCCACATTCCAGCGTATGATGGATATACTGCTCCGCCCACACCAGACCTACGCCGCCGCATACCTGGATGATGTGGTCATCCACTCGGAGGCGTGGGACGACCATCTGGACCGGCTGCGGAGGGTGCTCACGGAGCTCCGGAGAGCCGGGCTAACCGTCAACCCCCGCAAATGTCACCTGGCCAAAGCCGATGCGTCGTACCTGGGATTCCGTGTGGGGCGTGGCATGATCCGCCCCCAGGATAAGAAGGTCCAGGCCATCCAAGAGGCACCTCGCCCCACCACAAAGACCCAGGTACGAGCCTTCCTGGGGTTGGCGGGGTATTATAGATGCTTCATCCCCAACTTCTCCTCTTTAGCCGCCCCCCTGACAAACCTGACCAGGAAGGGGCAGCCGGAGAAGATTGAGTGGACTCCGGAACTGGAGGGGACGTTCCGGAGCATAAAGCAGGCGCTCACGACGGAACCGGTACTCCGAGCGCCTGACTTTAACTGCCCCTTCCTGCTACAGACTGACGCCTCCGACACAGGGTTGGGAGCCGTCCTGTCCCAAGTACAGGAAGGTGAGGAACACCCTGTGATTTTCATCAGCAGGAAGCTGAACCCGGCCGAGACCCGGTATGCGGCCGTCGAGAAGGAGGCCCTGGCCGTCAAGTGGGCAGTCCTGGAGCTGAAATACTATCTTCTGGGCCGGCGGTTCACCCTCCTGACGGACCACGCCCCACTTCAATGGATGGCCAGAGCGAAAGACACCAACGCTCGGGTGACCCGCTGGTTCCTCGCGCTCCAGGACTTCCATTTTGAAGTCCGTCATCGGGCCGGGGCCGACAACGGCAACGCCGATGGCCTATCCCGGATCTGGGCCGGCTACGCAGGTTTGTCAGGGGTCACTCCCCACCCACCCTTAATACCCAACCTTTCTGTGATGCATTTCAGGACCCACCAGGACAACGCTTGGGGGGGGGAGTGTGACGGGAGTCCATTCCAATCAGCGCGGTCCTGGCATAGATCCCGAACACCTGGCGCCCACCATCAAGGGCGAATCGGGAACAGCCGCGCCTCATCAGCGCGGCAGCATAAAAGAGAGAGACGGAGCTTCTACGGGGAGCAGAACCTCCGAAGAGTGCAGCAGCTAACTCCTCTCTCTCTCTCTCTACCACCAGACGGCCCGTGAAGACCAGACGACGGCATTATCCCCTACCACTCCGTTTCATCTGGGCACCGAGCACGAGAGCACACCTGGGACTGGGAAGAGCACTACGGAAGAAGAGGACACGAGCACCGAGCACCTAAAGACTGCACTATCCACGAGCACTTCACTCAACACGTTTAATAAATCCACCCTCCGGGGCACTTTTCTGTTCAAAACCTTGTTGTGTGATCCCTCTCCTGCGACAAGATCCATAGTTCCTTTTATTCAGAGAGCAGGGCAACGAGAGTCTTTTATAGACAAAACACAGAGTGCCAGCAGGAACACAGATAAATGAGAGGAGAAAGATGCGAATATATTTTATGATCTGAAACTTCCTCAGGAGAGACGAATAGGTTTCCCATTGTGTGTGTAAATAAATAAGCAACAAATTATGAAAAGTATAATTAAAATGGAATCAAACTAAGTGTTATTGCATAAGCATTAGCTGCTTTCATGTTATCAAAGATGACGGTTAGAGGGTCGGAAACATTCCTGTGATACAGTTCTCAGTCTGAATCAATAAACAGGATGTTACCTCCAGGAAAAGGTACTTGTGGTTAAATCTATACTTGTGCACAGATCTCCCCTGTCATGGTGTTCTACATCTGTTTAACCCAGGGGGAGAACAAGAATAAATCCCACATCCATCGACTGTGTGAAGAGCTGCTTCCTTCTAAAGTAGTGTCAACTTGAAAAGAACGTTTAGTGCTGTCACAAGTAGTGCCCTCTCCAAATGTTATGATTTAAAAACAAAGGACGCTGCAAAATAGTGACATTAACACACTGTGCATTGTTGATGTCAAGTAGAGCAGCAGTGCGGCTTCATTAAGACTGTAAATGTTGGCTCATTGTACTGCAAAATATGCCCAGTGAGTCACATCAAAGAGCTGTGTCATTACTGTGACATCTGAGACTAATCTGCTGGAAACAGCTCTACTCTGAAGCTTTGATGCATCATTTTATGACTAGATGGTCATTTTCGAAACAAAGCATTTGAAAGAAATTAAAGAGGAAGGAATCATCAAGTAAAAAGTAAAGAAATTTAAAAAAGATAATAAACTATGATGTCTTTAAACACTGACAACGAAATGAAAAGGTAAACATTTCATACTTGACATAAACACACATGGAAAATCTGACATGCAAGAACAGATTCCTTGTATGGTGAAGATGTTCACCAAATCGCAGAGAAACACACACAATCACACTGCCTTGCATAAACACAAAAAATCTATGATCTATATTTACTGACAAATTAGTGACGCATTCCAAGGGGTTGTTCTCATTGATGCTGGGTACTGTATATGTGTGTGTTCTTATATTATTTAAAAAAAAGTGTAAATATTCATTACTTTCACAAGGGCATACTCAGAGTGTTAATTATAACAATGATTTTATTTTTACAAGTATTCTCCACCAGTGTTCCTATGTGACCATTAAGATCACATTTGGATCGTCCTCTCAAAGTTATATAACAAACCTTTGCACTGCAAAAAGACGTTGAACAAAATCATTCAAAGATTGATTTAATGAACCATATTTTTAAATGAATACTATACCAAAAGGAAAAAAATATAAACTAATTATGTTTTTGGGTGCAGTGCACTTAAAGTGCAGACCTTGCACTTTGTAGTTATTCACTAAGCATGGTTATAGAGCAGTAAATGTTTTCAGGTCTGTCTGTTTCTCGTGAGAACCCTTAGAGGTCTAGGTTTTTAAATTAAGTAGGACTGATGATATTATTTAATTTTGATATCAAATTTAATGTGCAGGTTTTAAAAAGGTTGTCAGTTTTTACATTTTTGGTTTGAACATTATGATTTTACAAGTTAATTCTCATTAAAATGTGAGAAAATGCGAGATGGTCTTTCAGTTAAATTTTTTTCAGACCCCAAATCGATGCTATCTAGTAGCGAAAAAAAGGGATAACCATTGGAAGTACAAGACCTGTAGTATGGCTTGTGATTTTCAAGCACAAAAAGTGCTTGGAACAGTGTATAAGGTTTAGGAGATGTTAGATACAATATTTGGTCATTTTGTTTGCTTTATTGGGGATTTAGGATTTTTTTATTTTGTCTGTTTTTATCACACAAAAACTGTTAGTTATTTATTTCTCCAGTAATAACATTTTTGTACAATTTCAGGATTGTTGTGTAATTATCGTGTAATGTAATTAGTATTTGTAAAACTAAAAGCTGGGGTTGTACTTTTTTTATGGCAATGCTGGAATTATTTTTTGCTTTAAAGGTAAAGTATTAGAGCAAATTTTAAAGTAGTAAAAAAATGCTCAAAAAGGTTAAAAGCCCCCGCAAACCCTTCTAAAGTCACTTCCAAATATATCCGGATGTTTATTCAGAAATCCTCTGTTTTGTAAAACAAAGGCTTTTAAAACATGTTATGCATGCCTTAGCATAAAAGTGCAAATGGATGTCATTAATGCAAAACTACTTTCACAATTATTGATTAAACACATTAAGCAAAAGCAGCAGTGCAAACCACCAGCACTCATGAAGCAAATCTATCTGTATTTATTCTTTTTTTTTTGTTAGTCTAAACACATTCCTTCACTGCACTGGGGAACTAGGACAAAAACAGAAACCAAGGTGAGTGCCACAGAAACCTGTTTTTCACTAGAAGTCTCTGCTTACTGGTGCATCCAATGGCACATGTGGCTAGAGCTGGTACCACAAGCAACATTTACTGACTGCAGGCTTCTGTTGTGGAAGTAGGATTTTATGAGCTCAATAGAATACAGAAAAAAAGCTGCAGCCAAAGCCCAGCAGAGTGTGAAGCAGCGGGGGGCACTTCACAACAGCGAGTCTTTAAAGCATGTTTAAAACAATTATTATGCAGATACACCTTCATCATGGTCCAAGCCTTGCATGCTAATCCACACACTTCTGTCAATTATTTGACAGAATTATCTAATTTCCTGCACTAATCTGTGGCTGCAGAATTTGAGAAGCATGACCTTTTCTCTCCAGCTTAAATGCTATTACCTTAATGTCTGCACTTGGCTCATTTAATGAGGTTTGCTGATTGTCAGGCTTCCATTAAACATCTCTCGAATGGTCTTGAAGAACACAGTTACACAGCATAGCATTTAAAACTGATTAAAGTTTGCTGTTTAATCACAGGTGACCCCAGCTTTTTGTTGATTTCAAGGTATATTATACAGTGCACACGTTTTTCTCTTATGATCTTTTTTCTCTCAAGTCCTCTATGGTTCAGTGTGCCAGTCTTGGATGCATTAAGTGAAGCTCACTCATTTCATTTTGGCTCATGCTTCACGTTTCTTTCATGCTTCAGCTAGACTTGGAAGCAAAAGGCTTTAGTTTGCAGCATTTCAAACAATGTGCAGCTTTTGTCTCATAAATGCTATGGAATTAGGGCTCACAACCATGATGGTTACTGCCCTCGAATGTTTTCATTTTAATAGTATGCTAATTATCTGAATAAAGCATAAAACTAAAACTTTGAAAAATGATCATTTGAAAACATAAACTGCTAACATATATACTAATAATATTATATATTAATAATACATTCTTATAGAAACATTTGTTTTTCTTTCGTATCGGTAATGATGATCAACTTACTGCTGTGAATAAATCCCCCACAACACACCCTTGAGGTTCAAAAATATATTTATTCAAGTTATGTTATGTTTATGCACATTGTGTTGTTGAACATTGTATTTTAAAATCAAATCAGAACAATATCCAGTAGTTTTATTTAAGTTATATGGGTTAAACTGGGTCACAGCTGGGCTGTTACTTGTTGGGGATCTCTTGTCCTTCTTTCTTCTGTTGCTGTTCTTCACGAACAGACATATAAACACCAAATGGTTATCTAATCATCCAATCAGATTTTTCCAGGCAAACTTGTGTTAGTTTAAGATTCTTTCCCAAAGGGGCCATTCATTCCCGGAGTAAAGAAAAACACATTTTGTAGCCCATTTGTGATTCTAAGACAATATTTTCACCGACAATAGCAGATGCTCATAGATGAAAAAAATAATATATTCCAAATATTCTAGATGTGTGTGTGTGGGGGGGGGGGGTTCAATTGATATCATTAAGCCGAAACTTATTGTGTAGATCATTCACAATTAACGTTTCTCAAACAGCTTCAATCATGTACTGCTTAAAAGCCCTAAAAGCAATCAAGTAGATCTATAAAATATATTTGAGTATTTATTTAGTTTCATTAAGTGAATACTGGACAGAATTCGTTATCATATGGAGCATTGTTTAAAGAGTTAATAAATAAAAGTTATGAGATTGATCGCACACATCTAAGTAGTAGGATAAACGTTTTATTTTTTATTTAAGAACAAATGCACATAAACTACAATGGAAACGAATTTACTGAAAAATCCCAGCATATAATAGAGTAATCAACGGAGCAAAGTCTGTCACAAAAGCTCTTCATGATTACCATCTCCCACAACTGTCTTGCCAGGCTGCGTTCCCAAAGAGCAGTCTCCCAGATCCAAAAGCAAGATGGCATAACTGCGTATTATGTTTCGCTTTTTAAAATTAAACTTTAAAACTTGCTTCATATCATTTTTTGTAGAACCCCAGCTTCTTGAATTTATTTTCATTACATTACACACAATTCCACAGTAAATCTGAAATTGTACAAAAAATGTTTGACGAATAAATGAATATGTTATTAATGTCTTGACTGCAAAAAATGAGAACGAAAAGTTTCTATTTTTCATACCAAAATTAAAAACTTATGAATCCCCTCCAAAAAATTAAAGATAAAAACAAAAACTGAATCTGAAAAAAAAAGACATGCAAACCTTTTTACACCATTGTGCTTTTTTGTACCAGGACTTTGAAAAACACAAGCCATATCACAGGTCTTGTACTTCTAAGGAATATCCGTTATTTCCACCACTAGAAGGCACTGGTGGTACAGATTTGGGGTCTGTACAACAAAACTAACGATTGCACATTTTAATTTGAATACCCTAGCAAATAATCTGTCAAAACTCTTGCAATATTCATTTAAAACACAAAGTATCAAAACTAATAACTTTTAAAAATTAAACAAAAGTTGGAGTTAGTCATTCCTACTTAATTAAAACAACCAGTGTGATTGGCACACGAATCGCCACACATTGGTGGTGAGGTGTGCACACATTGTTGACTCAGACATTTACAGTAACTCAAGGAAGTGTAAGTTTATGTAAGTATTAGCAATTCGGTTGATGATGCCACCTTCTCTAAACACTCCCTTCGCCATGTCATGAAAAAAAATACCCTGTACATCTGAGCAACTACACGCATGCTGTGAGAGTCAGCCAGTCTCGCAATTAATCATCCCAAATTAATTCTCTACACGTAATGTGTTAAAACAATACCCTTCACTGCTTTTCATAAATGCATACATCATACAAAACTTGTGTTAGTTGATACATCACCCAAAAATTTCCTTGTGTGGTTGAACCTAAACTTGAAAGGTCTGCCTCTTCAGATGGTGTGACCCAGAGCGTGGTCCAAAATCCCACAGCTAATCACTGATCATGTCCGTGCTGGAGCAGACATTAATAATGCATGTGATC
>SRMA01027159.1:217388-256810 GCA_007224835.1 Danionella cerebrum | reverse complement strand
GCTATTATTTGTAATGTAGTGACAATGTTACTAGCTATTATTAGTAATGTAGTGACAAATTGCACAGTCTCCACGATGAAGACTTTACAGAAATATCACAGATAAAAACGGAGACCACGAAAGAATGGCATCTATTTACGCAGCCATCGGGCAGTATTTCACTATTGGGCAGGTGGATGCGACATTAAAGCACATTTTTCTTACAAGAGGCACGTTATGTGATCGTGGCTATGAAAGTCACTAATAACGAATCATCAAACGTTTATCAGATACAACTCCAACGGTAAAAAAAATACTATTGTTAACTGATATGTCTCTGATATGCAATTTGCAGTTTTTAAGGTGTCACAATAATTAAAGCCATATTTAATACTTTTTAACACACTACTTGCCATAAAGCATTTCATCACGTGGTCCGGGGAAACCGTGACATAATCCGTGACATTTTGCAAAACGTGCAATTTGCGGATTGTGTATTAACTGGGTTATGAAAGTTTACTCGTGGTCTTTGTGGAGATGTTTTCTATCGATTCCTTGAGGGTCACAAACTTTACTAGAGCACGTTCACCAAATGGGTTCCATTTCTGTCCATGGGATTAAAATTGCTTCATAAATACATTTTATTACAAATCAAAGTGTACAACATACTATTGTTATTGTAAATTTAAGCTATAACTTTTAAATATGTGATAAAATCCACATAAAACACTGAAAAAATGACATCTATTTCATATAATGCTTGTTTAATTTGTTTAAACAAATATCTATAGTTTCTTAGATTAAAAAAAACATTTTAGTCATGTCCCCATTTTTTTACGCATTCCTGTAACCTCTTCCTAACAACTGGGGAATTTCAGGTAGTTGCATTACTTGGATCATAGGTTAAGCAAGTTAAGTTCTTTCAGTTTAGTTTTTACATATTTGATGACTTTGTAATGATATCTTGGAGCGTTACTTAAAAAAAATTTAGTGTAAAATTTTATATATTTTGGTAAATAATTGGATTTGAAGAATTTCATGGTTCTTTAATCATGTGTACCATGTCACATGTTTTCAATTCTTTGCTACAAACTATGTCCTGTTACTTAAATTAAAAATAAAACGAGAGTTAGGATCAGGCACCTATCTTTTCATTATAAATCTAATAAAACATTTAAATAAGTTACTTAAGAGGAACCAATGCCCATATGGAATACTTAAGAATGCATGCTGTTGGAATCTGTATGCTACTGAATCAAGTGAAAAAAGACATTACGAAAAAGCAAATGGCACCCATTTGGTGGAATGGCTCACATAGTGTCGTCCGCTGGTCATAAATAAAGATTTTTGAATTCCTTAATGCCACAAGATTGTCTGAATATTCCATAGCGACCTTGAATACTAAACATCTCTGAACTATTCGCTAATAACCTCGACAGGGATGTCCCTCCCTTAGTTTATATTGTCTGCCCTCGAGTGCCACAGTAACACCGAAACAATTGTGTTTTATATTGTGTTCCCTGATATATTTGAAGTTCAAGTTTAAGTATCTTCTTATACCTAGATTTAAACAGCTGTGTCTCATCTTACAGAACTACTAAATTCCACCCATACACCTACCTTGGTGAGGCAGTGAAGAGGAGAACTTTGTGGGCATAGAAAGGCTTTCCTTCCACCAGAAAGGTCACATCAGACATCTCTTTGTTATTGAGAAAGTGTGGATCTGTAAGATGGAACACATCACATGAAACAATGACGTCCCAAAGGCCGAGATGCAGTGATCGCACAGAGACCTTTTCATTATTCAGCATCCGACTGGCTGTCATCAACACTCTACAATAAAGAGCATCAAAGATCCCTGCGTTATATGTCTTAGTTTTCACTCCAGAGCATAGATGGCGCTAATGTTACACAAAACCTTCAGCCAGAAAATAATTTGAAGAGTCACTACTTTTATTTCTCCAAGGTAAATGAAGTCCCTTTAGTGCATGAGTTTACTCCTAAAGAGCCCAATTATCTTTCTCCATTTAAATGTAAGAAATCTGAGAGTTTCAGCAAAACAGCACTATGTTTGCTTTTCTACGGTAGTCAAAACTCACCAAGACGCGAGGTCTGCTTCTTCTTGATCTCTGTGAGTTTGGGGATTGGGAAAGGGCCGTAGCAGTGGGTGAAGATGACAGAAAGCTGCTGGCTGATCACCTCGTTCTGCGGGTCACACAGACAAGAAATCGCTGCTGTCAGAGCATTAATTCTGTTTTGCTTAAAACAAGCCATGTTCAAGCCTAAGGTAATAGCAGCAGGGCACTTGTGATGAGCTCTGTAATTAGCCGATTTATGATGTTAATTATGGTGAAAGCTGAATCTAGTGTGGCTGATACTGATTGCCTGTTTGCTCACAGCCACACACTGACACCCGCTGATAACAATAATGTAGAGACGTATGAGGGACAGGAAGTCTGAACGTTTTTTAAAGTTTAACCTCTCAGACCGGAATTTTTTTTTACCCATTCCACAGATAATGTGCCATTCCTGTCCCTGGGACTTTCAATGTATAAACACTACTAAACATGTTCTACATGCTATTTGTATTGCAAATTCAAGCTAAATATTGTTAAAATACACATAAAACATTGAAAAATAGTATTTATTGCTTTTAATAAAGAAACCTTTCTTTTGCATTGATATATAAACCCATACTGCAATGGACTGTCCAGGGTGTACCCCCGCCTCTCGCCCAATGTGTGCTGGAAATAGGCACCGGGAGACCCCAATTACCACAAAAAGGGAATAAACTGGTTAGAAAATGAATGAATGATAAAAGTCCATATAGAATGTTTGGTTCAAATAAATTTTTTTTCTTAGATAAAAAAACAACAACAACATTTATGTCTTCAGCTTCTTACTCATTCCTGTTACCCACCCCCTCCAGAAAAACTGTCAGTTTTTCAGCAACACTTGCAACACTTGGATCTTTAGAAGGCTATGGGGTAAGCAAAGGTAAATTCTCTCAATTTCTTATTTAAATATTTAATGTTTTTGTGATAAAATCTTGTCATTTAAAAAAATACTGTCCTGTTACTCAAATTATTTACATTTATGCATTTGGCAGACGCTTTTATCCAAATTTTGAATGAATGAGCTTTGAACTTATTTTTTGAATGAATGAACAAATTTTATTTGTGAGTTCTTGCTTTTCCGTGGAATTTGAACCCACGACCCTTGCGTTGTTTGCACAATGCTCTACCAATTAAGCCACAGGAAAGCTATCGTCATAGATTTAATTAGTTTGGTGTTAAAATGCACAGATTTGGTAAATAACCGAATTTGCAGGATTTCCTGGTTCTATAATCATGTTCACCATGTAAATTTAGCATGTATTTGCTAATTCTTTGCTCACAAACTCAGTCCTGTTACTTATATAAAGAATAACAGCAGGGTTAGTAACAAGTAAAAATGGCCCCCATCATTTGATTATGAATCTAATAAAACATTGAAATAATTTACTTAAGATGGAAAATTACCTACTAGGAATACTTTTACTAATAGGTTTTGAAAAAAAAACCTTTTTCTTGAAGGGTTACAACATTTGGAAGAGAGGAATGAACTCTCAAATTGCCCGAGTTCACGTTAAAGCGAAATTTTTTAACAACAAAAAAGTACAAACTACAAAAGACATATTTGATTAAAATTATTACTTTTTAGAAATGTTTTTATTTTTTAAAGTTGAAAAATTGTATTATTTAAAGTACTTCTACACAAGCTACCCATTACAGTGATTCTAATTTGTTAGTTTTAGGCTTTTAAATTAACATTTTAAAATTATTGTTGACACACACACACACACACACACACACAGATATGTATAATATGTATAATATATATATATAATAATTTAAAAATGTTAATATGCAATGTACATCTAAAAATAGAGCTTTAAATAAACATCTTAGGTATAAATCTAAAAAGGAAAAGAAGTACAGTTGCTGAGGATAGATATATCACCTAATACTTAATGCTGAATAATTCCTCACTGCTGTGAAAGTTTATAAAAATATGAAATTACAGAATATTCTTTTAGGATTGTAAGAGAACAGAGTAGTAAAACACAATGTAGGAATAAAATCTCAAAAGTTGCAGAAGAGACTCAAACTCAATTTTGACAGAAGCACCTTGCTAGCGCGAATGATCTGGAACATCAGCGGCAGTCCGTGTGTGATCAGTTCTTCTGTGTACTCGTCTTCTTTGATGCAGCTGAAGTCCTTCAACAGGCCCTGGATCAGCGGCCGGCGCTGCTGCACGAAACACGTCTTCAGGGACTCGAGCCAAGTGTGCAGGGTCCACGGTACTCCTGAGAACAGACACAATCGATCGATTCGTTCATGTACAGCTTATTCTCAGGCAGAAATACATTGTGCTGGACATCCATCTATCAAAATTCTGGGAGAACAATTCATTTGATCAATTCAGGAGCTTAAATCAGAGTGCATGTGTTTGCTATTGGCCTGAAATGGATATTAGAGTACTTTTAATTTGTAATACAGCACTGAGTCTCCATTAAAATATTTTCCAAATCAGTGAGAATAAAACTTTGGCTAATGGTAAATGTAACTAAATATAAATGGGTTTCAAAAAGAGTTCAGACAAACAATATTTTAACTACACAATAAACATTTAGTATAAATAAAAAGTATGTTTTATAATCATATTGATTTAGTAGTGGGCATCACTCTTCCCTTCCAGTTAGAAGGTTGCCGGTTTGAGGCTCACCAGTGACCTGGAAGTATGTTCTCCCAGTGCTTGAGCTTCCTCAAGAATCCTGAAAACATGTGGTTAGGTTAAGTGAATAATTCTAAATTCCCCCTCAGGTGTGAATGTGTGAGGGAATGTATGTAATGCCCCCTGTCCAGGGTGTACTGCCAGGGCACTGGAGATAGGCACCAGCAGGAATGAACGTGACCCCAATAAAAAAAGGAATGGATGTAAACTCAGTTATTAGAGGCTAAAATATCTAAAGATAATTCAATAATTCAAAGAATATTTGTAACCCCATGTTTTTACCACATTTTTACCCCATGTTTTGTTGAAATCTACATTTAACGAGTCTTTCATCACTTCTGACAAAAGAAAAACATACAGAAATGGCAAGCATTTATGAGCCTAAAGGACTCTGATCTAGGCCTTGAAGCAGGTATAGAAATCCTCTATAAAAACCAGATGTGTTACTGTGGAAACATATAAATAGTTAAAATAGTTAAAATCTTAAGATTCAGCTGATGAAAGAAAACACTGGGAATTTCATCTGGGAATTCATCTGGGAATTCTTTTCTAAACCATTGTTTTGTTGTCAAAGTTTTAAAAAATTCATTTTCGCCGAACCCTGCTATAGGCGCTCAAAGGGTGGTGAGCAGATGGTAATAACTCCATCTAAATCTGTGCATTAGCAATTACATTTAACTCTAGAACTAGACAGAGCTGTTTAACTAGACAGACATGGATTTGTTTGTTTCAGCCTGGATCTGCAGTTAGTCAGATAACAAAATGGAAACACATAATTTAAAAATCAATGTGACTTTCTATAATGGAAATTAGAGATCGTTACATTCTTAGCAGGTCAAAAAACTTTGGCAGTGAATCAAATTCTTAGTTATCTCTGTATCTTTATTCAAATACAGTTGATTTCAGTGTCGAGTGTTTAGGGGTTTGCTCACCAAGGCTGCGGATGTCTATGGTAATATCCACATGGCCGTGCTCAGCACTGTGGTACATAGCTTCACGAAGAGCACGGAGCTTGGCCTTGCCTGACCGGAGCGTGCCCTCACACACTGGCACTCTTCTCTCTCCTGCCTCCGAGCCCTCGGCTAGCATTTCCTCCAGGGACAAAACATCCCCCTTCTCTTTATCCACCTGGGACAGAAGCTTCCTGAACACATTCCTGGAGGACAAATAAAAGACCTTAAAAAACTCTTACAAATTATAAAGTATATTGAAAAACACACATTAATTATACATTTTAATTAATTTACATCAAATAATCTCTGGACAGCACTAGGGCGAGTGGGTAGCACTGTGGACTTCCAGTTAGAAGAATGCTGGTTCCCCTTAAGCGTGAGTGTGTGAGTGGTTTGTGTTGCACTGCTCATTTCTTTGAATGTTATAAAACCACTTTTTCAACACATTCTTGTGGATCTGGGTGATTTTACATAAAAATTGAATGTCAGATTTGTTCAGACTAATTTATTTAGATATTTTTCCCTAGAGTCCCTTCTCTTCTGGCTTGTTCATTCACTTGGTCACTGGCTTGTCAATGTCCGATAATGTAAACCTGAACCATTTTCACACAACTGAAGAATCTGCACATCTCTGACACTCACCATGTCATACAAAAGTAAAATTGGAAAATTTACTTTCCAAGTCACGAAAAATAAAAAAGGCAAATCAAACTTTTTTTACATTTAATTTTAATTTGTTTAATATTGTTTTGATTAATCACCATCTCGACATACTTGTCTTTATTTATCCCAACCCTCCAACTAACCCACCTCCTCATTTTGAAAATGTCATTATTTGGTTTTTGATGTCTCCAATAACAGCCCCCCCCCCATTTTATTTATACCAGATTTTTAAACAACTCAGAAATGAATCGCTTTATGACTGTGCCATAAATCTCTGAAAGGCCTCGCATGCACTTAAACATAAACATAAACAAAACCCAGTGAAGAGGTCCCGCACGTGTAACAGAACCTGTGTCCGAGGAGGGCGAGTGCTTAGTTGCTGATGACATTCCAAATCAAAAGTAATTTGAGCAGGATTCCTTTCAGTTGTAAAGATCCAGTTACATAATGTTTTGCCATTTCAACCAATTTTGGTAAGCGTGACTACATTTTTACTCAAATAAAATGTTACTCGATACCAGTAACTTGGCACCAAGAGGAAGAACTTCATTTTCAAACTTGAATGGATGGTGTAATATCAGGTGACGTCCCAGTTTTAAGCCAAGGATCGGGTTGGAAAAAGAACTTCTTTGGACTCGGAGTCGATTCTTTAGATTTAAAGACTAACAATTGTTCCTCCACTTTAACAATTAAGAGATTTGCTGCATTAAACATAAATATGATAAGAAAGTAGAAGCAATCCTAATCTAACGGTTCCAGATAAAGCAATGAACCCTGACGATTACATGTTTAGAATCAATGGACTCTCTTAAGAAACCAGAATAAATCTTTCTTTTTAAATCTTTAAAACTCTCCATGAATGATCCTCTATAGATAAACAACAAATACCAGTAAACATATATAAAGCCGGGAGCCAAGCCATCCGGCTCTGGCACTGAGCTCACAATGTTCTGACAGATTGCCTTAAAATGGCAAGGGTGAGTTGGCCATTGAGCACGCGGGATTCTCATTCAGACGGATGTGGAGTGAATTTCGATTAGATTTCCACCATGCAGCAGTGGCTATAGATGAGACTCAATGAGCGAGCACTCATCCATACCATTCACCAGCAGTGGAGCGTGAGGGGGCTTGAGTTATGAGTGTAAATCACACAATATTTTGTGGTCACATTCACCAGCTCAGGTTTTATTGGAGCCAAAAATAACAAATCAGCAGTTTGGGTTTGATAGATTATAGGGCTCTGCAGTCAGAAGGATGTATAATGACACTGAAATAGTGTTATCTGATGACAAATTTGTCAATGGGCTAAGGAAGCTTGGGATCCCTCTTGTGCTAGTGGTGAGTGTTCTCCATCACCTGTGTCCATGTGATGCAGCAAGGCTGTAGGAGTTCATTTCACCCAGTGGACCAGAGCAAATGCCATTGCGGTAGGAGGTGCCAATCAAAGGGTCTGCCCCTCTTTCCAAAAGCAAAGTAACCAGCTCAAAGTTGCCTGGTGAAACAGAAAAGACAAATATTTAGCAAAAAATAGCCATACATTGTATGTATATGCATGTAACGAAATATTGACATCAACAAAGTTGTGGGTTGATTGTTTAAACGAATATAAAAAATCTTGAGAGCCGATGTACTTGTCAAAAAAAAAGAAATTAACCTTTATTTTATTATCAATAAATTAATATCCAGTACTACTAAACATTACAATTCAAAATCCTCAATATATTGAATTATTTGTATTGAAATACTCTTTTTAATATTGTTACCATTTCATCAAAACTTTTTTTTGCCACAATCACACTAAGTAGAAAATTCCAGTGACTTGAATGAGATCATATCCAACAATGTGAAAACATTAGGATCATATCCATTAATTTCATCCAAAAATGCAACAACACTGTGTGATTCCGAATTTTGCTCTGATGCAAAGATCAGCTGGGAGGAGCTTTGACCCGCAATAATGCATCATGTGACGTGACTTCAGCCACCAGATTGGAGAGGTCAGATGCGTGAGCTTTTTGATTACTCAATATAAAGCAAACATACATTTTTAGGATGTCAATATTGCTATAAAGTAGATTACACAGCATCCTGTTATAATTCCATTGAGTTTCATAGCAAATTATTTAATTTTACACAGTGTTGTGGGCGGGCTCAAACCAGATGCATCCGCATACCAAATTTGTTACAGATAATCGCCTGAGCATGGTGACTAATCATATGGAATTAAAATTGAATGGACAATTATGACATAATGGCCAAAATGGTTGTACGATTTTAGGAGGCTGTAAACATTATCTGAGGCTGTCAGCACAGTGCACCCAAGAGGTCAGGAGATAGAAAAGTTGGCCTTTTGCCCTATAATAATATTCCTGTTCATCGTAAAATCATAAAATTGGTCTCAGTACATTCAGACAAACATGCTGTCAGACATGCTGTCCATTTTAAGTATGTCGGCCATTTTGAATGTCGCCATTTTGGATTTAGTATGCATCTTATATGCATCAACATTTCTTTAAAAAAAGTTGTGAACCAACATGTCCTGAAGGTACCCAACAAGACTTGTGGTAGTGCCACCTTTTGGTCAAAATATATAATTACATTGAGGAAAATGGTAATAACTTTTGCTAGCTTTAACATATTTTTATAAAACTGAAGCACAGTGTCCCCTATTGGTCAGGAAATATGAAAATTGCCATTTTGTCTTAATTTCATATCAGTTTATAATAAAATTATAAAGTTTGTCTCAATGTGCTCTGACCCTCATGCTGTGTCTGGCCCGTTTGAATGTCTGCTCAACAAGTTTTCTGGCATTAAAACTTTAAATACTGCTCAATATGAATTTGACTAGTTGTATTACAGTATGCTTAAAATCCCACCAATACATCCTTGTTTTTCTGTTTAATGCTGTTTGTGCTCACGTTTTGCCTCCTGGATGCTTGGCCCCATATTACTGCTTGCACTTATATTTACATTTCTGAATGCATTCTTTGTTTACAGCATTGTATATTGCATTACAGCATCGTCCAGTATATTGCAGTAAGATTTCTAGCCTTTAATTTTACATTACTGAGCTGGACAGTTTAGAATTGCGACAGGAAAGTGTCACCATTGGCACTCAACCACAAGCCCTCTGTCCATTTAGATTAAATATTTACGAGAACAATAAAATGACATTTACAAAACATTTTTAAGTCATAACTTATACTCTGAAAATATTTAAATAATTTCCTCCATCGGTTTGTGCTTGTAAAAAAAAAAATAAATCTACACATTCGCATGAATTAATGAGAAAAACACATTTTATAGTAGAACGAAATCCCAAATGCTAACGCTATGTGTAATTGACCTTGCATTCAGCAAATGGAGCATAATCAATGAGACCTGATGAGTTATAGAACCGATGAGCCTCAAACAATCTATCCACCATCATTTCTACTGATCACCAGGAAACAAGGGCCTGGTGGAATCCGTTTCTAAACATTTCAACTGAATTGTTTTAACTTGTGCCATTCTATTTCTCTGCATGGGGTGAGACTGATTCTAGTTTTTATCATACTAAGGTGTCCATTACTAGCTGACTCACATCTGAATTACCCAAGCCTTCAAGAGTTGGTTTGCTAAGTGGGCCAGACAGGTAATTTTCAGCATTATGCTAGAAAACACTTGGTATATGTAAATGAATATCAGTCTGGTCAATTCATATTCATAAACCTGCCACAGCTTGGATTATGAAATCTCATTTGGCACTGGTTTCCATACATCATTCCTCTGTGTGGACTTGTCACATTCACACTGTGGATGTTAAGGGAAAAAAAAGCTGTGGTTGCTTAGGCTCATTAGAAAGTTTGCAAAGGGCTCCTGTGAGTGATTTAGCACCATCAGTCTCTGAATAGCATTATCCTTCCAGAATCAGTCTGAGGCTATAATGTCCTTAGTTTGTCAGTTCGCAGTTTGCTAGGATGCTTTTACCCAAATAAGCAGCTAAAAAGGCACATAATGTTACATCTTGGTGCCCCTTAGTGTTTAGTACAACATTATATAATTTAACTTAAATTATATCAGCGAGAAACCAAAGAAAAACGATTGATATATTTAAATGTAAGTACTGATGGAACAAAAAGAGCAGCATTAACATTAAATGTTCCTTCTAAAACTGGCCTCAGCTCCAGAAAAAAAACCACACAAGTGTAAAAACTTTTGTCCTTTTTTCCTCGATCTAACCATGATATTATCTAACCATACCATGTCCAGCTTGATTAATCAGACAGCAAATATGACACCACCGTGCTGGAATCTGTTTCTAAAAATGACAATAGGATTATGAGATGAACATGATCAGTACAGGATGGGCTTTCTGTACAGCGTCCATGAGGAAACAGTAACATCATGATGTGCTAACATCAGTTTGGAAGTATGTTGAGAAAATTCATGTAAATAATATTTAACGTCTGCGATGGACTGGCGACCTGTCCAGGGTGTACCCCCGCCTCTTGCCCAATGCGCGATGGAGATACGCACCAGCAGACCCACGTGACCCCGATAGGTAATAAGCGAGTTGGAAAACATTTAACGTAACGAGAACTATTGGAAAATATTTGAAATACATCTTAGATCCCTGCCCTGAATGTTACTCTAACTTTAGCAAGCTCGAAAAAGGAAGTGAACTTTCAAGAAAAGAACAGGTTTGAGATGCTGGCAAGCTGGTCTTCCTTTTGAAACACCAAATTTGGATCTAATACATCACACCAACCCAGAAATCTTGATAAACATAAGGATTTGGACCTGAATAAAGCAGTAGTATTCTGAAACTGGAGTACGTGTTTTCAGATCTCATAAAACCTTAGCCTCAAGGCAGAACATGGATTATATTCATAATTTAATCAATTTCTGATCAAATTGAGACCTTCTCTGTTGTAGAACATGGAAGAAATTAGTTTATTTTTTGTACTTAATATATATTATATGTATAAAAGAGGTGGTTTCTTGACCACTAAATGCTTTTTTTTACAATTAAATTATTTTTATTCTGTTTATTTTTGATAAGTTATCACTCATTTTGTCACAATAATAAGCACCAGAGACAATTCTCCTTCTTTTGGAGATTGATATGAGGATGTGTTGGGCTTATCTAAGCATTTATCAATGGTGTAGTTTGAATAATCGGAGTCACGTGTTGGTACTTTTTTTAACCCTTTTAACAACTCTTTTACTGTATCATGCTTAAACTCCTCGCTGTTCCAGCCCAATCTCTGACAAATGATGAACTTTGAATGAGTAAAAATCTCAAATGAGAAAATGGCAAGAAATAGAAAATGAAAAGTTGACCTTGAAAACTGTTTATAAATAGTTCATTTTCTTTAAATAATGTTTAATGATTGATGAGTAGAAATAAAAGTGTTTTGAATGTCTTTGTTTGAAACATTTTTGATGGAGGGGTTTGTATTTTGACCTCGATGGGTGTAGGATAGTCATGGCCTTTGTCGCTCTTACTAGTTTCTCTTATACAATTTTGCCCTTAGGGACCCCTGGAGTCCGGATCGCTCGGTTATTTTGTAAATCTGATGAGAAAATGGCATCGGATTCCTGCCACTTGATCCCAGTTTTCCTCCTTCTTGTGCTCCTCACTATACAAATAATCTTGCTTGCCTTGAGTATATAAACAAAAAAGGGGGTTTTAATGCTGTATAGCCAAACATTTGTGTTTTTTTTAAACAACAGCGAAACAACAGTTTACATAATTTATTTCTATACAAAATGTAACCTGTTATTTGCCCTTTGCGACCGACCAACAGTGTCAAAAAAGTTGTTACCTGCCGCAGATGCCAATTGCAGAGGCGTCTCTGTGTAATTTTCAGCACCATCCTGAACAGCTCCTTCCACATTAGCCCGGGCGTCCAGAACAAGCTGCTCAATAAAGTGAGAAGCACATTCATTTTCCAACAGATTTCAGAGGATTTACCTGTAATATCACCAAGACGCTGGTAAACACAAGTGCTGTAATTGCATTCCATTACGGTCTAGCAAATTCTTACTGCAATCTTTATGGAACTCATCATTCCTACTGTAAGTGTAGGCTTCTGCAAGATAAAGTAATGCATACATCACCTTGACTTCCCATTTCCCTGGAACAGTTAAATAAGTGGGCCTTAGTAGGTCACAAGATTCAGCTCTTCTATTTCAAGATTATTTATAGTTATATAGTAAAAAAAAAACAAAAAACTGGCTTCTATCTTGAAAGCGCTCCTCTTTTTCTTTGGCACATACAGACTCTTCCTGATAGCAGCCACATGCCCATCCTAGTTTCTTGGAACTGGGGCAGTGGCGCAAGTCTAACTTTATCTTTCATTATTTGTAATAACTGAGGAAAGTGCATCAAATCATTGACAGCGCCACTACCTGGACGACAGGGACGTTTCCGTGTAACACGGCGAATGTGAGAGGCGTCCCCTGCCTGGTGTCGGGGTAAACTGAGGGGTGCTTGTGTAGGGAGCTGGGCACCTGAAGATCATATAGGGCAAGTTCAGGGAGAGACAAATTCAGCCATTAAACACTAGCACAATGTGCGCTAACTGCCCTTTTTTCTGGAAATTGAAAAAGAAAAAGAGGGGAAGGAAACAGTGAGAGGAAAGTTGGCCGTTTGGTTAATCCAAGCGAAAAGTGGAAGAAAGAGCCAGCACTTAATTTTGTTCTCCAAAGCCCATTGCCCATGCTAGTCTTGACTTTCACTTTGCGTCATGTGCTCCTTGCTTTACAGTATCCTGACCACTGTTTTGACTTTTATTTTTATTTATTTTGGTGGAAGTATCACAGACAGCTAGAGGTGAAAGTGAGCCGTGATGAAAACAACTGGCTGCTATGCTTACAGCTGTACGGTATGCAGATTTCTACTCTAAATGATGCAGGCATCTGTTCGGGTCTGGATAAACGTGACCTTTGTGGTGTGGGTTGTTTCAGGTACAATTAAGGTTAAACAAGTGTGTGCAAACACCAAGGAAGCATTAGGTAGTCACATATCTGTGCTTCTGTGCATGCCATTGAAGCAAAACAAGCAAATCTCAGAGTTCTATTATTTTGTGTTAAGGCCAAAATTAACAGAATGTGTCAGGGTTCAGCCACCAATCATTGTACGACTCTTACCATCAAGTCTTGTCATCTTTTCTAACCCAGTCATATGGCATAAAAACTTCTGAACATATGTTTAATAAATAGTGAACTTATTATATACATATATAACAACTTATTATTCATGTGGAGACTGAAATGAATACAAATTTTCAGCTACATTCAAAATGTTTTTGGAGTCCTATGAATATCTATGTTTCTTTATTTTTTTTTAAATTCTTTCATTCATTTTCCAACTCGCTTATTCCCTTTTTGGGGTCACGGGGGTCTGTCGGTGCCTATCTCCAGCACAATTTGGGCGAGAGGCAGGGGAACACCCTGGACAGGTCAGCAGTCCATCACAGGGCAACATTCACTCACACATTCACATCTAAGGGGAATTTAGATTTTTCAATTAACTTAGCCACGTCTATAGGATTGTGAGGATTGTGGAGGAAACCGGAGTACCCAGAGGAAACCCACGCAAGCACAGAGAGAAATCCGTCACAGGCTACCCACTGCGCCCCCGTGCCGCCTATTTTTTTTTTTTAAATGATGATTTTATTTGTTGATGTACAGATACATATATGTTTCTTTACTTTAATTTTTCTATTTACTAATAATTTACTAAAAGTTTTGATTCTCTGATGGACTGGCAACCTGTCCTAGGAGACCCCTGTGCGCTGGAGACCCCTGTGACCCCGAAAGGGAATAATAAGCAGGTTAGAAGATGAAGGAATGATTGTATCGTTTCTTGAAATTTTGTATAGTGGAATAAAAAAATAATAATAATGTAACCCCCCCCCCCAGTCTGCATAGGGCACCAAATGCTAGAGGGGGGGGGGGGGGCATTATCCTGTTCTGTCAAAAAAAAATCATAGTTATGTATTAATAATAAAATACATGCATATGTGAATATTATGTTTTAAACATAAATATATTATAGAAATAAGTGGCTGAATGCCTCAGCATTACCATCTACTACACCCTAGAGTGACAAGTAGAGTGACTAGAGTGTTGTTGCGATTCCTAGATACACAGATCAGATACAAAATAACTATTAGATTCTCATAAAAAGTTGCTTTTTAAAAAAGGAAATTATGAATTTAAGATGCTTCATGTGATCAATTAAATCTTTTCAATTCTGAGCCATGAATCTTTAGCTATCTTTAACAGTCAAATTATAATGCTAACATATACATACAATACTATGTATTATATCACTTGGTAAATATTCGTTCTTGGTAAATCTGTAAATCACTTTCTCCAAATATTAGTAAAACACCAATTTTCAATTAGTTTTAAAGTCAAGTTCCTTCAAATTTGACAGTTCACTGCAATGCGTGTGTCTACATTAGAGAGTATGCTTTTTGTAATAACAAACATTGGATAATTTGCCAATAACGTTGAATTAATAGTATGTGATTAGATTAGAGGACTAGTGTAGACACACTAAAACATTGTGCACAGTACAGCAATAAGTGAACTCTACATGTTAACATGCAACGTGCACAAAAGCATTGGGGAGAAGATAGAAAGAGCAGTTAGCTGTAGCTAAAGACTAGTTTAGTATTCATAACACAAATAAACTTTATTACTCAGTAATGAAAAACTTACCTCACTGTTGATGTCAGCACCAGCATCCAGCAGCATCTGGACCATAGCTTCATCCCCGCGAACACAAGCATACATCAGTGGAGTCATGCCCTAAATAACAGACAAAAACACAAAAATAAGACCATTCTTCTGACTGACGGAAGTCAGCGGCACACATCGCTACCGAAATAGGTGTCTCTGGGGAAAAAGAGCACATTCATACAAAATAATTGCAATGGCAGACTCTGTGAAAGCCCTTTCAAATTCATTAGTGCATCATAGCAACAGTTGCTTTAGAGAATCATAAATAAAAGCATCAATGCATGAAGATGTTGGAAGCAAGCAATTAATTAGCTACACTTTTTATTAGCTAAGACTTTCACGCACCAATAACGCAACTCAGTAGTGCTCAAAAATGCCCACAATAATGTTTTAGCATTGATACTAAACATGTGTACTGAACAAATGGAAATGCAAGAAATTACACTACTATTCAATTATCAATTCAATTCTCCAATTTAAATATCAATTCTCAGAGGAAACACAACTTGTTTGAAACCGAACAGTAAATATAGCAAAAATATTAAAAAAAAAAAAAAACATTTTGCAGCCATTACATTCTGACTGAGCTTCGGCACTCAAACTTTCTGTTTCTCAAAGATATTATAAATGTTCTCCACCTCAAGTTCCTGGAGCATCTCTAGCAAGGCGGTGGGTTATATTTTAGTTGAGAATTTTTTTTTCAAACCCTACACCAGATGCGAGTGACGCATAAAGGGTGATTAGTTTACATTAAAAGACATTGAAAGACGTGAATTGCATCCCACGGCGTGAAACTAGGGAACAACAAGGTGCAGTTAAGAATACTTGATGTAGCGAATATTGGATCACCTCTAGGTCCAGAGCAAGCTAGCAGCAGGAAGTGTGTCAGTCAGTGGCAGGTTGGTCAAGAAGTGAAACACGACAGGGGATACATGTTAAATTGTTTTTATTACGATGTCATGTGTAACGTCTCCAAAAGTGTCTGTAAGGTTATATTTTGCCCTGAGAGAGGCTTATGCTTTGGGTGAGCCAGGGTGTGTACCCAATGGTGCATGTGCCAATCACAGTGGCTGTTTTGAATTAAGTAGGAATGACGCTATCCACATATTGTTTAATTTTGTTTTCATCTATAATGTGTAGGTTTCAAAAAGGTCATTAGTTTTGATATTTTTGGATCTAAACAACCACTACAAATTTATGACACATTATTTGAAAAATGCCTCTCAGTTTCATTATACAGACCCTAAATCTGTGTCACCTAGTGGTGAAAAGAAGGGGTAACCCTTGGATGTACAAGACCCGTGATGTGGCTTGTGTTTTTCAAAATTCTAGCCCAATGCCACAAAATATTCACAGTGTCTTTTTTAGGAGGATTTATGATTTTTTTATTCTCAACACTTTTTAATTTTTGTGATAAAACATAAAAATACAGATTTTTGCAGTAAAAAATGACAGTTTATACTTTGTATATTTGTGTAATGTAATTAAATTAATATTTTTTGAAAAGGGATGCAGGGTTGTTCTTAAAAGAGCATTACTTTCTATTCTTTTCCTATGTTTTTAGATACATTTTATTAGAGCAAATTGTAAAGTTCAGACTTCTAACAGTTAATGTTTCACTAAGAAGCTCATATGCTTGGGTTTAAACCCAGTTTTCATATTTGCAACTCAAGGGTTTGTGATCGATTGTTCAGCTAATGATAAGTCACAGCACCAAGGTTTGTGGATTTCACATTCACAATGGTTCATCTAAAAGATGCATCTTGGTTACCTCACAAAGAGCAGGTCTTGTACCATTTTTTTTCTGAGGGTTTTAGATTACCTCCTGGTTCAGACAATTTGGAGCTGAGTTGGTTTATCATCCTAAATTAGGAATAATAATTAAATTATAAATAAAGTGATATATGTATATTTAAATCAGTTAAACTGTCCAGCACAACAACTGTTTCATCTGTCAGCTCTTATTGAAATAATGAGCAGCTTATTTCCCAGTGCTATTTCAGTTCAACTCTTGGATTAAGATGAAGTTCTTGATCAATGATCCCCACTTGGACCCAGCAGCTTCTGCTCTTACTGTTTTCGAGATCACATTGATGAGATTTGTCTAGTTTGTCAGCTCCTGCATGTCGCTGTCAATCCTTGCATAATCTGACTGCTGTGTTCCAGCCTGGATATACCGGACATGATTTGATTTGTTTTACACGGTCACAATGGTTGCATCCTACATATTAAAATGTTTTTTTTCCTCATATAAAGGTCATGCCACTCTTCATTTAATGCAGTAGCTTTTAAATACTGCTGTTGCCCAACATTGTAACAAACCTAGCCGGCTATTTCTTGAAGAAATGTCAATGTTTTTAATATTTAATCACATGTGAGAGAAACACCGAAATCAATTCATACTGATGCACTTTTAAGATGAAAAGAAACGATTCAGAATTCAGAATATGTTCCAAACACTTTTTTGTGATTTTTTTTTCTTTTTTCAAAGCAGCCACAAATTGTTGAAAATTATAAATATAAAAACATTTTTAATTCTAATTCAAATGCTTTTATTGTATTCAATTAAAATACAAGAATACAAGTCTGGAATACCAAACCATCAAGAACATTCTTGAAAGCTCATTGTATAAACACAAAAAGGGTGAAAGTAATTAGTTCTTTGGAGAAGAAAAACAACACAACAGAACTTCATAGGTGCAAATTCCAACAGCAGCTGTTAGTGCTACATTTCTATTGCTGTGAAACTCAATCTGATAGTTGTATTTGTCTTATGACTATTTGAAATTACAACCCCACAGAACACAATTTTTTTTTTAATTTTGCCAGAAATTGCCAGAAGACAGCGCATTCAAATTCACATTTATTGTCAATCCGAACAGAAAATAGAAACCTAGACAGAGTGCTGGTGTTAGCTATGGACTTCAAATCTAAATCTATTTGTACATAAAACTGGCATTAGCGTCTCTCTAATGTTTTTAATGATTTATTAAAAGTATTAAAAATATAATATTGAAAGATAGCATTATACATTCATGCTCAATTTATGCATCACAACCTTTCACACCAATAATGAAAGCAACAGTATGCAGCAGCATCATCTTCATGCAAATTTTGTCTATAAAAATATCATGTAACATGGTTCCACGCTTTTCATGTTATAGGTATTACGTTAAATGGGTGCAAAAGACTATCTCATGCCAGTATCTAAAATATACCTAATAATATGGCAATCTCTCATGTTCTATTACACTTAAAATCATAAGGAAGTACAATGATACCTAGACCCCACATGAAAGTGTTTGATGTTAACATATGTGTGCCCTGTGTAAAAATATCCCAACCCACCTGTTCACTCATACTGTTAATGCCATCTGGTCCGAGAAGGTTGACCGCTTGCTTAACCAGATCGGTCCTGCCACAGTTAAGCATCCGGAAGCCCAGATCCTGCAGGAACTTTGCTTCTGTGGATGCAGCATCTAGCTTTCGAGTTGCACAGAAACAATCATCGGCTCTAAAGAAGAAAAGCAAAACAATAAATGGCACTAACTCAATCATGTGATTTATGTTAGTTGAATATATTTAGAACACAAATGTTACACGTTATATTTAAGTGAATGACTGCTATTGCCCTTATTATGTGCGTATATAATGGTAATATTATTACTTATACCGGACATTGTGGAAATCCATAGGGATTACATTATTGTAGTCTTTAAACATTACAACACTGAAACACTCAACACAAAAAGAAAAATGTATGTATATATATATGTATGTTTTTTTTAATCCATTTTAACCTTTTATTGAAAGGAAATAAACTGCACATATTGTTTACACATATATTTGACATAAAAGAAAATATTCTTTATTGTAGTAGTAATAAGTGTTACCGTATATTAACTTTTGTGCTTGCATTGTAAATTATTTCTGAATCCTCATTTTAAAGGAAAAAAAAGACTTATTTAATTATAATTAGTGGTTCTAGTAAAATGTGGGAAAATATGTGAATAAAGGTATACATTAGAAACTCTTTTTTTCAACACAAAAGAATAATGCTAATTGCTAATTGATATCTACAAAATGCATTATGCCACTGTACATTTCTGGAATTGAAAATTTATATGACCACGTTTTCATCCAGCTTTGACTTCAGCAGACTGTTGCCAAGGAAAATTCTAGCATGTGCTTAAATGAACTTATTTCAACAAGATGCTCTCTATCTATCAAGATTGTGCTCTGGAAAAAAAGCCATTTAAACAGCACTACCGTCACCAGGAAACTGGAGCCATGCAAAATGTTAAGAAGAATTTAACTGAAGAAAATCAGAAGATGTTTGTCATTAGTGTTTTGCGTGTGTGCGTGTGCGTGTGCGTGCGTGTGTGCGTGTGTGTGTGTGTGTGTGTGTGTGTGTGTGTGTGTGTGTGTGTGTGTGAAGCACAACAGCTTCACAATCCAGACATACTTCAGCTGCCGCGGCTCACAGTCCACCCCTGGTAACAATAGCCGAGCCGCCTGTCGAACATCATCACTGTCCACTGAGAAGCTTCGCCGATGTTCTGTGTGCGCAACAGCCACACGGATCCATTCCATCAGAGGAGGCAGTACCAAGAATGGCCTGTAGGGACAAATAAGAGACATATTTAAGTGGACCTGTTGGACCTAAGCATTAATGGCTGACAGGACGCTGACAGCTATATTACGCATGTCTGGCTTATTTACTATGGAAGGAGCAAGATAATCAACTTTATTTAAATTTTTATTCAGAATTTTGAAATATTTACATTCCTGTACATTTTTGTGATTAGAATTTTTAGTAATTCTATCTGCCATAACCATTCAGTCAACTGGACTCAATATTAGTTCAAAACCAAGAAAGAAGGCTTAACATTCAACAGAAAACGCTGCTTTATTTAGTTTAAACATTATAAATGCGATCAGCTTAATACATGCTGCATTAAGAACAAAGCAGATGTGGGGAAGAGAAAGAGAAGGAAGTGGGAGAGGGAAAACAGGGTACAAAGAAGAAGAGCAGCCAGCAATAGAGTGCAGGCTCCTGAGAGTAACCCTATTTAAAAGCTTTACATTCTGATTTTGATGTTACTTCCTGTTTGTGTTGATCACAGAAATCAACCAGACAATAAATGTACACATCTTTTTCTATTAGACTACTCAAAGTCCCCAATGCCTTGTGGAGGCATGTAAAAGGAAAACGTTTAATTACACACAAATGTCTGAAAAAGTCATAAACTTTACCCAGATCCCTACACCTAAGCGTAAGAGTACCTATGACAGTTCTATCCAGCCACAGAGGTTATCAGACCACACACAGCACGGAGCCAGGAGAGGTAAAAGTAGGACACACAGCTGTAGAAAACTAACTGAGCCACCTCCTCTCCCTCCCTCCTCACTCAAAGGTTACTTGAGAACTCCCTTCTCCCTCCTCACTTATTCTCAGCACCCACGGGCATATATGGGCTGTACTCTACCCCTCCTAACCTATTCAAACCGCATAAAATACACTCTCTTCCAGTCTATACAGTTGAAGGGTGTCAGACACGGAACCTATCTCCTAGTCTCTGGGGGACGAGACTGGTCGACCCTCTACAATAAAGGACTTAGTCTCTCAAGGAGTCTTTCTGAAACCAGTCTTAGTCTTTACAGGAGGAACAGAAGTTCATCGGCACCACAGTCTCTCTGGAAAGTTTCACAAAATAGTGTGAAATAGGGGCAAAATAGTACTTAATCAGCCACAGTTTTGCAATTCTTCCACTTTAAAGATGTGATCTAGTAATTTTAATCATAGGTAAATCTTCGACTATTAGAGACAAAATGACCAAAAATCACATTACATAAGATTTTTTTTGGGCAATGACATAGGTCAAATATTTTCTGTAAGTCTTCATTGGGGCCAATTCCTCCATGCAGACCCCCTCTAGAGGTGGTCTCAGTGATTTTAGAGCTGTTGCTGGGACTTTTACAGACTTTCAGCTCCCTCTAAAAAGGTTATATGTGGGTGAGACCTGTATACTGGTTAGGGAAACTCCAGGATCTTGAGGTGCTTCTAAGGAATGCACCACCCTTTGGTGGTGTGTTTGAAATCAATGACATGCTAAAAGACCAAGTCAAATTTCACATTCAATGCCCATGCTTATGGAAGGTCCTCATCCCTTTGCTGAAAAAAATCCCCAAATCATGTTTCCACCACCATGCTTCAAAGTAGATGGTGCTCTTTAGTTGCAACTTGTCAGAGTTTTCATTCTCCCAGTAGTCTTCTGGATCATCCAAATGCTAGTTAGTAGCTTCAAAATGGCCTGGAAATATACTGGCCTAGGGAGTGTGACACATTGGGCTCTGAAAGATTCGAGTCTTTGGCAGCACAGTGTGTTACTGATTGAAGCTTTGTCACTTTGGTCCCAGCTCTCTGCAGGTAATTTACTAGGCCACTCTGTAGTATACTGGGATTTCTGTAGTATACTGGAAGTTTATGTGATCCTTTTGACTCCACAGGGTGAGATGGAGCCCAGGATAAAGAGAGATTCCCAGGGGTCTTCTAATAGTTGCACCCACATTTGAATTCTTCATACAAAGCTGCTTTCTGTTGCGTATTTTATCTCCCAGACTGGTGCAGGCATACAATTTTGCCTGCTTTGACAGCACTTTGATATTGGCCATAGTGGAGTTTGTAGTGGAGTTTGTAGACAGGTATCTTTTATCCTGATAATGAGTTCAAACAGATGCCAGTAATGGGGTAACGAGTGGAGAAGACAAAGAAGAAGTTGCAGGTCTTAGCTTGCAATCTCTTGATTAGCGCTCAAGCTCACGTGATCAGATTGCATGGACTGCATTTAGTCTTATAAATGTATTGCGTATATTTAACATATGTCATATTAAAGAACCCATGATACATTGAGCGTTTAGTGGCTTTTATAGTGATTTATAAGATGAAAAATCAAGCCTTGGACATTCCCGAACAAAAAACAAGTTTGTCGGTGCAACAAACACAAGAGTGAAATGGTTGGACATGAAAGGCTTAATTTTTCTCCCCTGGAAGTGATGCACTATCCACAAAGCAGTGCTTTCTCTTGTGATATCTGGAAACAAACGTGCACAAGTCAAACAGAAGGAAACACAGAGCACTTACCAGGTTAATATTTTGTGCAACCTCTAAATCAATAATGTCATGAAACAGTTACATTTTTGACAACGATTCGAATCCTGGAAAGGGCAGCCTTAATTTCAACAATTATTTTTTAGTTCTTTTTGTAATTTTGCTTGAATGTTTTCACTCATACAATTAAACAAGACCTTAGATAATTGATTTGTTTAATAAACTTGTCAAGTTAAGGTGCGTTACATGGAGGGGTCAGCCAACGTTCATATCTTCGTCACCACTTAACACGTTCACAACTCATTTAACTAAAATAAATTTCAGTAATTCATTTACTTGTTTTTGCTGACTGCTCCCTGGAAACGTGAGCTTCTTTTAAGGATTTATTTAATTGAAAACCATCTAATAGTCTTCTAGTGTATTTATTAATTCTTCTGGAGTTCAATATTTCTCGAGGAAAACTAAACACTAAAGCCTTAAACACGGATACTTTAAAACAGGGGTCTATTTGTTCCTTTAGAATTTTCTACTTTTCAGTTTCATTTTTTCCATTTATGTACTTTTCTTTTACATTTTGTTATACTGAGCGTCCCTGTAATTAATTTTTATTATTAACCTCCATTACAAATGCCTGACTGTCAGCATATGTTTGTTGCTTGCCATCATCTTAAAATTCCAGTTTTAATAGACACATCTGTCTGTAGGCAGCTTCAGTATACTTTAGAGGAGCAATCTTTAGCTTGTGGTGGGATTACTGTTTCTGCTAATTGCTAGTGCAAAGCTGCAAATAATTATAACGGCAGAGTATGAAAGACTTGCTACCATCAAGGCAATTTCCTGTCTGAAAAAGAAAGTTGGAGCTGTTCATCAGCAAGGAAACACTCCAGCACTTAAATCATAGGCTCCTGCCAAACGTATTTCCATAACACTTTCTCAATGTGTCAGTTCATAAATCATAAAAAAACCTATGTTGAGTAGTTGAGTAATACAAGCATTTACTTCACTGTTAACTAACCAAAAAGTCTTGGCAGATTCTATTGAATTGAGATGAAAACATGACTCCATTATATGAAAACCCACAAAATAGTTACACCAGAGGAATTTAGAAGATAATCCTGCTATTTTTACTCTCACTTTTGGTTACTCTGTTGTAAGTTGATTCAGTAACGCACATCTTTGCCCCAATAGCCATTGCTTACAAAAAAAAATTAACATGAAGAAAAAGTTTTATCTTGACTCTTCTTTCTTCTTTTAATTGTGCTTCAGTAACCTCTGTGCAACAGCAATTTTAACATAGTTTTAACCTTTCCACTGTTAACAAGACTGCCAAGAATCCCAACAAAACAAACCACAAGCTTTTCTCTGATTCTCTGCTTTTCTGCCCTCCTCTCTTCAAAGAAATATTTGGAGGAAAATGATGTGGTTCTTATTCAGGCGGAATGAAGAAATTATAACATCCGACAGGAAAAAGCAAAGTATAAATGTTGCTTGCACTTTAGTTCAATCTCAACTTCCCTGTCAAAAGCAGCGATGGTGAGTCTTTTGACAAATGTCAATGTCTTCAGACACATTTCTAGATACATTCCACTTATGAATTCCAAATAAATTCTCTGCCAGTGTTGCTTGATTTAAGCAAACCCCCATTGAAACAAACAAGTGAAACAAGGTCTTTCTGTATCCTTCACTTAAACTATGATGTTCCACAATCATCCGAGGGTTGTTTTGATGCTCCTACGTTGTCACTCATTGAAGAAGATGCAGAGGAGATGGCTCTTTTAAATACTTTCTCATGATTGGAATCACCTGTGTGTGGAGGTCAAAGGTTACTGAGGTTACCAAATCAATTTTGAGTTGGTAATTTTAATAATTAACAAAATGTAATAATTAGTGCTAAAGGTATAGAAATCAATACAAAGACAAGGCTGCCTAAATTTATGAAACATACCTAAAGTTTGTTTCAAAAATTCTTGTACATTTTCCATAAGTCATTAAAACTTTATTTCACTTCTAAAATATCACTGGGTTGGTTCCCAATATAATATATTAAACCGAAATTTTTGTATCCAAATAGTCAATGCTTTAAAATGGAAAATCATGAAAATTTACTTTTGAATACCACATCATAAACTAATCAGAGAGAAGTTCTGAGGGTAGCTGAGTGATAAGCCCCTCCCACTTGCAGAACCTGGTTGAAGGATATAAAAGCTAGAAAAATGTGTTTTGCTTAAATCAAAGATGTTTTAAGTAAAAATGTAACAGTACAAGTAAAAAAAAATTTACCCCTTTAAATCTTAAACTGCTAGGTAATTTGTTTGCAAATTTTTGGAAAATACAACTGCAAGCAGTAATACAGGGCAACCTTCAACAAACTTAAAAAGGTTGACTTGGCAGACAGGCAAATGAACACATTTTCTTATGTTAAAGGTAGCAAAAGTTTCTACCATTTTCTTAAATGTAATTATATAATTTAACCACAAAGTGGCGCAACCACAAATCTTGCTGGGCACCTGCAGGACATATTGGCAAACATGCATGCAAACTTTTGTAAAGATATGTTGATGCTTTTGCAAAAAAAAAGGAACAAAATACCAAAATGGACATGGTTGACTTGGCATGATGGTCCAAACGTATTGAATTTTATGATTTTATGATGAACAGATAGAATTGTAAGGCCCATTTTCTCCTGACCTATTGGGGGCACTGTGCTGAAACTCTGCAAGCAGCCTCAGATCATAGCTATAATAACATCCACCAAGATTGTTATTATTATACTAAAGCAATACTGATATATAGCCTTGCTATGATTTTGGTGAGTGTTACGTCATAATTGATCATGCCCCATTCATAAACACTTTGTTGAATCAACTTGGAGTCCATAACCTTTAGTCAGCATAGCCAATAGATCTAGGAAAAGTTTGAAAAAAGAGGTTTTGATGATAATCAAAAATAGTGGCCAATTAGCATCACGTACAATGGCATCACATGGTCCAATGCAATTGGCCTGAGCTAAGGATTACGCAGAATAAAAGAATTTTGTGTCTATACCATACATAAATGCAAATGTGGACTAGTGGTGGCGCTATAAAGTTTGAGCTGAAGGGCCAGATTGCTCATATTGACCAACTGTATCATTCATTCATTCATTTTCATGCCCGCTTCTTCCCTTTCGGGGTCACGGGGGTCTGCCGGTGCCTATCTCCAGCACACATTGGGCGAGAGGCAGGGGTACACCCTGGACAGGTCGCCAATCCATCACAGGGCAACATTCACTCACACACTCACACCTAAAGGGAATTTAGATTAGTCAATTAACCTAACCACATTTTTTGGGATTGTGGGGGAAACCGGAGTACCCGGAGGAAACCCACGCAAGCACAGGGAGAACATGCAAACTCCTTCCAGGAAGGTCACCGGTGACCACAGAACCGATAACTTTCTAACTGGAAGGCCACAGTGCTACCCACTGCGCCACCATGCTGCCCACCAACTGTATCAGTTTGCCAAATTTAATAACTTCCCTGCAAGCGGTTTATTGGGCTGCCATTCACTTCAATGGCGTAATCGTAAGAAGAATAAGAAACGGTACAAACACAACAGGTGCCTGCACAACTTTGCTGTTTAACCAATAATAAAATGAATCCCAAGCTGCAGATGATAACTAAATAAATATTTTCATTTCAATAATCTTCAAGTAACTACCTCATAGCAATGCTGCTTACAAGCATCACTCTCTGCTTCCCTCATCTTTCAAAGCCTCTGATTTAAGAAATTATGCAGCACATTACACAAAACTAAAGGTTGATAACCACAGTGTTATGTTGAGTGTTCACCTGCCCTTGCTGTGTTTTTCTCCATCGTATGAATGATGAAAGGTTGATGAAATGTCACTGAGCGCATCAACAAAAGTCCACTCGACTGAAGACTGAAATCTAAAGGCACAACCCTGAACCTCTCTAGATGCTCCTTCACTGTGATCTCTTGTTTTCCTTCTCCATTTCTATTCTTACCCTACACTCCCTTTCATTCCTGTCCTCAATTTTACTTTTTATCTTCCCCTCTTTCTTCTTTATTCCTCAGTGAGGGGAAAGAAATTAATAAAATACAACAGTGCCTCTTTTGGGAAGAAGGGAGGCTGCTATTCTATCATTCACTTCATTGGTTTCATCACAGGTGAGTGATGGGGACAGTCAGGGAAGAAATGTCTGGATGGATTTATCAATGCTCAGCGGGTGCTCAATGTTCCTTCATGACAAATCCATTAACACTGTCCTCCTGCAGGAGTCAACTGTACTTCCTGCCATAAAACACTGCATTTGGGAATTAAAAATGAAGTCTAAATCAAACTCTTTTTGTCAACAGCGTGTACTTGCAGTGTGAGGGTGGCTTGAAAAAGCTCTTCAGTGATTGATACACCCTTGGGTGAACACTGGCACATTGTATAGTACAAGGACACGGTATAATGTGAAGAAAATGCTGCTGGCAACATGTAAGAGTTAACAACCAGAGCGTCAAGGTTCTTGAGTGCTTGTTTATCATTGCTAAGATGTTATAGGGTCTTTGATCATCTTTTGAGGATATGCACTGCCAAAACTGGTCAGCAATCAATGATGCCTAGCTTTCTAATATTTATTCATGAGACTGTATGTCCTTTTCCTGCGAGACGACGCTTTGCCTATTTATTCATGACAGCATGTGTTTTTTTTCCCCGAGGGACACCTTAGTCTTCATCTTATTTCTTTAAAAATCTTGATGTTTAGTCGGCTGTTGATTTACTCATTTACATATGAACCTATCATGACACGGTTTGCCGATAAGCAGGAACTTACCTCTCGGTGTGCAGGGTGATTTTGGAGGGTTCAACATTCGGGTTTTCCCACTCCATCTGTGGGCAGTGCATGAAGTAGCAGAGTGTGTAGAGCGCCTCAGGCTCCCAGTGGACTGTGCCAGAGCGGTTCTGGTGGACTGGAGTACCGTTGCTGGGGTTCTTGATGTGCAAAGGCTGCAGGTGATGCATGGCACGAGATACCAGGTCACCTACAGGGAGCAGTGAAGACATGCAATAGGGTTTATGTGAAACGACTCATTCAAGATGGAGAAGTTACATCAAATTAAGGTTTGGTAGCTTTTGAAACAACAATAGAGATTTCATGCTTTGGGATTGCAGAAGAATACCGTAAACAAATAGAAATCTAAATCAAATCAAACCATCTGCCTTCAAAACAGCAGCAATTGATCTATGTATACTTGCTGGTACGTTGTTCCAGGATCTTCAGTGGATGAATATTATCCCCAGACATACTCGGTAACCCGTGAGATAAGGCCTCTCTGGGAGTTATGCAATAACTTCCAGTACTTCATTAAAATTCATTCTTAATGACTTTGGCTATATGTTTGGGGTCTTTGTACTACTAAGGAGTAAATTTAATGCCAATCATAAATCTCTCTGACGGTAACGGATGATGGATAAGTTCCTTAGCATTGGCAACACCTTTAAAGGCCTTTACACACTGAGAGAGATACAAATGAATGGTACAAAAATATAACAATTTCAAACGTGTATTAAGCGGAAATCGGATATGCTACACAGTTGTGCATCAAGAATCAAGTCTCTTTAAAATCTGACAAATCATAGAACCTGTATTTATTAGGGGTGGGCTGATCGATCATATTATCAATAGCATTGATATTGATATTTGAATTTAAAATATTATGTCTCTACAAAATCCTCTGCTGCCTTCATCTGCTTTCGACTCGTCTGGTCTGAGTGCTGTTTGGAATTATTTTACTGCATTACACGAATTACCCACAATTACTGTGGGTGGTAACGCCACACACTTGTATAAACAATTGAAAAGTCAGCATGAAATGGAGCATGATTTATTAAAGCTATTATTTATTTATCATTTTATTTCAACTTTGTATCATTATCATATTTATCATATTATTTTATTACTACTCTTATTTTTTGTTTTAACCGTGTCCTGTCCTGCTCAAAAGCCATCACATGGGGAAGTAGATGCTTCGCTTCAGTTGGACAGTCTTGTTATTTTCAGGGGAGTAAAACACCTGGTGTGGTGTTTTCTCCTCTGGATTGAAGCAGTGAATGTATATATTGATTTATTAGCTGCATTTCCCAAGGATCAGTTTACAATAATTGCATCAGAACAAGACGGTGTTAAACGGAAAGACTTAATTTGTTGGGATTATTTGAGACTTAAACTGCACCAAGCTTAATTTGCTGGTACGTTTTAGAGTAATGTCTGAGTAACGTACACTTTTGTTGTGATTTTGTAAGCCTGTTCTTATTTTTCTTAATCAAATATCTCAATGCCACAACTATAACATCTTGTATTGTTCTTTGAAGCGTTATCCACCTGTGCTCCATGATATGAAGATATGATTATCTTGTTATCCCCAAAACACCATGCCAAGCATCATAGCATAGGAGCCAACTCTGGCATCCACTTGGGATCTTCTCACTGTGAATCATCAATAAAGAAGCACTCTGGTTTTCTTTTCTGTTTGTTCCTCAAGACAGTCTCTCTCTCTCTCTCTCTCTCTCTCTCTCTCTCTCAGCAAGGTGAAGGCTCATTTTTAACCACAAGAGTCGATTTTACTGATTGTTTTTAAGGTTTTATACAGACTGGCTTCAAAGTTCCTCAAGATTATGAACCTGCATATTCCCTGAGGTCAGAAGGTCAGCTCCAGTTGGTGGCTCCCAGGACCAGGCTTAAAACCAGGGGGCCTTTACTGTGGTGGGACCATGTCTGTGGTATGCCCTCCCTCCACTTATTAAAATGTCTCCAGTCATAGAATATTTTAAGTCTAATCTTAAAACCTATTTTTATTCTCTGGCTTTTAACTCGGCCTGAGTTTGTGTGGTCTCCTGTGTAACTAATTAATGTGTTTATTTTACATTTGGACTGTTTTATAAAAACATTCATTTTTAAAACTTGTTTTTAACTCATTTTGTGCAGCACTTTGGAAACTCCTACGTTAATAAACTGTGCTATATCAACAAAGTGTATTTGATTGGATAAGTTTCTTGTGAAATTTTCAGCTGATAAGTCACTCATTTTCCACTATAAGTACAATCGGTTTTCTTTTTGCTTACCTACTTCAATCTCTGGGAGTAAATTTGCTTAATTATTAAAATATGGAATGTGCTACCATTCAGTATAAATGTTCTGAAAATTAGCATGTAAAACATTACATAAAATCTATGGTGATTTTGTTTTTTTTCTCCTATTAACACACAAAGGTCAACAATGAAAATAAATGAGGTCTTTAAGTAAGTAAGTAAGTAGGATTTTATTGTCATTTCAACCATATACAGTGCAGTACACAATGAAACGAAACAACGTTTCCCCAGGAACAAGGTGCTACATCAAACAACATAATAAACATTACAGCACAGAATAATCATTAAATTATCGTTAAACTAAGCTACATTGTAAACTCAGCTACTCTTTTACAATGACTTACTTTTAGTTCTCTTTTTTATTAAAGTGTTTGCATTTATAAACTTTAATTGCTGGGTTAATGGACTGGTACTTTTAAGGCACATTTTCAATGGACAAATTGAAACAGCTTTTAGTTTTCATGTACATTATTTCTGACAGTATTCAGTGTGACAGATTGTTTTATATAATCGGTATCGGTATTGGTGTAGATTCAGATGCACTGTAAATGGTTTTAAAACGTTAGTAATCAATCATGTTGAGATAATTGTACATCAAAACAGTTTATTGCATAATAAACAGCTCATGCTTTGTTTTAACACATCGAAAACCTGCTAGTAGATAAGCTAGTAGTTCACCAGCAAAAAAGATTTTCCGTTACGCTTTTCATTCAATACCCGTCTCAAACACCACTGTCAGATCCTCTCCTTCAGGTCATTGACCTTGTGGTAAGTGTCTTTTTTTGTCAAACAAATGCTGTTTGCATCCACAAAACTGATTAATCGTTCCACCATTCATCATTCGGGCAAAATGTATATGAGTAGCCGTAGCCTAGCAACAAGCTGCACTGTGATTGGTCAGACGTCTTTCAGGCTGAAAAATAAAACTAGCTGCGAAAAAGATAATTTATCCCTTTACACACTGTTCAAAACAACAAAAAAACTACTATCCAATGTGCACTAATAATACAAATTCTGATAATAACAACAGAATAATATGTAACGAAAAAAATATTAATCAAATATTGTAAATGATAAAAAGTCTCCTGTTTAAAATGTGCAACACTGCTGCACTGACAGCTTACAGCCTAGGAGAAATCAATAGAAAACCTCTCTCAGGCATGACACGGAAAAACTAGTAAAAGCCATGATGAGACGACTGGCATTTCTGACAGCTCGTGAGCAGAAGGGCACATCTCTTCACCTCTCCAGATGGCCAGAAACAGGTCTTTTAAGCTCTGCCAGGAAGCACTCATCTGAAGCAACTGTTAGGTCTGAACTTGATGGTGTAAGGTATAGGAAAGAAGAGGCAGCGGTTCTGCATTGATCTGTGCCTAAGGACTCTCTCTGAAAGACTAACTGAGGACTCGACTCCAGTGTGACCGATGTTTTAATTGAATATTGTTCACTTGAAGTTGCATGGAGACCACAAATATTGGCATGCTATACAGTAGGCTCGATTAAGTAAAGGTTAAAAGAATGAAAAGGTTTTTAAAACAATTATTCCAGAAGATTTTATTCAAAGTAACTGCAATGAAAGAACACATTTTAGCTCATCATTAAGTTCAAAGATCCCCCAAAATTAACATATTCTGCATGCAATGACCTAATGTTTGTTTAACCACTAAAAAATCAAACCAAATAAAATCCACTAAAGAGTCTGTATCATGTATTTTTGAAAAGTACTGTTAATGCAGTAAGATTGAAGTTTAAGGAACATTCAGGTTTAGTTTTAAATGTGAAAGTCTTGCCTTTGTCTTTTCATTAATAAGAAATAGTCTGTTGTCTCACCTCCCGCTTTTGTTGTGTTCCTGGCATTTTCCTTAGGCCTACTCTGATAATCTACTTGCTTAAGATGCCGGATTGAACAGCTTTTATTTCTGATTGGTTTAATCATGAACATCTCCCAATAAGAAGAAGCATTCTTCAAAGTGTTCGACTTGAGAACCCAGTTGTTTATCGTCTGTCTCACTTTCTCCTCTGTCGTTGGTCTTTAGTTCTGTAGCTACACACAACTGCTATCACCATGTTTGATCTTTCCCCTCATCTGCCTATTACTGTTGAGCCACAAGGATTACCACCTGTTACCAGAAACAATGGTTGCTTAACTCGCATTCAATTGGCTTTCTTGTGTCCACTAAATAACTACCATAAAGATCACAAATCTGTGTTGATTAAAAATATGACGTTCAGTTTGGTCCGGAAACATTCAGTTTGGGACAGCTTCTGAATACAGATCCCGACCGCAGTCCATCTATTAGTTACCCCTGTTTTAAAGTCTGTAATACACCTGTCAAAAAATTTTTAGCTCTTCGGGGAAATCCACATGCAACCTCATGAAGGCCCCGGTTCGCCTCGAAATGTTGACCCTCTAACCGAGAGGGAAATTTTATTAGGTTTGACGTGTACCGCATCCAATATTCAGTTCAGAAATAAAAACCCACAATGAACTGCTGACCAGTTCAGGCTTTAGCCCATCTTATATACAATAAGAGCTTACAATTATATGCTAAGATCTTAACCAGGGATAAAAGGGGACAGAAAATGTATGGCTGAATATTTTTGACAAAATGTATTTGAATCTAGAGTAGCATTTTACGGAAATAAAAAGTATCTCCCAGACTTGTAAAATTTTAAAGGAAAGATTAATTGTTCCACTGATGAACACTTTGCATGTCCAACAGCTTTACTGTCGATAATGATATGAGTGGGAAAAGTCAGTTGAGTTCCTGTTGGTTTCTGTGTCGTGTGAGCTGAAAATGACCTCTGGAGTTCATCCCGCATTTGCGAGGTGAACATCTGGAGACAAGAAGACCTCTGCATACCACTTGTATGCACCATAACATAAGCCATGTGCAGAAATTATGACTGCTCTGTCAGAGTTCAAGAATCATGTGACCAGTGCACAAATTCCAAAACCCTTGGAAAACACTTAACAAAACGGAACTAACTGGTAACAACACTGCAGTGGCTAGAATCACAGAAAAGCAATTTACTCAATTACAACTGAGACTCAAGGTCCAAAACACAGATATATGGGAAACATCCTCCAAATCAATGGTGCACATTACCAACACCCCACACTCTTAAAAGGAGGCACGTTCTTTTTACCAAGAAACAATTGAGGCTCCAAAGCCTTTCGATGTGTTTCAGCTTTGAAATTGCTCCAATTATAGATCCGCAAATTCCCCTTTACTCCCATCTTCTCTCTACAGAGAAGCAGGCAGGCTAAATGATAGATCCTCCAAGCACCCCTCCTCTGGTCTAATTGCTCTTTGGTGACTGGGGTATGGTTTGGGGGGTGTCGGAGAGCTGAGGCATTCTCACGTCTTTATGCTTTGCAGTAATTATTCTCTGCTGGCTCCCTAAAGGCTTCTCAGGCACATCTGCATTACTTGTGAACAATAGCTGTGAGGAACTCTATCTTTTTAGCATGCTGGAGTACAAGGTGTGATTATAATGAACAGATTGTGGCCTCTTTGAATAGGATGCCACAGAGATGCCCTGCCAGCCCCTCTGCTCAGTCAAATGTCATAAGCATAAGAAAGTTTCTTGGTTTTTGCTGTAAAAATCTGCCAATGGTAGACAAAATACAAAAAATACATATGTTTTGTTCTTTGTATACAATCTCCCACAGAATATATCAATAATAACCATTGTTTTTGTACTTGCACTGCTCGTGGATGGGAAATAATACAAATTTACAAAAAAAAGAGCAATGTTTTGTGGGTGTTCCATGCTGAATTGGTCTAAGATGGTGGCAACTCAGTCAAAATTTCAAGATCTGCCTTCTGATTGGCAGAGATTTGCATATTCATAAGGCCCTGTCAGTCACAAACTTCTGGTGATAAACAAATGTTCCTAGATGAAGAAAGTTATAAAAAGTACTATATGACACAGTATATGATCCCTTGAAAATAGTGTTTAAACTATAGCATTGATAAATGCACAGACAAGCTCAATAAGCTCAGACGAATCCATAATAGATAAGGAATGAAAAAATAAACAAATTTAAATTAAGTTTTAGTAAAAACTATGAATAATGGTCAAGAAGTCAGAATACAATGAGTCTGTTTCAGAAAAGAGTACGTAGTTCATTGCCCTGTGCTGCGTCTTTGTTTGATACAATATATTGATTTGTTTAAATTCTGTAATTATTCTATTGTATTAACTTTTTTGTTTGAAATTTAAATACATTATATAAACACTTATAAATTATATGTTTGAATTGTAGGTACATTTTTGCACTTTCCTTGTTTTTTAATGAATTATGTTCAAAGAGGGCAGTTCAATCTCGTACAGATGTAATATATAATATAGCGATATAAACAAATACAGTAACATTGAAGTGTGAGAAAATGGTTTTACTCATTTCAGTAGTTTGTGTTCTATTTTTTAGTGACACATCATGATTGTGAAGGGATTACGAAATCATGTTCATGTGCCCGGCAATAAATTTTAAATAGAACTTTTAGCTCTCTCATAACCCTTTGTTGGTGGGTTGCAAACCCAAAACTGGATTTGTTAGTCCCAATCCACCTCATCCATATAGAAATTGTAATAAATTTAATAACCTATTATTGACCTTATTCAGGGGTTAAAGTACATGGTTATTAATAATTTTTGACCATTTTTCCTACAACAGTTTTAAAACAAACAATACAGAGATATCAAATAAATGTCTACCTTAAATTTAAAAAAAAAAAATTCCTGATTACTGGGTTATTATTCCACATGTGAACTTAATTTAAATGTAAATCAAACTACATGTCTAAGAAGGGTTCGGCTTTAAACTGGACATTTAAAGACATCCATGTATAAAATATCCTTTAAAATGAAATCTTATGCAGATATTAAAATGAGATGCAGCATACCACAAAACATGTCTTTTGATTGCCATCACCAACCTTCTAAAGTTCTGACAAGATAAACACTTTTAGTGAACTCATTACGATTCACTTTGAACAAGAGTCAATCAGGGACCTCAAGATATTTGAAATCTAACTAAGTTCCAATCTAATAATAATGAACCACAATCTGAGCCTTCAAAGAGACAGCAAAGGACAAAGTCAAAGCTGAAGCTCGAGTGTCCCCTCCTTTTCTTCCTTGCCCTTTTGGTGTCAAAGAAGCACAGCTGCTTTGAAGTTTATTTCAGGAGGTTCACTGATGGCATTTACAGAGCTCGCCAGTCTACTCAGTGTTACTGAGACACTTTACAGACTGAAAAACACAGAAAGAGGAGCTCTCTCTCTCTCTCTCTCTACACTAGTACTGAGACATACAATAGCCCTAAGATACATCATCCTGTACAATGATACATAATTGAAGACCATACTAACACGTTGTTGGCAACAAATCATTCACCAAACTTTCTAAGAAGTCTTTCCACAAGGTTTAATGTTTCTGGGATTTTGGGGGAAAATCAGAAAGTGCATTTGAGTGGTCAGGTTGATATAACCCCCCTCGACCAACATCTAAGGTTGATGTTGTAGATTTATGTAGATGTTTACTCAGTAGGAGAGAAAATTTATTTTTAGATTTGTTATCAAATAAAATATTCTGATGACATATTACCAAGCCGAACTATAAAAATGTTTTCCTCAGAATTTATGTTTTTTACACAAACAGTTTAATGCTTTGCAAAAGTTTAATAGTTTTTTTTTTTTTTTGGCTCACAATGGCTCAATTTTCCCCTAAAAAAACAGGCGGGACCATGTGATTGACAGCTACACTGAACTGAGCTGACTGACCGCTGTCAAGATGTCTCGAGAAAGCTCATTTATGCTCAAATTCTGAGTCGTTGTTTTCAAATTCTTTGTTGTATTTAACTGGCTGCGTGCGACACATTATTATATTCATATTTTGACAAATATTTGCCCAATGGCAGTAGGCGGTGTCGCATCATCCATATTTTTTTACAGTCTATAGTCTAAACCCAGTTCAAAAAATGAAGTTATTGTATTGTATTTTCACTCGTTTCATCAATGAAACGTTATCAGATGTACACAACAATGTACCGGTACCTTCTTTTTAATCATTCTACAACTACAATAAGTGAAACATACTAAAGAAGGGGTCTCAATCTCAACATTACTACTTTAGAGTTCTAAAGAAAACAGGCTTCTTCCAACAAGACTGAGTGTGAGGAAGCAACTGAGACCCTGAATAGACCTTGACGATATTCTTCAGTAAGTTTGTTCCTACACATTGGTGTAGAAAAGAGCATAGTATTCCCAAAAAGGCACATATACCATTTGAACAACCTGGAAATCTCAGGAAATGTTTGCACAGTTCTCTTATAAATTGTCAGTGAACACTCTCACTTCTCCTGAAATCAACAGTGCTCATCGCCAACGTTTCTGAGAACGTTTTGTGAAAGATATGACTGGGGTCAAGTTACAAAAAGTCTATCTGCACTGTACGACAAAATACATCTTGAGATTATTTGCTCCAGCAATGAAAACAGATTAAACTGAAACCATCATGTGGGTCAAATTATGGTTATGAGAATGGGGAAAATGTGCAGGCTACATTAACACTAAACTTTGCTATCGGATGGCAGGCTGTAAAATATAGTGCGGCCCACTAATGCCCCGTGAGTAATAAGAACTAAAAAATGAAGAGGAAATGGTGTGTGTATGTGTGTATTACTAAAGGGATTGAAATGTCTAGATTCCATCCTGGCAGTCTCTAGAACCAGAATATTCTTTCAGATGTCACTAAAGAGAAAGCATCTCCACGACTCTAGAGTCCAATGATGGTTGGCAAATATAAAAGGCTCATACATATGGTGAGGTATGGCTTGGATTCAGACATGTAGGTTAAAACTCAGTCATGAACTGAAACAGTAACCTGTATGTAGGAGGCTTATACCAATGTAAGAAAGGTGCATCCATAGAAGGTAGTTTTTTATCAGTTTATAATAAAAAAAAACATTTATATTGATGCCTTGGATTTATTGCGTTTTGTGAAAAGAGGCCCATTTAGTTATCGTATTTAAAAGCTTTAAATAATAAAATCTGTATTTGATGTTATTTTTTTTTTTTTTTTTTTTGCATGACTTTGAAGTGTGTTTTGTTACAGAAAATTTTGATTTTCCTCAAACCACTTTTGTCATAAAGAAAACACATTTTTACTCAAATTCATCAAAATGGAGTTATGGCATCTTTTAAAAAAATGGAGTTAAAAAAAAACTCTTGCTGTTTAGAAGGCAAAGGGTGCTTCGTATTTTTAATACCAAATGTTGCACATTATGTGGATGCATATTAGAATGTAGTTGTGTATTTATGTTTTTAACCTTTACAAAGTAGATTCCACTTTGCATTTTTGGGGTGAAATGGAATTAACTTAAAACATAACACGAAAAATATATGGTGAACAATGATGGGACTATATTTATTCAGATTTCTGTCAATATGACAGGTGAAAGTCACTGCTGGCCCATAATCTGTAAGATATCAGGGACTATGAAAGAATGGCTATTTGCTAAGCTTTGCCCTAAAAAGTGGCACATTTACTGTACTTTCACAATCAAATGGTCCAGAGTAAATACATTATCTCTCATGAGCCTTCCACTGAATCCCCGAGAGAAAGATGATTGTTTCATCCACCTGATGAGTCTGGGTGGACCTGAATTATACAGGAAAACTATCACCAAAGGCCATGATTCATCGAAGCGCGGACTGGTTGCCATTAACAGGAGAGTCTCATAACATTCATCACTTAGGGGTTACAGAGCAGCATCCATGGCTACATTTACAACACGACATCCATTACACATAACAACCTCTTGTAAGCCAAACCCACATGCTCTTTATGCAGTTATATGCTAATAACGGTTATAAAACATTATGTCCTAGGCTTGTATTTCTTTTAAATGGTTCATGTCAGTCGGAGTATTGTCTCACTATATTCATCACATTTTTCGTTTTGCTTATTCTTTAAAAATATTCATTTAAATAAATGATTCCTTCAAAATAATTTGCATAAATGAATTAATTACCTATCAATAGACTGGTGGAAACTAAATTTGCTGGATTGCAAGAATGAATTTGGATATGGTAGACTTTTTTTATTTGACATGCGATACACACGCCAATATGCACATAGGGCAGAAATCTACCATCAAACAAAGGTTTTCCTTTTATACATTTTATAAATGTGTGAGAGGAAATTGAAAGTGTGGTGTGAGCCTACCCTATAGGAAAGGAGGACTACACCCTTAACCTTCATTCGAAAGAGAATTGGGACACCCCTCTGCCTCACGTGAATATGCAAAATGGAAGGGCAGGGATAAGGAGTGGACGTTGAACTCAGCCTAAAAGGTAATATTCATTGATCTTCTAAAACCTCTTGTTCCTTTTTGGGGTCACAGGGGTATACTGGTGCCTACCTTCAGTGCACTTCAGGCGGGTGATGGCAGTTAATCACAGGACAACACACACATTTCCACCCACTGGGGATAAAGACTATTAAAAACCTGCCGCATATTTTGGGGGTTGTGGGGGAAACCGGAGCAACCAGGAGAAACCTTCAGCAACCAGCACCATTTTTAAAAAATTTATCTAAAATTAGCATCTGGTAACTTTACAATCTGTGTTAACACAAAAATAAAACAGTTAGCCAAATCTTAAATTATGGTTCGTGAAATGATTGGATTTTAGATGATGTTGCTATGTCATTTCCGTTTAGAAGTCTACAATAATTCTGTTATCTGCTTTTCCATAATAATACAGGGTGTGGGCATTATGCCTCTAAAGTAGTATCTTGATAATACCAGGAATATTGTCGATAACGATATAATACGACACTGGATGACCAATAAGGGTTAAACTTTATTGACCCGCACACAAAAATTACAACAAAAAATGTGACAAGTGTTGCTTATTGCTGTAAAACAAAAACAACAAACATGTCAACTAAAATACTCCGAATGTCAATTCTGTATAGGACACTCAAATTAAATAAAATACAACGAAGTTGAAAACTCTAGTACTATTTCTGTAATAAAACAGAAATAATGTTCTTTACAATGAGGCACATCAACAGCAATGCAAAAAAATAATAGGTACCGTATTTTTCGGCTCATAAGACGCACCGGCACATAAGACGCACCCAATTTTAAAAGAGGAAGATCTAGAAAAAAAAGATTCTGAACCAAATACTTTTGTAAAATATTTTATATCAACTGTGTAAAAGTTAACAGCCAAACATGTAACATGAACAGACAGTAAACAGTAAAAGTAACAAAAAAAGGCTGTAATGTTTTTCTTTGCCCCCACTCATCACTCTAAAGTCCACCATTCGTTATCACCATCACTGTTCCAGTGCAACATTGCCCCCACATTAGTAATACCGTAATAGCCAGTAACATTGTCACTACATTACTAATAATAGCCAGTAACATTGTCACTACATTACTAATAGCTAGTAACATAGTCACTACATTACTAATAATAGCCAGTAACATTGTCACTACATTACTAATAATAGCCAGTAACATTGTCACTACATTACTAATAATAGCCAGTAACATTGTCATTACATTACTAATAATAGCTAGTAACATTGTCACTACATTACTAATAATAGCCAGTAACATTGTCACTACATTACTAATAATAGCTAGTAACATTGTCACTACATTACTAATAATAGCCAGTAACATTGTCACCACATTACTAATAATAGCTAGTAACATTGTCACTACATTACTAATAATAGCCAGTAACATTGTCACTACATTACTAATAATAGCCAGTAACATTGTCACCACATTACTAATAATAGCCAGTAACATTGTCACTACATTACTAATAATAGCCAGTAACATTGTCACTACATTACTAATAATAGCCAGTAACATTGTCACCACATTACCAATAATAGCCAGTAACATTGTCACCACATTACCAATAATAGCCAGTAACATTGTCACTACATTACCAATAATAGCTAGTAACATTGTCACCACATTACTAATAATAGCCAGTAACATTGTCACTACATTACTAATAATAGC